>JAFEMH010004993.1:0-182542 GCA_022495995.1 Adenophora triphylla var. japonica | reverse complement strand
TCAAGAGGCAAGTCTCGCCAAAGCATCCTTTGGAATCCAGCGATGCCAATCTATGTCGACACGCTCAAGCGAGTGCAGGTACTTCCGAAGAAGTTCGATTCATCAAATTTAATTGTTATTTCCAACAATTGGACGCGTATCGGAAGGAAATCGGCGAACACCGCCCTTCATGATACAGAGCACACAAGTCTCCCCGGTCCTCAATCACGATTTGTCAAATTCTCCGCAATCTCATTCTTCTCGCCTCGCCTGCATCTACGGGAGATTTTCGCGATGATAAAAGTCAGACAAACAGAGCCGATGCACTCCTGGGCTCGAATGTATGAACATTGTGTGGGACGTCCTCCTTGGCCCCGAACTACCTCGCAGAGCCTTTCCGCTCGAGTATGGGACATGGAGATTTTTCCAAAGCGACACCGAGACGCACACGTCCCTACATCTCTGGATTTCCGAGCTGGTCGGATTGTGACGAAATGGAAATCCCTGTGGATTGAGGAAGATCCCTACATCCACGTGCCACCTTTCGGAACGCCAAACACAATTGATTCTCGGTTCGACAAAGAGATGATAGCAACGATCGAAGAGGGAGCACAGAGACCGTACCTTTCCCGAGTTGTGAAGCCACCGACGCCGATGCAGCTAAAGGTGGGGAAACTCTCTCAGCTCCGTCCGCGACCAAAGAGGAAATGATCACCAAGCTTGGATTGGTCCCCCGTCCTTTCGTGTCAACCTTTGTAAAGTCCTCCGAGTCTCGTCATTGTTGAAGTTCGAGTCTCTCGAGTCGTCCACGGCCTTACGCCCGAAGACTACGAGTCCTGTAGCGAACGTTGTATTCCCCTTCGATCTTCAATGAAATGACGAACCTTTCGAGTATCCCTTAATTGCCACTTTAACTAATGATGAATTAACTAATAATCTAAAACAAGGTTAATAACGATTCACTAGATGAAGACGCGTACACGTTAAATGAACAATATATCAAAGAAATCTTTAAGCAAAGTTGTCAGGAAAGAGGAAAATCGAGCCCAAGCCGAAGAGATTTTGACAAGTGTGAATTTGGGAACTGCGGAAGAGCCTAAAGAGACGCAGATTGGTAGTTTCTTCGAAGGGACCGAAAGGGATGCCCTAATCGAGCCGCTAAAAGAATTTGTGGATGTGTTCGCATGGTCCTATAAAGATATGCCAGGCCTCGATCCTTCCATAGTTGAGCACCGAATACCACTCGACCTTAAGTCAAACCAAGAAAGCTAAGAAGAATTAAGCCCGAATGGTCCCTACAAGTGAAAAGAGGAGATAGAAAAGATGCTCGGCCCCGGTGATTCATCGGGGTCATTGAATACCCTACATGGCTTTCCAACATAGTAACGGTAACGAAGGCCAAATCTGAAAGATCCTGCCGCGTAGACTTCGTAGACTTGAACAAAGCCACCCAAAAGACGATTTCGCCAAACATCGACATTTTGGTAGATTCCACGGCCAACCATGAAGTCAAATCCTTCGTCGACGGTTTTGCCGGCTACAACCAAATCAAAATGGCGTAAGAAGATCAAGCCAAAATGCCTTCACAACCCCTCGGGGCACCTACCGCACACGGCCATGCCATTCGGACTAAAGAATGCCGGGGCTACGTACCAAAGGGCGCCTACACTGTTCCATGACATGATCCACAAAGAAATTGAGGTCTATGTGGACGACATGATAATACATTCCAGAGGATCAGATGGCCAGCACTTTGTTGATTTGAGAAAATTCTTCGGCCGCCTCCGAGACCACAATGAGACTCGAATCCGACCTAAGTGCACCTTCGGTGTAAGACGAGGTAAGGTGCTAGGATATATGGTGACGTAACGGGGAATCGAAGTAGATCCCCGTAAAATCAAGGCGATAGTTGAAATGAAGCCACCTGACACCGACGTAAGTGAAATCCTTCATGGGAAGATCGCAATACATAAGCCGCTTTGTAAATCACCGACCTCGACCGCGAGCCGATCTTCAAGTTGATGAAGAAAATGCCTACACGTAATGGACCCTTAATGTCGCCTTGCCTTTGAATGCATTAAGGCATACCTTATGAATCCCCGATTCTCTCGCCCACCACATCGGCAAAATCCACTCTTGCTATATCTAACTGTCACGGATACAAAGCAATTGGGGCTATGCTAGCTCAAGAGAAGAAAGATTCCAAAGTCGAAAACGCCATCTATTTCGTAGCGCAAAGCTCCAAGGAAGCGAACTCGATTACTCGCTTGCAGAAGACTTGCGCAGTTTGGTCTGGATAGTGGGAAAGTTGAAACACTACATGCAGTCTCACCCGATACACCTAGTCTCAAGAATAGACCCCATCAAATATCTGTTCGACAAGCCTTCCATCTCCATGAGGTTGGCAAAATGGTCGTTCTTTTTGGCCGAATATGACATCACTTATGTTTCAAGGAAATGACATCACTTATGTTTCAAGGAAATCCGTAAAAGGACGCATAATGGCAGAACATTTGGCCGATTTCCCAAGTGATGAGTCCCGAGGACCTGAACCTCAATTTCCCGATGATGGAATCTTCGCTCTAGAAGGAGAAAATCGCTGCAACTCTTCTTCGACGGGGCGTCAAACAAAAGGGGAACGGGATAGGAATGCTTCGGTCGATCCTACCGACGAACACACCCCCATAGCGCAAGGCCGAACTTCGAAGTCACCAACAACGCCGCCGAATATGAAGCTTGCATAGCCGGGTTGGAAGCCGCCTTGAAAGAAATATCAAGGAATTGGAGGTGTATGGAGACTCGCCCTCATCATCAATCGTCTCTAACAAATGGAAGACCGTGGATCCGGGTTTGGGAAGTATCATGCTTACATGGAAGAAATAGTGGCTCAATTTAAAGAAATCGGCTTTCATTACCTCGCCAAGAGACCGAAACAGTTCGCAGATGCTTTGGCTACACCTAGCCTCTCTCTTGTCGAAATACCCGGAAGGAAAGTTCGTTAAACCATTCGAGAGTCGGGAGAAGAGAAAACCCCGCCTATTGCTTCGAAATTGAAGCGAAGCCGAACCGATCAATGATCCCCGGTACACTCGTATTTACCAAGACTGAAGGATGGCGAGGCCTCTTTCAAAATGAAGATGGGGGAATATAAAGAAGGAATCAAAGCGAAAAGTCTCTCACTCAAGCGGCTCGCCTCCCATTATGTTCTTTTGGGAAATATGCTATACAAGAAGCGTTATCAAGGCCCCCTCCTGCGATGTATCGGCAAACAAGAGGCTACCGAACTCATGAAAGAAATACATGGTGGTACTCGCGGCCCTCACATGAACGCTCGAGCTTCCGATGCAAATCATACCGAGAATGGGGTATTTTTGGATCTCCATGGAAGCCGACCGCATCCAGCTTTGTCAAAAAGTCGTGACAAATGTCGCCGATACTCAAATCTTAATCACTTGCCTCCTCACGAGTTATACCGCATGACAACCCCTTGGCCTTTCGTCACTTGGGGAATTGATGTCATAGGCAAAATCACACCATCAGCAAGCAACGGCCACGAGTTCGCCCTGGTAGCCGTGATTATTTCACCAAGCTGGCCGGGCTAGCCAAGTCCTACAAAATCCTCAATTCAAAGAAAGTTGCCCTCTTCATCAAAGAAAACATCATGTGCAGATACGGGTTGCCACCGAAATCATCTCGTATAATGGATCCCACTTCGAAGGGGAATGTGAAAAATCAGCCGCGGAATTCCGAATAACCCGTCACAAGTCATCTCCCTACAGCCCCAAACCAATGGAGCCGTCGAGGCAAAGAAACAAGACTCGAAAATATCATCAGGAAAATGGCCGTCCAAGGCGTAGATTGGCCCGAGAAGTTACACTCGGCACTCGGGGCTCTGAACATCGCTAGAACGGCAATCGGGGAAACACCGTTTGCCCTCACATACGGAATGGAAGCCGTACTCCCAATCGAGCTAGAGATCCCTCGCCCGGTATACCGCCGGGAAAGCCAGATCAACGAGGTCGAATGGCTCTGCAGTCGCCATGACGAATTGGGCCTTACTACGCTAGATGAGCAGCGGAGTTGAAAGCAATGGAACACATCCGAGCCTACCAAGGAAGAATGGCTAGAGCCTTCGACAAGAAAGTAAAGCATCGGGAGATCCGAGAAGCGTGATCTCGTTCTAAAAGAAAAGCCCCCACCCGTATCAACCCCTCGGCAAATGGGAGCCCGTATGGGTCGGGCCATATGTCATCCGAAGATCTTCTCCGAGGAGCCATGCAACTTGCAGACCTCGACGGAATCCCTTTCAGTACACCCAAAGGAATGGTGACAAGCCGCGCAGATACTACGCGTAAAACAAAAAAAAAAAAAAAAAAAAAAAGTGCTAAAAGAGTAATACCAACTAGGTTGAAAACCCGAGAAGGGCGGCCTAGGTAAAAAACAGGTTGCACCAAAAAAAACAACAACAAAAAAAACAAAAAAAAAACAAAAAAAAAGTAAAAAAAAAACAAAAAAACAAAAAAAACAAAAACAAAAAACAACAAAAAAAAAAGAGTTCACCAAAGTTGAACTACGAAGACTCCGAGCTCCTCAAAATGAGGGGAACGTAGCGGCAACTGAAACGGTTCCGGTCTAAAGCACAAATAGCCAAAGCCATACTTTGGCATCAATACAATTGGGATCGTAACCATGAAAGCGTCTCGAAAACTCTAAAGCAATTCAAATATTCATTACAAGTTAAAAACTTTTTGATGAGTCTAAGCCCGATTCATTCCTACAACCGGCAACCCGCTAAAGGAAAACTAATATACATAATCAAACTAATGTGTCTCGCCATGACAAGAAAGGGATACTGAAACCTCGTGAGTCACTCCAAGCCACTTCATCTTGCCTCTCCCCTCTTCTTCCCCTCTCGAGTCTTTCTCTTCGAACCGGAAAGATGTCGGTATTCCTCCTACCAAGCTCTGTATAGGAACAGGATCTATCAAAACCAGCCTCGTCAGTGGCCTTAGTAGCCCTAGCGTCATCTCTCATCTCCCGTAGCCTAGTTGGTAGCATAGGAGCCCTCCTCTCCGTCTCGACGTAAGCCTCATAGTCGGTGCGGCGTCTCCGCTCCCGTCGTGAGGGTTGGCCCTCGCCTCGGCCCTCCTCCTCTCGTAAACAATGTGTCCTCCGCACCCACAATGGCCTCACGCCGTCTCGAAAATAGCCACCCGAGTCTCTCCTGCATGCCTCTCATACCAATCCAGGTACCAAGTGGTCAGAACACCGGTCTCTGACGCTCGAGAATGACCCGAGGAGGAAAGGCATCATACCTCCATGCTCTGGGAAAAGAAATGGAAACACCGAGGGATCATCCATGGAAACAGGAGCCACCACCCCGGTGGCTATATCATCAAAGCCCTCCAAAGGAACCCGCTCCTGCCAAACTGTCTCGTAACTAAAGCCGGAATATAGAAGCTGGACTGAGAAAGCCCCGGAAGCATGACCACGGGAGACCCATCCTGAAGCACTCTGCGAGTCTCCACCCGCCAACAAGGCACTGACCATCTGATATCTTCGCCCGGGACCCGCCATCCAACGCTCCCATGAGCCCTGATCATCAAAATCCACTGCAACCCCCCTCCTGGCAAATGTCCAAGGCTTGATCATGTCGGGAGTTTCCCGAAGAATCCCCAAGCGCTCCATCAGCCACAGGGTCAAGAGAAACGGGCTGCCCCCGTGCATATACCGCCTTCCGGTAGCTAATCTGTCGAGAGCATGAAAAGTCTCCCCCAGAATCAAAGGAACGACATCTCTGCCCAGGCGACAGTGAACGACAACATCCAGCAAAGACCGATGGCAAATCCCAAAGGAATAGACCATGAACAGGGTGCCAAACATACAAAGTGCAAAGGCATCCCAATAGGCATCATCCAAGCCTAGGCCCCTAAATCTGTCGGGAAGACCGGAAATATCGAAATGATCGGGACCGCGGATCATACCTTGCGCTTCCTCCGGGGAAAGATGAAGGAGGACGCACAATCTGTCAACAAAAGAAGCCCCTCCGGGCAAGGGAACCGCTATCTCTTCCACCTCCGGACCTCCAAGCAAGGCCCGAAATTCTTCCACGGTCGGAACAACCTCATTGTAGGAAAGGCAAAAGACATGCCTTCTAGTGTCCCAAAATGAGGAAGAAGCCCTCAAAAGCTCATAGTCCGGAATCAATTCCTTGAGAGACCATAAGCACCTCACCTTGTACCTTTCTTCAAAAAAGGACCTCCTCTCATGCATGATCTCCCGGGACCAATCCTTGAACTTGTTGAAGAATGACTTTGGGATTCTTGGGACAATTTTGATGGAGCTTTTCTAAAGTTTTCCATGGTTTTTCTCTCTTTCTCCCCGAAAATGGCTGTTGGGACTGGAGGTTGAAGAGGATATTTGAATTTGAAATAAAGCAAGACCAGGTCTGAACCAAAATTAAAGGACAGTGTCAGATTCCTGTCCTATCCGCGCGGATGAGTTTGCCAAAAAAAAATCTTTGCAACAGTCCAAGCTGCTACACCAAAAGAGGAATATTCCGTCCCGGTTGCTCGAAACCTGTGCAAAAAAAAAAACCTCCCCAAACCAGTCCATATACCAAACACCCTTGCAAAAAAAAAACCAAGGCTCATGCAACACTGCATTCATACTGCATTGCATTCATAAAATAAAATCCTAAATTATTACATTCCAAAAAAAAGAGTGTGCATAAAAAAAAAAAACAAACATAAATAAAATCCTAAATTATTACATCCAAAAAAAAAAAGGAAAAAAATGTGCATAAGCTGTACAAATCTAAATCTCAATCTCAAATCTCAAAAAAAAATCAGTCGGAGTCTCCAGCGCCCGATGCCCGCCTCGGCCCTCTTGCGACTCGGCCCGCCTCCTCGGAGCCCCGAAAATCTCGGGCTCGAATCGTCCTCGTCTCGAGAAGGAGGCTCATCGGGACCAACCGGCACGCTCACGATAGGGCAAGCCGAGATCTGCACGAAAAATCGTATCCGAAGGTGAAGGCGTCGGACTCCTGGACGTACGAAGACGACCCGCCATGCTGCCATACGTGTCCCTGCCCGTGTGGATCCCCGAGAATGACGTGATCCGAAGGCAGCACCGCACGGGGATCAATGAGAGGAGACAGAGGAGTCTCTGAGGAAGTCTCTGAGCGAATAGGGGAAGCCTCCCGTCTGACAGGCGCCGGCCGTGGTCGCCTCGCTCTAGCCTGAGGAGCCCCGCAAGCGACCATCCTCCTGATGAATCTCTTGGCCCCGATCACTTGCTTCGTCAGCTTCTCGACGACCACCTCCGAAAACTGCACAAAAGCAAAAGCGTCAAAAAAAAAAAAAAAGAGAAGTGATGCTAAAGATGATGAAACAAAAGAAAGAAAAGAAGGGGAAAAGGTAAAGCCATACCTTCATACCCGGACGAGGCCGGAAAGCTCGTGGAAGTCGCCGGCCGAGGGATCTGCACCCTCAATCGGACCCCATCCTGGATATAGGAAAAATCCGTCCGAGGGTACCGCGGATCCCAAGCCCCTCCCTATCCAGAACCCGAGGCATCCTCGGCCTCCTCAAGACGAACGTCGCATATGGCTCAATCGCCACGAAATCCGAGAAGTGCTTGGCCAGGCTCGGTAATCATCCCAGTCACTGACCGATCGCTCGGTGCATCATATCGGCGGGAGGCTCCACCGGTGTCCTCAAAGGCGAATTCACGCCATGCCGGCGCGTCACCCTCTCTCCGAGATAATATGCATCGCAGTCGGACCTCTCAAAATCCTCCATTGCCGCACAGCCCAAATCTCAGCGCCCTTCATGCGCCACCTGAAGCGATCCCAGGGGAAGAATATCATCCCCTCATCCGTCCCCTCTAAGTCCAAAGGAAGGCAATCCGCGCACTGAGAGTCGTACGCCTCTGGAGCTTATCTTCTCTCCCGGCATGCTTGGACCAAGACTCGCATGGCCGGATACGCCCGACGTACTCCGGCCGGCTCGCGCCACATCGTGACGTGAAAAACTCCAACGCCCATACACTCGCGAAAGGTAAAAATCCAATCAATCCAGCCGCAAAAGAAAAGTGCGTGCTCAAAAAAAAAAAAAAAGAGGGAAAGCAAAAAGAGAGCTTATACCTCCAGTGGCAAACTCAAAGCAAGACAAAGAGCTCACAGACCTTCCTTCCGGCCGTACCTATCGAGAGCAAAGTAAAGTCTCGCGGCCGCCTCTCCCCACGAGACATCTCCGGCCGTCTCCATGTCCTCCAAGGACCTCAACAAGGCAAAGACTTCCGTCCCCTCAAGATGCCCAAAGAGCGTGCTCGAAAAGCAAACCACAAGAAGGCCCCGGCAACTGACGTGGCGCCTATCCTCCTCCCACCTCATAGCTCGCTATGGTCTCACAATCCACTGCCGTAGACCACGGCATACTCCATCCCCATCCCCTTTTTGGGAATAGGGGAAAATCCTTAAGAGCCTGCAGGCAGACGCATCGCCGTAGCCATCCCGCCACTCAATGCCGCGTCCATTAAAGGACAGGCCCTGCAATCGCAGCGTAATCGAGGGCGTAACCGTAGCCTCGCCTTAAGAAGTGGAAGGTGTGGGTCACGTCCCACCAATGCCGCGCCGCAGCAAACATCAAGCTCTGCTCTTAGGGAACTTGACCAGCCCCTCAAGCACTCGACAAACTCCCAAAGCCCCGTCTCGACAACGATCCGTCTCGGACTCGGCAAAGCTCCTCGGCCCGCATTCGGAAGCCGGTCCCACAAGTCAATCACGGACTCCACTGATCCTCGAGTCTTCATTTTGTTCAGCTGCTCCGTCACAAAACGGTTTCCGCCCTGTAAAAAAAAAAAAATGTCAAACAAAAATTTTGCATTTGCATTTACAAAAAAAAAAAAAGAAAGCATACACATGCATTAAAAAAAAAAAATTTTCGACAAAGATAACAAAGATACAATGAGCATAGCCCCATTTTTCTCACTTAAGAAAGACAGCTTTTCAAAGAAATCCCAATGCATTCATCAAAAAAAAAAAAGATGCATTCCTACGGAAGTAAAAACTCCGTCCCATTTTCATAAAATAACATGCATACCATCCATCATCTCAAAAAAAATTTTTTTTGCGTACATGCATATCATCCATCTTACATGCAACGGGAGGAAAAATCCGTCCCACTTTTCAAAAAAAAAAAATCCTAAACATACATCTCATATTGGCAAAATGCCCATTCTTTCCAAACAAAATACATGCATTGCATCATTCATCAATATCAATATCCAATTTCAAAAAAAAAAAAAAAATCATCATCAACATGCAATTTTCGAATTTAAAAAAAAAATGGCGAAAATGCCAATTCTTTTTCCCAAGCAAAATGCACATTTTGGGTTACTCACATAATCATCTAGATTCAAATACAATGAACATCAATATTCAATTTCAAAAAAAAAAAAAATATTCAAAAATCACCCAAAATTCAAATTTCAAACAAGAAATCAACAAAGGGATCAAAGGGTTTCAAAGTATACCGTTCGGAGATTCGAATCCGAAGCCCAATGTTGCCAATTATCGGGGTAATGCTCCTCCGCAACCGATTGCGAAAGATTGTAATGCCTCCTCATCCGGACGAGCTCCAATCGTCTCTCCGCCACCGGGCCACGTCCTTGGCCTTGAAAAGCGCCTTCCCCATGTTCCATCACTCGAAAAATCGAAGAAATCGGAAGATTTTCGAAGCTTTTTGGCCTTCAATGGAGGTTCTCCTCGGTTCTCTCTCTCTCTCCCTCGTAAGTGCAGAAAAAACCGTAAAACTGAATGGGGAAGAAGAAAAGGGCGTTGGCTCTAATTAATACCCCTGACTTTCAGCTCCTATCCGCGCGGATAGGATTGCAAGGATCAAAATGACCCTTTGCCCCTTAAAATTTCAGACTCGCAATAGCATCTAACTTGACAGAGTTAACAAAGTTAACCAAAGTCGGCCCCTTGTCATCAAAATCCTTCCCTATAAAGAAAAACGTAAGACCGAGTGCCCCGAGAAAGATAACGAGATCCCGTATCTTTTATCAAAATCTTCCAAGCAAAAACGTAAGACCGAAAGTGCCCCGAGAAAGATAACGAGATCCCGTATCTTTCATCGCAATCATCCCCTGAGCAAGAAACGTAATACTCGAAGTGCCCGAGAAAGATAACGAGATCCCGTATCTTTCATCAAAATCACCCCTAGCCAAACGTAAGACCGAGTGCCCCGAGAAAGATAACGGATCCCGTATCTTTCATCAAAATCATTCCCTAAGCAAGCCAAACGTAAGACCGAGTGCCCGAGAAAGATAACGGATCCCGTATCTTTCATCAAAATCATTCGGCGAGCCAAACGTAAGACCGAAGTGCTCCCGAGAAAGATAACGGATCCCGTATCTTTCATCAAAATCATTCCGCAGTCCAAACGTAAGACCGAGTGCCCCGAGAAAGATAACGGATCCCGTATCTTTCATCAAAATCATTCCCAGCAAGAAACGTAAGAGCCGATCTCCCCGAGAAAGATAACGGATCCCATATCTTTCATCAAAATCATTCCCTAGAATTTCAAACGTAAGACCGAGTGCCCGAGAAAGATAACGGATCCCGTATCTTTCATCAAAATCATTCCTGCAAGCCAAACGTAAGACCGAGTGCCCCGAGAAAGATAACGGATCCGTATCTTTCATCAAAATCATTCCCGGCAGCCAAACGTAAGACCGAGTGCCCCGAGAAAGATAACGGATCCCGTATCTTTCATCAAAATCATTCCCTAGCCAAACGTAAGACCGAGTGCCCCCGAGAAAGATAACGGATCCCGTATCTTTCATCAAAATCTTCCCTAGGCGGTCAAACGTAAGACCGAGTGCCCCGAGAAAGATAACGGATCCCGTATCTTTCATCAAAATCATTCCCGGCAAGCCAAACGTAAGACCGAGTGCCCCGAGAAAGATAACGGATCCCGTATCTTTCATCAAAATCATTCCCGGCAGTCAAACGTAAGACCGAGTGCCCCGAGAAAGATAACGGATCCCGTATCTTTCATCAAAATCAAACGGCAAGAAACGTAAGACCGAAGTGCCCCGAGAAAGATAACGAGATCCCGTATCTTTCATCAAAATCTTCCCCTGCTAGCCAAACATAAGACCGAGTGCCCGAGAAAGATAACGGATCCCGTATCTTTCATCAAAACCATCCCCGGCAGTAAAACGTAAGACCGAGTGCCCCGAGAAAGATAACGAGATCCCGTATCTTTCATCAAAATCTTCCCCGGCAGTAAAACGTAAGACCGAGTGCCCCGAGAAAGATAACAGATCTCGTATCTTTCATCAAAATTATCCCCGTGATAGCAGAAACGTAAGACCGAGAGTGCCCCGAGAAAGATAACGAGATCCCGTATCTTTCATCAAAATCACCCCTAGCAAGAAACGTAAGACCGAGTGCCCCGAGAAAGATAACGAGATCCCGTATCTTTCATCAAAATCACCCCTAGAGCAAAAAAACGTAAGACCGAGTGCCCCGAGAAAGATAACGAGATCCCGTATCTTTCATCAAAATCTTTCCTAAGCCAAACGTAAGACCGAGTGCCCCGAGAAAGATAACGGATCCCGTATCTTTCATCAAAATCATCCTCGGCAGTAAAACGTAAGACCGAGTGCCCCGAGAAAGATAACGGATCCCGTATCTTTCATCAAAATCTTCCCCGGCAGTAAAACGTAAGACCGATCTCCCTGAGAAAGATAACGAGATCCCGTATCTGTCATCAAAATCATCCAACGACAGTCAAACGTAAGACCGATTTCCCAGACGAATACGTCTGATTTTCCCCAGCAAAGGCTAACGAAATCCCCAGCAAAGTTAACGGAATCCCAAAAGCCAACGAAATTTCGAGGAAAACTCAAACTACGAAAGGGCTTGATTCCCACTAGGGATACGTAGGTAGCCTATCATTAGGTCCAGCCCCTCGACCAAAACGGTCACCCTCTCCTTCGGCAGCAGACTAAGTCCACCGAAAGGCCATTTCAAATCAAGGTCCGAGGCGCCTAAAAAGCCATCATCATCAAGGCTCGAGGCGCCTAAAAAAGCCATCATCTTCAAGGTCCGAGGCACCTAAAACGCCATCTCCAAGGTTCGAGGCACCTAAAACGCCATCTTCAAGGTTCGAGGCACCTAAGACGCTATCACTAGGAAAACGATAAATCACAAAAATCCCAGGCAGAGCGAATAGCCATCGACCGAAAATGGTCATTCCTATCCCAGCCAGAGCGGATAACCATCGACCGAAAATGGTCATCTCTTATCCCCCGCAGAGTTTCTTTCCAAGAACCGACCGCAGAACTCGCTCATCGAGGTTCGAGGCACCTAAAACGCCATCATCTCCAGTGGTCAAAGACCCGAACTACGATCGGCTTGATTCCCACTCGGGATACGTAGGTAGCCTATCGCTAGGTTCAGCCACCCGATCACTCGATCATCCCGCCAAATATGGAGCCTCATCTTATCGACGACCCCGCTTCCTTCGAAAGCGCCGTCGCCGAGGGGCTACTGTAAGTGCTCCAATTTGAGCTTGTTAGTCTTTTCGTTAGAAAATTAACGAAAGTCATAACAATTACTAACATTCCTAACAATCCTAACTTTTCTAACAAAGTGAGGGTAAAATGGGCATTGTTATTTAAGGCTAAACCTCAAAAAGAATCTCAAAAAGCAAAACAAAAGGAATAAAACCACAAATAGCAATGGCTGGAAACACAAAACCGGCCGTTAATTTGAAATTTCAAAAGATTATTCCTCTTGTCCAAAGCCCGAAGCCGCATTTAATGAATGCTGCACGCCGCAGTCCCGTCCGCGCGGATGGGTTTGCAATTTCCAGAGGGCTATAAATTGAGCCCTCCAGTCACAAAAATGAGGAGCCACAACACATTTTACACCGAACCTCTGGCGAAATATAGAGAGAAAACAGTGAGAATTCACTTGAATTGTCACCATTTTCTCTCCAATCTTTCCCAATTCATGCTCATCCACTCACTCTCATATTAAAGTCCTAAACACTCATACACTCAAGCCAAATACTCAAGCACACAAGGAAGATTGGTAAACCCTCCTTCTCCTAACCCTAAATCTCATCCATGCATGCATCTTCAAACTACAAAATGTAGTTCCTTCATCTTCTTGCTCTAGATCTAAGAAGATCACCATGGAAGACCATCTCCATGGATGATCTTCTACAAAGATCAACATTATTTTCAAGTTCTCTTACTTTCTTGCAAAGGAAACTCATTTTCAAAACCCTAAAAACCATTTTCAAGCATAAAATCTCATTTTCAAAGGATAAAAATCCCCTTCCCAAGCAAATGAAATGCTTAGTCCTAATGTACCCCAAGGATGGTTTGGTATAGTTGATTCACCACTAAAATGTCTAGTGATCACTAACCAAAACCTAGGGAAATGGGGACAAGCATGGATGCAAAACCCCCTTTAAAATCATATTCTCCTTCTTGAGAAGTTGCTGTCCAGTAGCAATTTTCCCAGACCTCAGTCCCTTGTCTTAATTTTTGGACACAGATGAACTTGGAATTTGGTGTTGACTACAAAACACTTTTTGTAGCCAACATCTAGAGCTTTCCAGAAATATTTTTACTTTATTTTTTGGGTGAGTGAAACTCCTCTTTTCAAATTTTCTTTCAGAGGCTAGTTCATCAGCTTCTGGGAATCCAGATCTCATATCTGAGGTTTCCAGAAGGTTTTGACCCCTCAAATCTTCTCCAAAATGGAAAATTCCTTCGCACAAACCTTATTTAAGGTGTCTAGAACAACTTTCATTCTCTGAGTTTATCCAGATTATGAAGTTTTAAGACCCTTCAAAATCAAAGGTCCACTGCCTTTTTCATTCTGGCAGAAATGGCTCTCAACTTCAAAAGGTCTTTTGAGTACCAAATCTCAATCCAAAAATCCTCCAAAAAATCATGGGATCAGTTTAAAGTCTTGAAAAGATATCCCTATTTTTACTTTTCTGAGTTTCAAAGTATTTTGGCCAAAACACACACACACACACACACACACACACACAAATGATTTTCAGCTTGGAAGACTCGTTTTACGAGGCATTCCGAGTGCACACTAACGTCCTTCCCGGCGTGTAACATGACCTCCGAACCTAAATCTCTGATCTCGGGCTTTTTTCAAAGTTTTGGCCCTCAAAATTAAAATGGCGTGGCGACTCCGTTTCGTTTGATTTTCAAAAAAAAATCGGGCATCATCACAGTGAGCATATTGCATACTCTCGCCAAGTTTAGGAACTCGTCCTATTCTTGAAATTCGTTCATTCGACTCCTCAAACACTGTCTGCAAAAGTCCCACTGGGGCTTCGCATCCGTGCCTCTCAACGGCACTCCGGTAAAAGCAAGGAGACGTGCGCCAGGGACTACTCCCCTCGGCTTATGAGAACAAAGGAGCAACAAATCTTAACTCGAAAGACAGAAAAATAGAAGGGGCTATAATCGGTCAAATCCCACCTTTTCTTCCATCCCAATCTTTTTTCCTTCCATCCCAATCTTTTTTCTCCCAATCTTTTTTTCTATTTTTCATCCTTTCTCATAAAGAAGACCAATGCAGCGGCAGCCCGCACTATAATTACCATCGAACAGTCCAGAGCAGCAAGCAACAACGGAACATCCTACTCCTTCTAAAGTCAGGCCCAATTTCACCATCAATCGATTTTCCCTCTCCTATTCCAGCTTCAAATCAAAGCAATCATTATTTGTTTAATTATATAATTGGAATTTGATAAACCAATCAGTGAGGTCCATTCTCGAGCAACCAAAGTATAATTATGAATAAAACAACTCTTCAAATGTCTCGACAAGTCTTCTTTTTCTACGATCTAGGAAGAGCCAAACACTGTCTTTCTGTCAGCAGGGGCTTCCATACACTTTTCCACACCTTGTGATGTCTATACTCTCCTAAAAGAGTCAAACCCAAAAGCGAGAGTGTCATACACGAGTTCGGGACCCATTCCCACCTTCGAAAAAATGTGCCCCTGCACATATACATTTCCAAAGTCTTGTCCAAGTGACTGATTGACTGTGGTTCGAAACGATGGGTCGCCTCCACGGCTACAAGATGACTCTGTCTGCAATAGGGATACATCGAATCTCTCCAAGCTGGGGCTTCGCCATTCCCTTCAGGTTTGCTTTGCATCATCAACTGGGGCTTCGCCATTTCCTTCAGGTTTGCTTTGCATCATCAACTGGGGCTTCGCCATGGTCACCTCATCAAACATCGGGACTCCCTCAACGGAAACGGGATAACGATGAGGTTCTTCAGAAAAGGCCAGGGGCTCTAACAAGAATCGGAGCTCCAATGAAGTCATATCTAGCAAAAAAGGCATCCCTTGTCATCAAGATCAGCATGTGGCAAACTCTTTGAGTTAGAAATGTAATTAATCATAAGGCCTCCTTATCAAATAAACATGCTTTCAAAATGCTATCCTCTTTGGCACCTTGTTTACAAAATCACTCTTTGGTCTCCACAAATTTTCAAACTCTTCAAGGCTACCAAAGACGCCTCTCTCTCAAGATGACTCGGTCCTACCCCTTATCTCTGGACAGCAAACTTACCCAAACCCCATCTTCTATCATAGACACCTATTCAGCCTCGCCTTGCTTAAACCATAACCTTTCTGCTCAAACTGCCTTGTTTAGACTTACCACAAATGTAAAACCCTAGCTCTAAGCCTAGGTAACAAATACCTTTCTAAACCCTAGCCTCAAGCCTAGGTGACAAATATCTCTCAAAACCCTAGCCTCAAGCCTAGAAGACAAAGCTTCTCTCTAAACCCTAGCTTCAATTCAACTCCTAGGGTGACGTCCTGACACGTCAATTTCTAGAGTGACTTCTCATTGTAGTATACAAAAATAGAAAGTAAATAGAAAATACTAACATTCAAATTAACCCATAAACTAGTACATAAAGCATTTGCATTACATCAGTGAGTCAGCATCAAAATAGAGTCTGCATGTTTCTTTCCTACTGTTTCCCTACAGGAACTACAAAATAAAAAATCCTAATGACCCCGACGGGAGGTCGAAGCGCGACCACGAGAAAATCTGGATGTCGAGCTACCCTCATCATGGGATCGCTGTCTCCACTGCGCCGGATCCACGTCCACTGACCTCCGGGATTGGCAGGAAAGTGCCTGCACTGCACTCCTCAGCAGACGGCTCAGTACATTGGTCTGCCTCACAGCCCGCACATAAGAATCTCTGGTAACCTACAAAAATCAGGCGCGAGAGTTACATCAAGGCTAAAACATAATAATCAGTGCATAAAGAGAAAAGAAAAGTAAGAGTTATACCCCGCCGGCACCGCCTGGAGGAAGCTGAGCACCCTCGACCTCGTCAGCCTTTGTGGGTGTCAAATCTACCCTCACCTGCCCGTGGTCCATGTACACAAAGAAATGGTCGGGAAATGGAGGCATATCTACAATCTTGGGATGTCCAGCACCCATCGGCTCGGGGATAACCAAACCCTGCCCCCTATCTGGCGGCCTCGGCGGCCTCGGCGGTCCGCCTCACCACTGCGGTGATCTCGGAAAAAGTGCCACAAAGTCCACATAGTCCATATCAAGCGGAGCCCGATAGCGGGGACCCCAAGTAGATACTCCGCCCTCCTCGCCAATCGGTTCGGATATCACATGTTCCTGGGAGGATGTTGGGGCGCATAAAGCGGAGCCCACGCATAGTGCTGTCTCGCCACCCGCTCACCCAAGTACATCTCATCAGCAAGCAATCCAACCAACAATCTGCGGGAAGCGATCACATCCCTGGACAAGACAACCGTCTCTGAGGCCTCAGGAGTCCAAGGGTAGAGCAAAAACTCGGGCCTGCTGGGACCATCAAGAACAGCCCTCAGCTCAGACTCGCGGACCATCTTCGGGAACCCCTCAATCCGATTCTCCTTCCTCCAGTAGCGCAAGACGGGCACATCCCGAGTCTGGTCCCGCAAAGTGAACGGCGCGACGCCAAAAATCTCATAGACCCACGCCTGCGAAAGACACGGAAAGCAGATATTTATAAAGTCAGAAAGACAAGTAACAAGTAAGAGGACAATGAAAATGACAAAAGTTGGCATACCTCCAGAACAAACTGAAAAGCGTCAAAAGAAGAGGTATTAGACCTCGAGACAGTATCCAGGGCTCGATACAGCTCGACCAACCCGGCCCCTCCCCAGGAGATGTCTCGTACCAGATCCAAGTCCACTAAGGCACCCAACAAAGAAAATCGGCATACTGGGCCCGAGTTGGGGAAGAGCGCCACTGAGAATCCGTACCAAAGGAATCCCCGGACAAGTGCGTCAAGCCCGTACTGGCCAGCCCTATACTGATCAATAGCAACCCTAACCAGCCTGTACAACTTCCCCGCATCAACACCGAAATTTCTGCTCGAGCCTAAGCTAGCGCCAAACAACTGGACCCGACGAGCCGGATCGGCATGAAGGGTATCATCAAAAGGCAGTGCTATGTCTGTGAACCTCAAGCCGGTGAGGACGGCAAAGTCTGTAGGAGTGATCGTGGCCTCACCCCAACTCAAATGGAAGGTATGTGTCGTGTCCCACCAGAACTCCCGACACGCCTTCACCACCGCAAGACACTTCCCCGGTCCGACCCATCTGCAGGACCATGTCAAAAAAGGGGGCCAACCCCAAGCTCTGTACTCGCTCCCGAGGACTACCCTCACCGGCCGGCAAGGCCGCCCACAACTCACCTACCGCCTTAAGGGAGCTCCGTCCCTTCATCTTCTTCCCCTGCAGATAAACACAGCACAGGTATGTGTTATTACTCGCATTTAAAATAATAAACACTTTGTACATGCATGAATTATTCTGTTGTTAAATAAAAAAATTTCTTGTACCTTCATCCCGACGCGGGAGCGAAGACCGGTGGACCCATGAAAAGCCAAGCCCGGATAAAAGTCAGACTGGTTGTACAACAGAAAATGCAGCCTCGAGGGTCGATAATTGCGCGAAGCCCGCCGCCTCCTAGCCTCAACGTCCCCGCCAGCATCACTCCTATCGCTCTCCCCGGCGTCAGGATCACCTTCCTCTTCATCATCATCGCCGCCGTCACCACCGCCATTGCCGCCACCATGACCGCCGTGTCCGCCACCATTGCCGCCATGTCCGCCACCACTGCCGCCATGACTGCCGCTGCCACCGCCGCCGTGACTGCCGCCGTAACTGCCGCCGTGACCACCATGACTGCCGCCATGGCTGCCATCATCACCACCACCATAACCTCCATAACCACCATCAAAACCATCACCCATATTGCCATAACCGCCCCCAAAACCGCCAGAACCGTGGCTGCCACTGGCACCATGGCCACTAGCACCAACTCCGCCGGCTTGACCAAAGAGACCCCCAATGTCGCCGGAATACGAACCCAAGGATTGAAAATCCGGGCGATTTATCATGGAAATTACATCGTTGACCCAATCTGGAGGATTATCCATGGCAAGACCGTAGTGAATTTGGTACAAATCAATGGAAGCACTCAAACAATTTTCCGGCGAAGAGCTTCAGAATTCGTAAGGAAGAAGAAGAAGGCGTAAAGGAGAAGAAGACAGGCACGGATTTAAAGGCCGATCGGCCGAAAGATCTGGCCAATAAGAGAAAGGGCCGATCGGCCCTTTGTTTTGTGTTTCTTTGGAATCAACGAGCGGTCAGGATTCCATCTCAACGCCGCGATCCTCGTCAAAGTGTCCTTGGCCAATCAGAAGGAAGGGCCGATCGACCCCTTCTCTTCCCCGCCTCGACACGCGTCTCCTCTGTCAGAACGCTTGACCAGAAATTTAATTCCCCTCCGTTTTTAAAAAAAAAAAAAAATTTTACTAAACTCAAAACCTTTTTGTTTTATTATTTATAATTCAAAAATTCCTATTTTTCGGGGTAACTCCCACAAAGTCAAAAATTCTTATTTTTCGGGGTAACTCCCACAAAGTCAAATCCTTATTTTTCGGGGTAACTCCCACAAAGTCAAAAATTCTTATTTTTCGGGGTAACTCCCACAAAGTCAAATTCTTATTTTTCGGGGTGGCTCCCACAAAGTCAAATTCCCATTTTTTCGGGGTGACTCCCACACAGTTAAAATTCCAACTTTCCGGGTGACTCCCTCATAGTCATACTCTCACAATTTTTTTGGGTGACAACCGCAAAGTCATGTTCTTGGATGACAACCGCATAGTCGTGTCCTTGGGTGACAACCGCACAGTCATATTCTTGGATGACAACCGCATAGTCGTGTTCTTGGGTGACAATCGCAAAGTCATATTCTTGGATGACAACCGCACAGTCGTATTCTTGGGTGACAACCGCACAGTCGTATTCTTGGATGACAACCGCACAGTCGTATTCTTGGATGACAACCGCATAGTCGTGTCCTTGGGTGACAACCGCACAGTCGTGTTCTTGGGTGACAACCGCACAGTCATATTCTTGAGTGACAACCGCAAAGTCATGTTCTTGGATGACAACCGCATAGTCGTGTCCTTGGGTGACAACCGCACAGTCATATTCTTGGATGACAACCGCATAGTCGTGTTCTTGGGTGACAACCGCAAAGTCATATTCTTGGATGACAACCGCATAGTCGTATTCTTGGGTAACAACTGCACAGTCGTATTCTTGGATGACAACCGCACAGTCGTATTCTTGGATGACAACCGCATAGTCGTGTCCTTGGGTGACAACCGCACAGTCGTGTTCTTGGGTGACAACCGCACAGTCATGTTCTTGGATGACAACCGCATAGTCGTGTTCTTGGGTGACAACCGCAAAGTCATATTCTTGGATGACAACCGCACAGTCGTGTTCTTGGGTGACAACCGCACAGTCGTGTTCTTGGATGACAACCGCATAGTCGTGTTCTTGGGTGACTCCCACACAGTTACACCAGTGACTTTCACGCAGTCATGTCTTCACATTCCAGTGACTTTCACGCTGTCACGCATCCTTGGGTGATTCCCACACAATCATATCTTCGGTTTGAGACACCACACGTCCGCCATTCTTGGGTACTAAATGCCCACTCTTTCGAACTACGACTTGGCTTGATTCCTTTTGGGATACGTAGGTAGCCCGACGTGGGTTCAGCCGCTCGACCTACCTGGTCATCTTTCATTTGCGACTCAGCTCGAGTCCAAACATCACATCCGAAAGCTCATCATTCCACCTCCTGAAATCCCTTTTTTCAGGACGGATCCTATTTTTTATCGTCGATCCCACTTGTCTTACAAGAAGCGTCGCCGAGGGGCTACTGTTAGTACCCGGTCCGAAAAAAGGGACTGAAGTGCAATTCGGGAAAATCTGGGACTAAACTGGCATTTGGAAGCTTTTGGACCAAGTTGGAATTTATTGGAAATTCAGGGACTAAATTGGAAAATATGGAAATTTGGGACGAAATTGATTTATAAAAATTCGTGGGATTAAATGAAAAATAAAATTCCAAAGAGCGAAGTGCAAAAGAAGTCATTATAGTGATCAAAATGCAACGAGAAAATCGCGGGACGAAACGAATAACCAATGGTACTAAACAGGCTAAGGCACCAGGGAGTTGGCCGGCCAAAGTTGCAAGGCCATTTGAAGGAGGGCCGGCCAGGGAGAAACAATTTGGGGCCAGCTTCTAGGCCATTTGGGCCAAGGTTGGGCCAAGGAAGCATTTGGCCGATCGGCCTTTTCATTTAAGATAAACTTTACACTGCCGATCGAACCTTATTTTAAATGCCGATCGGACCTTATTTTTAAGGCCGATCGACCCTTTTTTTTCTGTGCCGATCGAACCTTATATTTAAGGCCGATCGACCCTTCATCTGGTCCAGCCCAATTACCGAAGCACTATAAATAGGTGTGCCCGGTATCAGTTTTTCAACACACATTATTTACCCCGGAAATTCAAGACTATACTTGTTTTGTCCGTATCTCTCCCCACGTTCTTCGAATCGCCCTAGATTCGATCCCAAAGTCTTGCTACAATTGGTAAGGCTCTTATTAATATTTTTGTTCCCTATTATTATTATTATTGCCATATTATAATAATACTTGCATGCTTATTATATTTTAATGGTGCCTTTATGCTAGATTTAGGACCTTTTTAATATATTTAAATATGCATAGCCGAGGATGATCTAAGGTTTCGCCCAAGAAAACCCAATGGATCTAGGAACTATTTCTTACTTTCCACCTTAGTAATAATTATCCCATGATCAATAATTCCCCAAGGATGAACATTGATTAGTGCACCTTCCGAGGGCCTAACTCAAAGGTTCTAGGGTGTGATCATCAATTAATTCTTTCTCTCCCCTCCTCCTTATGCATGATCCCGTTTCTTCTATCTATTCCTGTAAACACCGCACACAACCAACACCCCACATGCTAGAAAGACCGATCCGTCGGGCAATAGGAGTGATAGCGTTTCTTCTTCTGTTGTAACTTGACCCCCGAACCCAATAAAATGTTTAGCCTTTTTTCAAAGCTTTGGGCTATATCAAAGTGGCGTGGCGACTCTCAAATTTAAACTAATATTTTAATATGGTTTAAAGCGAGTGTCACTAAATGAATATCCCATCTCGGTCCGACATTATATAATTATTTATTTCAAACTTCCGAATGCGCGTTGCATCGGGACGGGGTATTCACAATGTTGAACATAGAAAGACTCATTTACGAGGCGTGTTGGGTGAACTCTCGGTTCTTCCCAACACGTAACCTGACCCCCGAACCCACAATTCTCTTTTCAAAAAGGTTTTCAATGTTTCCTTTAAAACGGCGTGGCGACTCTCAAAATTTATTTTTCGGTGAGCGTACATTCAGTAGGGCATCACTTCCAACTGTCTGGTGTGAATCCCGAAAGGCCTTAGTTCAACCCTTTCATCTACAATACTACTCATTCTAACTTCAAATATATTAAATTTAATATTGCAAAAATAAAGTAGGGGAATTAGTCATTCTCAAATATCAGATCAACCTTTGCAAGGACTTACCTTTATTTCACGATTGGCATTTAGCATGGTGCATGGCAGAGACACTTGCACACAACTAGGAGGAAAAATTATCGGGGTAATGAAACAATTCAATGCATCATGTTGGCAGAAAGACAAAAAACAATTGCTACATGATTCTTAATTAACTTTGATTTAGCGTACAATTTTACTTAAAACCTCTAAAGCAATTAAATAAATAAAAAAAGTGAGACATTAGTATGCACCCGTATCCCCGGTATAGAATGAAACATGCCTGCAAAAAAATAGATAAGAGAACTGATCAACTGAGTCAGTAAATTTGGAAGAGAAGGCAAATTAACAGATATGGAGGACTTTCAAGTTAATGTTAGAAGGGATATACTCACTCAGTTGTATAACCCCCACGCCGCTCCACTAAAGGTGTGATGCCAACTAAGCTGAAGAAGAAGACCCATCCCTAATATGCAAAGAGACTCAGAAAATTTAAATTGTGAGAAAACAAAGAAATGATTTACTGTTGACCATTTTCCCTCCAAAGTGGTTACAAAAATTCTAATGAGAAAACAGAAGGACAGTTAGGGTTGTGTTTCTTGCATGTTTTCCTGTAAGGTAATGCATCATTATTGCTAGGGGGCCAAAATGAAGTAAAACATTAATCTTTGCTTTGATCAAGACCACATAGATACTACATAAAGGGCTGAATTGTATTGTTCTAAACCTCCATGTACTCGACGAATTTGCAGCAGATGTGATATGAGATGTCTAAAAATCCAAAGACTGCTTTTTGTCATTGGCTTGTGATGGGTTAAAAGGGAGTTCCTCATCATGATCGACCTTCTCCACTTTTGATCCCATCTGCACAGAGCCCACCCGCATAGGGATCATCTGTATACACAGAAAATCCTAGTAGGAACCAAGTACTACATAAGTGCTACATCAAAGGTAATCCAGTGTTATAAAAAATTCAACCGAAGTGAAATAAGCTTACCTTAAGTAGAAGTAATATCTAGCATCAATGTAGTAAGTTAGCTGAGAGAGCTCGATCACTTAACGTTAGCGTGTCACTACAAAGATGGTCAAAATTAGAAGAGTCACACTCAAAACCAACTGATATACAAAAGTGATGTATATCATTTAAACTTCTATCATTATAACAATCAATCTTATAAATGAAAATTTGACTCCAATAAAGGGAAAACTTATAATTCGTACTAAGAGAATATTTATAAGGAGCAATACAATATACTATATATATAGAGAGAGCGCCCACGCAGTGTCAAAAATTGATATATATTAGAAGTTGCACCTACTTCAGAGAAATGTTGACCATCATTAATCCGGAAGGGGCTTCTGCTGCTCATATATGTTTCTTTTCAACCACCCCAACTGTTGAGATTATCTGGATGACATTCTATAGCATTCCTAGGCAATAAACCTGTAAAAAGCAACAAAAAAAAATATCAACCAAAAGGCCCTCATATCTTCTCAACGCTAGCATGAAAATATATAAAGATGTGTATACAAAAAAAAAACACATTGTACTGTCAATTTTTCCCAAAAATATTTGATGGAAAACTTTTTAAATAAATACACACTTCCAACTTCATACTTCGTATTACTTAATTTCTTGTCAGACTAAGAAATTTTCAATAGCATTCCTTACAAAAACAATAAAACACATAGACAATCATTTATCTTACCTAAATATAATAGAGTGAAATCCCTAGCAATTCTCAGGACTGGAAGATGAATGTACTGAATTCTTGTCTTTTCCATCCATGCCTTCTTCAACTGATGAATTCTCCACATCTTTCGAACTTAGAGTTCCTGGGTTCATTCTCTGAACCTCCTCTCTTGTATAAATGAAAATTTTACGAATCATTCCGCAAAATTCCCTGTTGAAAAAATAGAGAAAAGAGTCGGCATGGTTTAGCATTGAACTTGAATTTACTACCTAGGCTCCAATATTATGTCAATTGTCAGATGAATAACAAATGCAAAAGACTGAGTGCTTACTGCCATGGATCATCACCAACAAGCATCATATCACCTTCATCATCAGTATACACAACCAACCAATTCCTGCTACGATCCTTTAATTCACCACCAAATTCAAACAACTGATCTAGTTCAGCAAACAATTCATCAAAGTTGTTGAACTTATTTAGGTCCACAGACCTTAGGGTAATTCCTTGCTTATGAACCTGGACAAAACATGCAACATAAAAGCTTGTAAGAAATAACAAAAATAAAATAAAATAATTTAAAGTTTTATGAAAATTAATAAGGAAAAAAATAAAGAACCTTGGTGCAACCCCTGGTCGAGGTACCCTGGGAGTTCCCCTGACCATCTCCTCTTACATGTACTATTTCGACAGTAAAGGGCTACAATTAGGGTACAGAAAAAGGTTAAAAACCTGGAGAATTTGTGGATTTTGTTTTAAGAATGAAACCCTAATTTAGAACAGATGGAAGGAATTAAGAAAGAAAGAAAGAGAGATTCAAGAGATCACCAAGAATACCTAGGAAATCTGAGATTGAAAAAAGAAAATTACTTGCTCTGCTCAGGAATGAATCAAGGCCGAAAAATCAAATTGATTTAAAAGAACGTCAAGGGAAACAAATCGCAGCAAATCAGACTCAACCGAGAGTAGTTTAGTTCGTCTAGTGACGGTGTTAAGGGTGGTAATCGGTGAAAATGGAGGATTTTGTGAGGGAATCATATGGTGGAGAAGATGTATCTATGGAAGAAAGAAGAGGAAGGGGAGAAAGAGCAACAACAACCATGGAAGAAGGGAGAGAGGAGGGAGAGGGAGTGGCAGCAACCATGGAAGAATAGAGAGGGGAAACACAGTTTGTAGCAGAGGGTGGGGTTGTTTGGGGGAAGTGAAGTTGAAGAAGGAGGAGAGAGAACGAGAAGAATAGTGGAATATAAAGGGGCAGCTTATTTTGTACTCTATATGTGATAAGGCAATTTGGGGATAATGTTTGCTATATTGAGAGAGGTGTACTTAGTAACTGATATTATTGGAGAATGAACCTAGTCTTTTTTCAGTCTAGGTGCTAGTTTGAGCGGGAAAAAAGTGGGTGTGCTGAAGTGCAAAAAAAAAAGTGGGTGTGCTGAAGTGCTTTGCACTTCAGCCTTTATTTAGTTATAGATTGGTGCTATTAATTTTATTTGGGTTGTGGGTAACATATACTAGTATAGTACAACCATATTAATTAATCTTGCTATTTCACCCCAAAACAGGAATGGATGGCCATTTATAAATTAGCAGACCCAGATTTCTATGACCAACGATGTGAAACACAATATTGCAATATGAGACTAAATACCACATTTTTTAGGGAAATATGATATATTTGTCCCCGAACTTATCTATTACATGCAGATATGCCCCTTATCTTATTTTTCTGCACATATGCCCTCGTATAAACATTTAATTAGGGTAAATTTAATCAAAACTAACTTTTCGTCAACTTTTTAACCAAATTGCTGACTAGGATGGCTTTATGGTAATTTTGCAAATCCACGTCATTTAAATTGGCCATATAAGCTTGTTGACTATAAATAACTAAACTACGTTGTTTTACCCCTTTAAAGAAAATCCCTCAAAATGACGTCGTTTCATCATTAATTTCCCGGCTAATATCCTCCACCCACCGCCCAGCACCACGGTGCATCACCATCAACCTCCATTTCCCAAATCGAAAGTTGATGTACAAAGAATATCCGGAAACACTATCCAAATCCCACCATCCGCTCGTCTCCCATCTTCGCCCTCTTACCTCGTGCTCCCCCTTTTCTCACCACTTCTATCACTCAAAAGTCAAAAAAAATTATCTACATCTTTTTAGGGTTGTTTCGCTCCCTTCCATTATTTTCGACAACTACAAGATCTGAGTTATCTTCGGTGAAATTGAAGCCATACTACATCTTAGTTTCATTTTTTTGTTGACTCTGTACAAAAGTTTATTTTTGTATAATGTTTGTGTTTGATTGTGTGCGTGTGTGATTTATGAATGTGAGTTCAAAGTCAGATCTGGATTTTGAATATTTGAATAGTTCAATGAAGTTTGTGTTTTTTCATTTCAAAATTTGGAATGTGATAGGGTGTCGAAACTGGAGAAGAGGAAGTTCGATGGTGGTGTTTCGATTTGGGAAATGAAAGTTGATAGTGATGCACGGTGGTGCTGTGCGGTGGGCAGAGGATATTGGCTGGGAAATTAAGAATGAAACTATGCATTTAGAGGGATTTTCTTTCAAGGGGTAAAATGACGTAGTTTAGTTATATATAGTCAGCAAGCATATCTGGCCAATTTAAATGACGTGGATGTACAAAATTATCATAAAGTCATCCTAAAAAGCAATTTTGTTAAAAATTTGACGAAAAGTTAGTTTTGGTCAAATTTACCCTAATTAAATGTTTATACGAGGGCATATGTGCAGAAAAATAAGACGAGGGACATATTTGCGTCTAATAGCTAAATACGGGGGCAAATATATCATATTTCTCATTTTTTTTATTTTTCTAGTCTGTAAAATATATTAAAACAGAAGAAATTCTGATGCACACAGCCTGCCACATGAAATTCCACGTGACGGCTTCTCATTCGTCAACCATGGTATTAAAGTCTACCGTTTATCTAATTTTAATTTAACCAGTCAGTAACCCGTCGATACTCGACGGGCATAATGAATCTAATAATTAAATATTATAAAAAACAAAATGGTGAAATTATATCCCTGTGACTCAACCTGAAAATATTAACCATAAGATTCTTAATATTCTTAGTAATAAAAATATTATACACATTTTGTCTCAAAGTAAGTAAGGTTTCTATTTCGTCATTTTTTACGTTCATCCTAGAGTAAAGTTTTAAAATAAAAAATAATGACAATTTTTACCCTTATCATGCTTATAATTACAAAAAACCACAACATAACGTACATACTTCGTATTTCAATTAACTTGAATCATAAATAGTGTTTTTGATAATTAAGTTTTCAAGCCACTCAAAATAAGCGTGCAATATGACTGCAACATTCTTATTCCAAAATGAAAGAAGTATCACTTAAAATATTAAACTATACAAATTATACCAAAAGCTAATTTACACTTTAATGGATACACATAGTAGAGATAAATTTTGTATCACATAAACAAATATAAATTCAGAATTACCTCACAAAATATGATTCACTAAACATAAAAGTGTTACTTATTCATGAATTGAGGTTTTTTTAACGTGATTATATCTTTTAGTACTCCCTCTGTCCCTGAAAGATTGTCTCATTTGTCATTTTGACTTGTCCCAAAAAGTATGTCCCATTTCTAAATTTAGGCATGAATGTTAGTGCAAATCTACTAAGGTACAAGAAGGTGAAGCTCTTCCTTAATAATTGCAAAATTTACAATCGAACAATCTTTAAGGGAGGAGGGAGTAGTATATAAAAACTAAATGCCTAGAGTACATTGTTTAATATAATAATATTTATATCCCAAAATGAATTACCAAAATATTTTAAATTTATCGTTAATCAAGAAAAAATTAGAAAAATAATTTAGTTTTTCATTTTGGGACGGAGTATACTTTTTCTAAAAAGAGACATTGACAACGATGTAATGCTTAGGATCATATTTGATCAGTTTCATAAAAATAAAATAATAAAAAAAGGAACATGTTTGATCAACACACAGAAAAAAGAATCAAGATAATTACCTAAGTTAAAAATCATAACAAAAAATATTCTTAAAAACTATAATTGAGATGATCAAATTAAATAATACTAAGAGAATGATAGAATCGATTTAAATCTGTCCGTGGAGGTTTAGCTTTCAATATCCATAATGCGGAGAATGAAAAATTAGGATAATGAAGTTAGCTTTGTTGGATTTTGGTTGCTTGTCTTCTTTGCGAGATCATGCTCGGCGCAGACTTAACAACAATTTCTTTATCATCACCAAGTATCACTTAGTACACTTGATAGGAATTAGGAAATCATAAATACTCGTATCTTTTTGGTTGAGTATTTTATTAATCAAGCATTAAACAATCAAGAAGGCAGGCTCAAATGGCATACAAACAGAGTTAATATGCATTAGAAATTGGTTATAACATCTAACAACCCAATATACATTAAGGTTAGTAAACACATTAAATGTTAGTAAAGCACTGATATTTCTATCCTAAGAATAATAGCTCGTTAGAAATTGAAATATCATTTAATTATTAATCACTATTGAAACTATGCAACACAAATTTAATTTGAAAAAAAAAATGGATTTGAGAGAAAAAAGAAAGACATACTTGGAAGAGGCAGATGCGCGAAAACGTATGCAAAAGAATGATAGATACAAATGAATGATAGTGATTTCTGGTTATAAAAAGAGATTAAGTTCTAGGACTATTACTTCCAAAAGACTTTCATTAGATGACAATTTTCAAATTTTAAATTTAAACTAATAAAATATACTGATTTGATAAGCTGAAAATAATAAATATAATCTGATAATATGATTTGGGAATCTTACTTAAAAAGACTTACAAAGATGATAATTTCAAAATTTAAAATTTAAAATAATAAAGTATACTAATATGATAATCTGATATAGGGATAATGGATAATGATACTTACTCTATCTCTAATTGAATGACCATTATTGTCTCAAAATAAATGTTCTTTTAAATTTTTTGATTTAATTTTTTTTTCATAATTCATTATATTTTTACAAATCTAAAATTTTGAAAATGAATTAAAAGAATGTTTATTATTTTTTCTAGATTAAAATTAAATTTTTTAAAATGATTCTTAAATTTTGAAAAAAATCATTCATTTTAGGATGGAGAGAATAATACAATTTAAACAAATTAAATTTAATCCAATAAAATAAACTAATCTAATAATCTAAAATCTAATATGGGGGATAATGATAAGAGAAATCAGTGCATGCTCCAAGATAATGTTTCTACTTTCTACCACCATCACATTTTTTCGGACGAAGTAGTTGAACCGCTGTAGTTTGAATTTATTACGTTTAAAAATATTTTGTTTGGATTTAAAAGCTATAATTTGTGTTTAAATCAAAATCTAAAATAAAACTCTTCATTGAATGTGACACATGGCGGCTAATAATTGGTGAACATAGAGCTGACTTGAAATTCCACGTGGCGAGCTATATGGTCTTGAAATATTTCTGCTTTTATATATTATATAGATTGAATGACCATTATTGTCTCAAAATAAATGTTCTTTTAAATTTTTTGATTTAATTTTTTTTCATAATTCATTATATTTTTTAAAATCTAAAATTTTGAAAATGAATTAAAAGAATATTTATTATTTTTTCTAGATTAAAATTAAATTTTTTAAAATGATTCTTAAATTTTGAAAAAAATCATTCATTTTAGGATGGAGAGAATAATACAATTTAAACAAATTAAATTTAATCCAATAAAATAAACTAATCTAATAATCTAAAATCTAATATGGGGGATAATGATAAGAGAAATCAGTGCAAGCTCCAAGACAATGTTTCTACTTTCTACCACCATCACATTCTTTCGGATGAAGTAGTTGAACCGTTGTAGTTTGAATTTATTACGTTTAAAAATATTTTGTTTGGATTTAAAAGCTAAAATTGTGTTTAAATCAAAATTTAAAATAAAACTCTTCATTGAATGTGACACATGGCGGCTAATAAATTGTGAACATAGAGCTGACTTGGAATTCCACGTGGGGAGCTTTATGGTCTTGAAATGTTTCTGCTTTTATATATTATATAGATTGAATGACCATTATTGTCTCAAAATAAATGTTCTTTTAAATTTTTTGATTTAATTTTTTTTCATAATTCATTATATTTTTACAAATCTAAAATTTTGAAAATGAATTAAAAGAATGTTTATTATTTTTTCTTGATTAAAATTAAATTTTTTAAAATGATTCTTAAATTTTGAAAAAAAATCATTCATTTTAAGATGGAAAGAATAATACAATTTAAACAAATTAAATTTAATCCAATAAAATAAACTAATCCAATAATCTAAAATCTAATATGGGGGATAATGATAAGAGAAATCAGTGCATGCTCCAAGACAATGTTTCTCCTTTCTACCACCATCACATTTTTTCGGATGAAGTAGTTGAACCGCTGTAGTGTTTAAAAATATTTTGTTTGAATTTAAAAGCTAAAATTTGTATTTAAATCAAAATCTAAAATAAAACTCTTCATCGAATGTGACACATGGCGGCTAATAATTGGTGAACATAGAGCTGACTTGGAATTTCACGTGGCGAGCTGTATGGTCTTAAAATATTTCTGCTTTTATATATTATATAGATTGAATGACCATTATTGTCTCAAAATAAATGTTCTTTTAAATTTTTTGATTTAATTTTTTTTCATAATTCATTATATTTTTACAAATCTAAAATTCTGAAAATGAATTAAAAGAATGTTTATTATGTTTTCTAGATTAAAATTAAATTGTTTAAAATGATTCTTAATTTTTGAAAAAAATCATTCATTTTAGGATGGAGAGAATAATACAATTTAAACAAATTAAATTTAATCCAATAAAATAAACTAATCTAATAATCTAAAATCTAATATGGGGGATAATGATAAGAGAAATCACTGCATGCTCCAAGATAATGTTTCTACTTTCTACCACCATCACATTCTTTCGGATGAAGTAGTTGAACCGCTGTAGTTTGAATTTATTACGTTTAAAAATATTTTGTTTGGATTTAAAAACTAAAATTTGTGTTTAAATCAAAATCTAAAATAAAACTCTTCATTGAATGTGACACATGGCGGCTAATAAATTGTGAACATAGAGCTGACTTGGAATTCCACGTGGCGAACTGTATGGTCTTGAAATGTTTCTGCTTTATATATTATATAGATTGAATGACCATTATTGTATCAAAATAAATGTTCTTTTAAATTTTTTGATTTAATTTTTTTTCATAATTCATTATATTTTTACAAATCTAAAATTTTGAAAATGAATTAAAAGAATGTTTATTATTTTTCTAGATTAAAATTAAATTTTTTAAAATGATTCTTAAATTTGAAAAAAATCATTCATTTTAGGATGGAGAGAATAATACAATTTAAACAAATTAAATTTAATCCAATAAAATAAACTAATCTAATAATCTAAAATCTAATATGAGGGATAATGATAAGAGAAATTAGTGCATGCTCCAAGACAATGTTTCTACTTTCTACCACTATCACATTCTTTCGGATGAAGTAGTTGAACCGCTGTAGTTTGAATTTATTACGTTTAAAAAGTTTTTGTTTGGATTTAAAAGCTAAAATTTATGTTTAAATCAAAATCTAAAATAAAACTCTTCATTGAATGTGGCACATGGCGGCTAATAATTGGTGAACATAGAGCTGACTTGGAATTCCACATGGCGAGCTGTATGATCTTGAAAGGTTTCTGCTTTTATATATTATATAGATTTTACTTAGTAATTTGTAAGTATATCTACTTAAATTCGAAATTTTGAATTACACCCAGAAGAGAATTTAAATTCCAACCAGATTTAATCCCAAATTACACGCCAGATTTTTAGGAGATTTACCCGAATTTTTAATCCAAAGTTGTAACAAATCTGTGCTTTTATGAGTAACAAATAGGAATAAGAAAATAGGTATAAGAAAATGCTGATCCCAAATTCCAATCCCGTGACTGAGGTATACAGATCATTTTTTGGTTAATTTTGGTTTAATAATTACATGTTTAGATAAATATGAGTTATTTCATAAAACTACTTCAAATTTTAAATTGATGAAATCCGAATCTAAAGCTGTTTCCATGTTTTAAATTTTTTTGGTTAATTTTGGTTTAATAATTACACGTTTAGATAAATATGAGTTGTTTCACAAAACTAATTCAAATATTAAATTGATGAAATTCGAATCTAAAGCTGATCCCATATCCCAATTCCGTGGCTGAGGTATACGGATCTTAACAAATCAAATACATTTGAAATTGAATTTCAATTGACTTGATAGATTTAATGTACATCGTCAACTAAACTAAAAGAAGTCCTATAGTATTAGGACTTACTCACCTCTTCTTATAACGATGTTTTCATATTATTTTATATGCGTTCTTTTTAATCAGTAAATATCCTGGACACATATGAGTGATTACATAGCCGTCCAAGGTAATTCTACACTATTCCCTTATTTTTCTGCAATTAATTATCTGCCTCCCTTTTCCGCTTTGCCATGGACCTGATCAGGGAATACAAATAAGCCATTTTTGTTAATCTGGTTGCTGTTGATAACATAGAAAATCCTGTATATTTATTGTCCTTTCTGCACGTAGAGGTTTTCATTTTTTTAGTCTCTTTTATTTTAATACATGGAAGAAACATGTAACTATCTATTTATTTTCTTTCATAACGATATTTGTTATACCTTGGTGCAAAGCTTCTCGGTTTGTTTGTAATCCTTTAATTTCAGCTTGCAGGCAGCATTGCTCAGATTGCAACACACCTTCAAAGTTTCACCTGTCTCTTCTCTTCTTCTCCAAAAGAAATTTCATATTTTCTAGCCATGAAGAAGGCAATTCCTTCTTCCTTTTTCTTTCCAGCTTCTTCAATTTTCTCATCTGTATTCATGTCACATGATTCCTTATCCTGGAAGAAAATAATAGTTGAAGGTATGTAAGTACCCAAATCCGGATCGTCAAAATCCGTTAAAAGTTAACCGGAATCCGTTAACTGGCCCGCTCCAGGATAACCGGAACCCGTTAAACTCCCCATTCTCAAGTCAACAAGACGTCCCGGGACTGGCCCGTGCATCCCAACGTCAAAGCGTACTCAACACGTTATCACACGTAAAAGTACAGCTTTTCCTGAAAAACGCACTTTTCGGCACATTTTGGGGGCATTTCGGACATTTTCCGGACAGTTATTTAAAAAAGGGACAAAACTGAGAATAACGGGACAAAAACCCTAGCCTAGGTGAGTCACAGGGGCATGTGGCACACATGCCACAGCCCTCTAGTCAACATCAATCAGATTTCAGAGTGAAAAGACCAAAATGCCCCTGAGATTGAGTCACAGTCCGTCCGGACTGTTTTACAGGCAAAACAGAATTGCCAACAGGTCCTCCCATTTTCCAAAATACCACAAAACCCTCCCAAATTGAGGATAAGTCCGTCCGGACTGTTTTACAAAATCACCCTATAAATACAAGGGCTGTCAAAACATTTCAAAGAGGAAAAATATTAAACACTTTCACCCAAAGCCCACGGCATAACCATTTCCTACCCTCTCCCGAGCCCCATTTTGTCTCGATTTGCGTGAAACCCTCGTTTTTCAACCAAACACGAACCAAACAACCTTGAAACACCCTTCCAAACACTAAACCGTATCCCGTATACGTCAACCGAGCCAAAAGAGTCACCCCTAGCCATAGGTAACACTCTCTCTCCCTAAACACTCGTTTCGTCTCGGATTACGCGCCAGTCGCTACAACCGTTTCGGTCGAAAGTCATTGAAATGTAGACGTCACCGTCTACGGGGTCCGATACGTTTTAGTCCAAGATCCTCTTCTCTCCCGTAAGAGAATTAATCTCGGGCTAAAACGGCGTTCCGGCCCCGTTTCTTTACTTTTATGTCATTTACGGTCCGGATCGTTTGATCCGTCGATTCACAATTTCATAGTCCGAACCGTTTGGTTCGTGATAGTCATTTACAAGTCCGGATCGTTTGATCCGTTGATTGTCATTTAAATAACGCAACTTTACAAGTTCGAGCCGTTTAGTTCATTGATCGCTCCTTTAAAGTCCGGATCTTTTGATTCCGTTGATACCGCATTTTAAATACTGTCATTTAAAAGTCCGAGCCGTTTGGCTCGTGATAGTATTTACTTATTAAAGTCCGAGTCGCAAAACGATTCGTTGATCGCATCTCATTTAATGCTTTTTTTCCCGTAAAATCGCTAACATTGTAAGGCCCGGTTCAAAACCGGAGTTCGTCATTCGAACTCTCTTTCAAAACGCGCAAAGTGACGTTTGGAATCCAAACGATCATCTTTAAACTCAAAACCCGACGTTTGACATTCAAACGCTCTTTTCTTAAAAGTCAACATTTGACACTTAAACTACGAATTCAAACTCGTCACTCACACCTCTTTTCCTAAATGACTCCAAAACTGACGTTTGTCATTCAAACGCTTGCCTTTTCCCAAGAATCATAAAATCAACGTCTGACATTCAAACCAAGATTAAACTTGTCATTCAAGCCCCCATTTTCAAATGCAAACACACACACACATATACACGCACAATTTCGAGAAAGGTAGAAAGACTCGTCATACGAGGCATTTCGGGTGATCTCAAAATACTCTTCCCGAAACGTAACGTGACCTCCGAACCTAACAATCTCCGGTACTAAAAGCCATTTCCAAAGTTTAGGCTCAAAATACAAAACGACACCTTTTTCAAAGCCATTTCCAAAGTTTGGGCTCAAAATACAAAATGACACCTTTTTCAAGCCATTTTCAATGTTTGGGCTCAAAATACAAAACCGCGTGGCAACTCCTCTCCTTCCCGAAAGCGAGGTACAAACATCCGTGAAAGACAACCGCTCGCCGCGCAGCCCGCGCGCGATCCCGCGTAATTTCAGTTGGCGACTCCGCTGGGGACAAGGATACTTTTTCAAAACTACAGTCGTTTTCAAAAGCATTCCGTGGGTCAAACTTTCGTTTACCCTTCCTCGTTTTTGTGTGTGTTGTTCAAAACCTCGAACGGTTTTCAAAAAATGTATTGCATTTTTCATCTAAAATCATAACGTGTTCGTGCATTCCCGTTCATACTTGATTTTCATGTTACATTTTGAATTGCGCATAAATTCTTTAAAACACATCTTGAAAATCTCTGTTTTACTCAGAAAAAGAATTTAGTGACCGCACACCACTTGCACTGCTGCCTCGGTACGCCGCACGCTACGTTCACTTACTGCCTCGGTACACTACACACTACGACCCGTAACCCGGGATGACCGTTCAGTTGTAGCTCGGTTGGTCTGCCAGACACCTTTCGAGCGCGCACGGGGTCGTCCCAAATAGCCCATCCTAGCCCGTGTAAGCCATGCACTCTTTGTGTCACACTTCGTCCAAGACCCCGGTTGGTTTTTGGCTTAGTACATGTCACATGCCCAAAGGTTCAATGTGACACCGTGTCACCAAACCCTCAACATATGCACCGTACTAGCCACAAATTGGCCAACGCCAAAAGCTAAGGCCCCTCATGCAAGCGAGTCAGGAGAGGTCATACTGAAATTTTGGCACGATTCCTGCCTTAACTTAAGGACGTTGACTTCGACCGTGGCCCGCGTGTCACATACGTTGGAAGTTTGCGTGACCAGCTAGCCTTAAGTTCACTTTTTCCTTTGTCGGTGGAACTCGCTTGCCTTATAGGACCCTCGCTTGGAATTATCCGTCCCGGGAAGACGATTTACAAGTGAAAAACGAGGGGCTTATAAACGTAGTGACGAGATCCACTGATTAGAGCCTTAGGTTTAGTTGCGAAAAAGAAGACACGATCTTTTCCAACCGATTAGGACTCTGAGAAAATTCGTTTTAAGTAAACATTAATCGGTAACTGCACATTGCACTAGCCCGAACCCCTGAGCCAAATACCCTTTCCGAAGCCTAAACCCTGCCTTTCGTTCCCTGCAGCGAGCAGAAAGTGGTTCAGAATTCCGGGTCAGCGCCTCGCAGTCTTACGCCACTGGCGGCGTCGAGACAGTTCTTCGGTTCCCTCAGTTCCTTCAGCCAGACTCTCCGACATGTCAAGCTCACCGAGAAATTGTGACGGGAACAGAACCCCACCACCGGTAACAGATATGACATTGGAAGAGGCCATCCGGGCTTATGAGGTTCACAAAAGGCAGAAAGAAGATCAGCAGAATTTTGTAGTACAGCTTCTGAATGAGCGAGGTATAGCAGCTATCCCCCAGCCAGATGGTACTTTCGTCTTAATCGAGGACGACGATTCCCCAAAATCAGCCCCTCAAACCTTCAACCAGGTTCCTCCCCCGCCAACTCACGGGATGCCTTCAAACGAAGGAAACAGCCGACCAAGGCTTCATGTTGCCACCTCTCAAGGCAACCCTATCATATACGGCCAAGTCAGTAATACTCCCATCACTCAGTACAACCAGCGCACTGCTAGACCATCCCAAACAGATGTCAACATCCTCCAATACCCTCCCGAGTTCAACCCATTGCCATATATGAACCCCAAAACACCGGGGACAAACCCCGATACAGTCCAAAAAAGGCCCCCATATATCCACATATATCAAGCCTCCCACCTCCAATTACTGCCACTCATAGGGAAGCACCCGATACTGAGCCTCAAGGTCCACTACTGGACCCAGCCCTAGCCTGGATGGTCGAACAGATGAATGACCTGAAAGCCAGCATAAGCAGTTCAAAGCAAGAAACGCTCAGATCCACAGATCCAGTAATGGTCACGCCTCTCCCTGTCAAGTTCAGAATGCCAAAGATGGACCGATTCGACGAAACCGAATGTCCACAAACGCATGTTGACACCTACGTTCTCGGCAAGAGAGCGAAAGGAGCAACCCTTAAGCAAATGGCCGATCACTTCCAGCATATGCTCAAGAGTTCAGCGTTACGATGGTTCCTAAGGGTCAAGTATGTAGATCGCCATACCTCAAATCTTGGCAACCCTATCGCCAGCCAGAAGCCTAATCCCCCACGGGATCATCCAAGGTTCAATTTGCCCAACTTCAGAGCATGGGCCAGCAAAGGAAAGTCAAAGTCAACTTGGCACTCGCACTCGATCAACGTGCTGACCAATGGCGGCCATCGCCACAAGCTACCTCGACACAATCCCGAGGCACCACCTAAAGCTTTATCTCTTAAGAGGAAGACAGGAAATGAATGGATTGATGACTCTCGCTCTTCGGAAAGAGACCAGATCTATGATTCCCGACTATATGGCAGTATGCTCACCTTCTGTGACGAAGACCTATCGAAGGGGGCCTCAGGGCACAATGAAGCTCTGTACATCACTCTCCGGCTCAAAACCATCTCTCTCCCCGGGGTATTGGTAGACAATGGATCAGCAGTCAATGTCCTCCCTCTCAGCATGATGCGAGCCCAACGCATCGACGAAGGCCACATGATCCCATCTGCCCGAACTATCAAAGCCTACGACAGTACGTCTCGTCCCATCCTGGGGACGGTGACTCTGGAGCTCTGGTTCGAAACCCAAATGGTGCCAGCAAAATTCCACGTGATGGACATCCCGTCCGAATTCACAGCTCTGCTGGGACGCCCATGGCTACACCACATGAAAATCATAGCCTCTACTCTCCATCAGTTCGTCAAGTTCATTAACCGGCAAGGAGATCTTGAAGTCATCAGAGGGGACAGTTTCCTCATAGGGAACGAAGCTGAGACAACAGCCAAGCGTGCCCGCAGCCAGGCACCAGGGTTACCTCCTTCAAGCCGACCAAGGGACTATCGGGGCAAATCTCATCAGAATCCCTCAGAGTCCGGAGGTGCTAACTATGTTAACATCCTCGAGCAGGCAGACCCTGAAGCAGTCAGATTCATCAAGTTCAACTGCCGTTTCCGAAACTTAGAAGTAGATTGGAAAGAAACTCTGAGCATCGCGATGATGCGGGCACACAAACCCCCTGTCTCCGGTCGAAGATTTGTCAGCATCCTTCAAGCCAACTCTCTGGCCCCGCCAGGTGAAGAAATCTTCGTGATAAAGGTCAACAAGCATTGTCACACTCGTGATGAATGTATGGCAGTCGTATGGGATGTCCTACACGAGGAATTGCCCATCGAGCCCCTCTTCTCAAGCGAAGGGCATGATGTTTTTCTAGAAGCTCCAGCATCGTAGCAGGACGCGAGACGTCCTTACGTCTGGGTTGAGCCGTCAGACGACAACGAATCAGTACTCTCCGAAGTCGAAGACGCGGCAGATCTGCAGGAAGATCCCTACATACATATGCTCAGTTTCGAGGACGGCACCAGTTCCGATGAGGTCACCTACGATGAGGGCTCCAATACCATGGAAATTGTCAAGCTCAACATCCAGTACAGGCAGTTATCCGGCGAATGGAAACAACTGGTTGACACGACAAAGAACCCCTCTGATCAAGTAACTGACGACGACTTCGTCAACATTATCTTTTCCAGATATCCCGATGATGCCAAGGATCCGGTCCTTATTATCAGATTCTGTAATGCCAAAGGTACCCTCGATGATTGTCTGCTCATGGTAAACGAGGCCCTGGCCAATTGAGCTCAAAGCTCATCATCACTTTCGATTACCATCCCCAGTGGCAACCGGCCGGTGGCGTCAGTCAAGCTTACAGCTAAGATCGCCACCAAGGCCAAGGGCATCAGCAAAGGAGACAAAGCTCCTCACCCTGCTACTAATCAGATCAACCTCGGGAACACTTCCAGTAGCCACCCTGAAAACATCTGTAAGAGTCTTCCCCGCAAGACAGATCAAGCTTCCGAAGAAAGGAATGATCACCTCAGCATCAACATGCTCAAGTTCGACCCTGCTCCCAGCCATCACGGCCACAAATTCAGGCATCCCGCCAGCAAATTGCTAGCTCTGATAGATTTGGCTATCCAGCGAGATCACGAGACCATCAACATAGCAGAATTCAATACCCCCGTGGGTTTAATCAAACCGATATGGGCAAAATTCTTGATAACTGAGATTAGGGAAGGCCGCATGGAATGTCCCAGTCCTACTTCCTTCGTCAACATAATCCAAGTGTTTCCACCATTCGGGGATTTGGATGTGATTACAGTTCTAGACACCAGTCAGACGGCGCGCACCTACGGAGACTGTTTAGCTCTCGCAAGGAAAGCCCTCCTAGAACTAGCTGCTCAAGAGAACCATCTCTGGGACGAGAACAAAGCTCAGCAGACTCACAGGGACCAAGCCCTTAAAGCGTCACAAGCAGCTTCAGACAGAAAGCTAGAGGCCACTCTAGACCAGTTCGATCTCAAAGGTTTTGCCCACGGAAACTTCCTGGACTACCATCACTTCTCATCAAACCCCCTTTGGCAAGGGAGGACGGTCAACGGTCCTGATGACCTAGGAGATGGAATGGCACATCACAAGGAATACCTAGCCAAACAGCATGAAGAATACAACCGCTTATCTCCCCGAGAAAAGCAAGTCCTCTGTGAAAGCGACGACGAAGACGATGAAACCATTCTCTTCCAAGCCGGGCATGGAGTCAACAAAACCGGAATCCCAAGGGTCTTGGGAGGATGGGGACGGATCATTTCCACTCTCAAACTAAAAGGCCAACTGAAGGAGGAAGGTCTATTCAAAAAAGAAAAGAAAAAAGAAAATACATCTCCAGCAACTACTTAGGGAGATTCCATAGACTACGGCATTCGTTTACAAAAACGATCAACTGGGACAGCAGCCAGTTACATGGGCAGATGTTCGGGAAGCCTTGTACTCACCTTCCGACGTACCCGCCACTCAGCTAAAGCAGAAGAAAAAGCTCTCCCTGATGGAAGTTTATCTAGACTGCCGCATACAGTTCAAGGAAGCACTGGCTATTCTCACGTGGGAAGAAACGCAGGCGCTAACTCTCGACGTAGGCTATACTGCAAGAGAGTAGATCTGGGCTAAAAGTGGAGGAAAATTAGCAAACCATGAATATCGCCTAACCCAACTCCAGAATGCCCTGAGCATGCTCAACAAGAAGGAAAGAAGTACGGTATACCGTGAAGAGATCAAGGAGACCGTTCGCTTGAACCAAGAGCTCTCTAACCTCCCCCGGAGGGTCAGCAATGCACAGTTCAGTTCTGGCAACCACTGCTGCGCACTAACGTTTGAACAGCTGCAGTAAACCATAGACTCCCTCCCCGCGGAGGTACCCAAACCGATGTCCTGGGACAGAATTCAGAAAGCTGCCGAAGCCCCCGGGAATGTATCCACAGTCAACGAATTGAGAGAGGACATATGGCCCTATGCTTCGAGGAATCCTCCTCTGACTATGGCTCAGCTCAAAGCAACCTATTCAGAAGGGACCAAACCTGATGTCAGCGTCCTGACCCGATCGGGTCAAATCCATGCATTACCACCCAAGGCCACCAAAAAGCCAACGGAGCCAGAATCGCAACCCGGCCTGCCTGAAGACACAAGTTTCGTGAAGGAGGACCCGATCCTCACTCAGATCAAGCAGACCCAGGCGAACATTTCCCTCTGGTCCCTGCTCACATCTTCATACCCTCACAAGCTCAAGCTAGAGGAAAGTTTGGCCCGCACCATGGTCCCCGTGGACGCAACCCTAGACGAAGTAATTCAGATGATCGGCAACATCCACTACGGCAACATCATTACCTTCACAGATTTGGACCTGCCAAAATTTGGGGCTGATCACAATGAGCTGCTCCACATCACAGTTCAGCTGGACGAGCGTCGCCTTCCCCGTGTGTTGGTAGACGGAGGTTCTGGAATGAATGTCTTGCCCGCTAAGATGATGGACCTGCTTGACATCAAGCCCACAGATCTGAAGCCTTCAGTCCACACTGTCAAGGCCTATGACTCCACTTCCCACACAGTTCTCGGGGTTGCTACTCTAAATATCTGGTTTGGCAAGCGAATGATCCCCACCGAATTCCAAGTGTTGGAAATTCCTATCACTTTCACAGCCATCCTGGGGCGACCCTGTCTGCATCAAATGAATGGTGTGGCATCCACCCTTCACCAATGTATCAAGTTCATGCAAGGCAACGAGCTAACAACAGTCTACGGCGACAACGTCACCACCGAGGGGACCAACACCAATGGCATTCCAGTGCTAGAGATCAAGCATGATGATGATATGGCATTAACTGGATTCACACTGGAGACCTCCAAGATCCAAATATGCAGCGTGGACCTTCCACTGTTTCGGGACAAAATCCCTCCCGCCATGAAGATGATGAAACTCATGAACTTCATCCCAGAACTTCATCCCTCAGCAAAAGGTTACAAGGCCAACACCAAGTCATCGAAGTCAAGGACCACACTACAGTCCAGGGGCTCGGTTATGTGCCAACACCAGCTGACATCAGGAAAAACAAGAGGCTCGCCAGCACCAAGGCAGCAGCCCGCAGAAGGGGAACCTCCAATGGCACACCCAACCTCCAACCTTACAGTTTTGACCTCGCTCATTACTTCATCAAGGGAACCGACAACTGAATGTACGCTCGCCGAAAATTTTATGGAAATGAAATGCTTTTTGGGAGTCGCCACGCCATGTTTTAAGGTACACTTTGAAAAACCTTTGGAAAAGAGAAAAGGGTTCGGGGGTCAGGTTATGTGTTAGGAAGAACTTGAGGGTTCACCCAACACGCCTCGTCCATAGACGAGTCTTTCGATATAAACATCCAAAACCGTTCATAGTGTGTGCAAACAACAATGACAATAAGTGCGGTAAATGAATTTTATTAATGAAACGGGATTGTTACAACTTGTGAGCTACTTAGAACAATGGGGGGCCACATCCCAGATTACACATATGAGAACAACTTACAACTGGAAAAGGGTTACTGCAGATTGGCAAGATGTGTCATGTGACACAGGATCAGCCTGACGAGTTGTGTCGCGTGACACAGGACTCATCAGGACAGACTGTGTCGCATGACACAGGATGCTAATCTGCAGCAACCTTACAAAATGAGCACAGATCAAATTGAGATCTAACCAAACCAAATTACAATATCAAATCAACTTATATAGCTACGAATTAACAACAAATGACCAAAAGGGTGTGGATATGGGGCGATCCACACTCCCTTGGCAAACAAACCACCAATTCATTAAGATCAAGCTATGAACAAGCAATTGAACAACTCAGATCAATTAAACAGAGAGATGGCTATTGTGATTCGATAATTAGGGATAGGTGAGTGTAATTATCGAATCAGATTATGACAAATAGCATGGATGATGAAAATAACAAAGTAGTATGAGAGAGAGAAGAAGGAAAAAGGGGTTACCCTTGTAGCTCCACGAATCCTATACCAAGTCTGGTATAGAACCCTTCAACACAGCTTCTAGATTGGCTTTAGCTCGGGAGTGATGGTGGATGGGAGATCCAAAGGTGGTGTGTGGGTTGAATTGGGTTGAAGGAGAGAAGGAGGGAATTAGTATGAGAGAGAGGAAGTTTTGTGTGTGTTTTGGTGTGTATGGTATGTAGACAAATGGACAGAGTAACAGTATGGAGGAAAGGGATCCAAATATGAGAGGGGTAGGGTCTTATTTATAGGCTGCTGATGGTGGTTGAGTTGTGTCGCACAACCTCTTGCGTCCATTTTCCATGGCTCGAGATGTCGCACGACTGAGCACGCCCATAACCGTTTCGGGCGCCAAAACCTGGTTCTGGAACATTCCGGGTTAATTCCCAAAAGGTCCAAAATGATTTATTCCTTGTAGGTCCTTTTGCATGAGAAAAGTACTTAAGAGCACTTCCTTCGCAAGAAACTTATGAAATATTTTCGGAAGTCTCGAAATGGATCGGGAGTTTACCGAAAATCCCCTAGTGCAATTTTATCATATTAAAATGCACCTAAAAAGGGTCGCGAATTGGATTGGCGTACTCACAACAACAGAACTGAGGGAATCGATAAGGGAATCGACAGCAGAACTGAGGGAACCGACAACAGAACTGAGGGAATCGACAGCAGAACTGAGGGAACCGACAGCGGAACCGACAGCAGAACTGAGGGAACCGACAGTGGAATCGACAGCAAAACTGAGGGGACCAAAAGTGGAACTAATGAAGATGAGAAAGAAGCAGGAAAAGTCAGCACAGAGACTACAGAAAGGATGGAAAATCTAGCATGGGACCTCAAGCGTTTCAGAGGACTCAAGGCTAATCCGATAAGGGGAGCGTTCCTCGACATCACAACTCTACCTGGACCAATGGCCACCACAGTTCAGCATGAGTACACATTCAAAGGAATCCCAGACATGGAAGAGCAGCTCGAGACACTCTTCATGGGAAACAAACTATTCGGGTCAGCCACCGAGGATACATTCGAGACAGTAACTCCAAAGCAGAAGGAACCATAATTCATAGAAGATGCTCTCAGTGGACCCACTCTACACAGTCTTTTTGAAGAAGTCATGGAGGTGCCAAACCTAATTGACCTGGGCTCCGAAAATAGCATGATCGCCATGATCGGGACAGCAGAAGCCAAGCCTCTCGACCCCCGAACCCTCATCAAGCATCCAGCAATGCCACTGAAAAACTGGGTAACTTTCACCGGACCAAGGGCATGCCAGACAGAAATGGAAGACAAGCTGGGCCTGTACCCACATCTCCCTAAACTCAGTCTCAAACCCTCTGAGTCAGTCCTTGTCAAAGTCCAGTCCTCTGAGTTGTCCAACGGCCTCACGCCGGAAGACTATGATAATGTAGCCAACAATGTATTTCCGTTCGCATTTAATGAAAAGTCTGACCTTTCGGATTATCCCCTCATTGCAACTTTAACCACTGATAAGTTAACAAACAACTTAAAAGACGCTAATAATGACTCACTTGATGAAGAAGCAGACACACTAAATGAACAATACATTAAAGAAGTTCTCGAGCGTGTAGTAGACCAAAAGGACAATCGGGCCCAAGCTGCCGAAGAGGTTATGACTAAAGTGAACCTGGGGTCAGTGCAAGAGCCTAAAGAGACATAAGTGGGCAGTTTCTTCGCCGGTGCAGAAAAAGAAGCCCTGATAAATCTTCTCAAAGAGTACGTTGACGTGTTTGCCTGGTCATATCAGGACATGCCAGGACTCGATCCCTCAATTGTGGAGCACAGAATTCCCTTAGATCCAAAATCCAAGCCTATCAAGCAGAAATTGCACAAGATCAAGCCAGAGTGGTCCTTGCAAGTGAAAGAAGAAATTGACAAAATGCTCCGCATCGGCTTCATTAGAGTAATTGAGCCAAGACTGCTTTCACCACTCCGTGGGGGACATATTGCTACACGGTCATGTCGTTTGGTTTAAAGAACGCTGGGGCTACTTACCAGCGGGCTACAACAGCCCTCTTCCATGACATGATTCACAAGGAAATCGAAGTGTATGTCGACGACATGATCATCCACTCCAGAGGATCAGACATGCAGCACTTGATAGATTTGAGAAAGTTCTTCAACAGACTCAGAAAGCGCTCCATGAGATTGAACCCTGCAAAGTGCACCTTCGACGTCAAGCGAGGCAAAATACTGGGGTACATGGTTACAGAAAGAGGTATCGAAGCCGATCCCAAGAAAATCAAGGCCATCATCGACATGAAGCCGCCACAGACACTGACAGAAGTGAAAAGTTTTATGGGAAGACTTCAGTACATCAGCTGCTTCATCAACCAGCTGACATCTCTCTGCGAGCCAATGTTCAAACTAATGAAGAAGAATGCTCACGTCAAATGGGACTCCGAGTGCCAGACAGCCTTCAAGAAAATCAAGACATACTTGGTGAATCCCCCAATCCTGTACCCGCCACATGAAGATAAGCCACTCCTACTGTACCTAATAGTGACAGACATGTCAATTGGAGCAATGTTGGCACAAGAACAGAAAGATTCCAAGGTTGAGCATGCAATCTATTTCGTAAGCCGAAAGCTTCAGGGAAGTGAACTCAGCTACTCAGCATTAGAGAAAACTTGGACCGCCTTGGTATGGGTAGTTGGGAAACTGAAACACTACATGCAGTCACATTCAGTGCTCCTGGTCTCCAAGAAGGACCCTGTCAAATATCTCTTCGACAAACCATCTCTGTCAATCAGACTAGCCAAGTGGTCATTCTTCCTGGCTGAATTCGACATCAAGTACATGGTCAGAAAATCAACAAAGGGCAGAGTAAGGGCAGATCAGCTGGCAGACTTCCCAAGCAGTGATCTCAAGGGTCCCGATCCGCAGTTTCCAGATGACGGGATCTTCTCACTCGACAGCACAAACCGCTGGCAACTCTTCTTCGATGGGGCAGCCAACAAGAAGGGAAATGGTATTGGAATGCTTTTGATCAATCCTAAAGACGAGCACACTCCCATAGCCATCAAAGTGAATTTTGAAGCAACCAACAATGCAGCAGAGTATGAAGCTTGCGCAGCCGGCCTAGAAGCTGCTCTTGAGCGCAACAACTCAGAACTGAAAGTATACGGAGACTCAACATTGATCATCAATCAAGTGTCCAACAAATGGAAGGCGATAGATTCTGGCCTCCAGAAGTACCACACGCACATGGAGGAGCTCATTGCTCAGTTCGAGGACATCTATTTCCATTATTTGCCAAGAGACAGGAACCGCTTCGCAGATGCCCTAGCAACCCTAGCATCTCTTGTCGAAATTCCCAAGGGAAATCAGTAAAACCCCTCAGAATAGGCAGACGGGAAACATCCGCCTATTGCTGCGAGATCGAAGTTGAACATGAACCGATCGACGAACCCTGGTACAATCAAATCTACCAGTACCTCCAAAACGGAGAAGCTTCCTTCACAAATGAAGATGGAAAATACAAAAAAGGGATCAAAGCCAAAAACATGATGGCACTAAAACGCCTGGCATCCCATTTCGTCCTTCTGGGGGGTATGTTGTACAAAAAGCGCCACCAAGGACCACTCCTCCGGTGTGTAAATAAAGAAAAAGCCAGCGAGCTGATGAACGAAGTTCACAACGGAACCTGCGGTCTGTACATGAATGCCAGAGCATTTACATAGATCATCCTCCGTATGGGTTACTATTGGGTATCAATGGAAACAGACTGCATCCAGTTCGTCAGAAGCTGCAACAAATGTCAACGGTTCTCCAACCTCAATCACATCCCTCCTCACGAACTCTATTGCATGACTACGACATGGCCTTTCGCCACATGGGGAATCAACGTCATCAGCAAAATCACTCCGCCAGGGAGCAATGGTCACGAGTTCATATTAGTCGCAGTCGACTACTTCACCAAATGGGTAGAAGCCAGATCATACAAAGTACTAAATTCTAAGAAGGTGGCCGAGTTCATCAAAGAGAACATCATGTGCAGATACAGGGTTCCCAACGAGATCATATCCGACAATGGGACCCACTTTGAAGGAGATTGTGACCAATTGTTGACCGAGTTCAGAGTTACACGCCACAAGTCTTCTCCCTACAGACCACAGACTAATGGTGCAGTAGAGGCAGCAAACAAGACTCTTGCAATGATAATCAGAAAAATGATCGTCAGAGGTCGGGATTGGCTTGAGAAGCTACATCTAGCGCTCTGGGGATACAGAACATCAGTCAGAACCGCCACAGGGGAGACTCTTTTCGCACTTACATATGAAATGGAAGCAATGTTACCAGTGGAATTGGAAATTCCATCCCTCCGAGTCCACTTGGAAAACGGAATCAATGAGGTCGAATGGCTCCAGAGCCATCACGATGAACTAGCTCTACTCGACGAGCGCATATTAAAAGCCATGGAACATACTCGTGCCTACGAAAGCAGAATGGCCCGAGCATTTGATAAGAAAGTCAAGATCCGAGACATCAGAGAAGGTGACTTGGTGCTAAAGGAAAAGCCTCCTATGCAGACCAATCCCCTCAGAAAGTGGGAGCCTACCTGGATAGGCCAATTCGTGGTACAAAGAATCTTCTTTGGAGGAACCATGAAATTAGCAGATTTGGACGGGAATCCTTTCGTTAACTCCGTGAACGGAAGCAAGCTCCGCAGATACTTCGTTTGAGGAAGAACACGAGTCAACTCTCCTTCCCCATACACCACCCCTCAGTAAAATTAAAGTGTTAAAAGAGTAATACCCAACTGGATACATTCCCGATAATGATCCAGGTAAAAAACAGGGTCACACTTCTTTTGTCTTCGTTTTTTTCTCAAAATATCACCTAAAGTGTCGAACTACGGTGACCTGAGCCCCTTAGTACAATTGTAAAAGGGGAACGTAGGCAGCCATCATTGGTTCGGTCTAAAAAAAAAAGCACCAATCGCTTGTGTTTCGAAAAACTCTTTAAATTAACCTACAAATTAATGACGGTTAAAACAATCTTTGATGAGTTCAAGCACGGTCATCTCTTGACTCGCTACACGCTAGCAAAACTACAATAAACATTAATCAATTAATGTGTCTGCATTGACAATGGGTGGATACTCCGGATAGCAAGGTCAACCTAGTCCCCCGTACTTGGTCCTTCATCCTTCTTCCCCTTCCCTTTTCCGCGGCGAGTATTCTTCACCTTCACATGGAATATTCCCATAGTCCTTCTACCTGGCTCTGGTCCCAACGCCTCCGTCAAACCGACAGCTGCCAACGCAGCCCTCTCCCTAGCTCTATCATGAGCTGCCTCTCTCCGAGTCATCATGACCATGCTTTGATCAGCCGCCCGACTAGCATTGGCCTCATAATCAGCCATGTCATCCCCAGTACGAACCTGAGGGTTAGCCTCCGCTTCGGCCCTCCTCAGAGTCGGGTCGTCAGGTTAATCAAGGCCCAACAGCTCACTCCTTCTCCATAAAATGGCCATCTGTGTCTCCCCCATACACTCCTCATACCAGTTTAAATACTGCGTAGACAAAACAATGCCCCCTCTCCGGTGAAAGAGAACCCTGGCAGGAAAGGATGTATGTTGCCACAGCCGTGTGAGAAGCAATAGCGTCGAAGGATCTTCCATTAGAAGAGATCCCACCTCGAAGGTAGCAGTATTACCCAAACCTGTCAACGGCACCTGCTCCAGCCCGAACTGTCGCAGCACCAATGAGGGAATATAGAAAGCAGTCTGGGACACCCCAGGTACTCTGACAACAAGAAGACCCTCCTGAGCGGTCTGACAAGTTTGTAACCTCCAATGAGGAACCTACCATCGCAAATGATGCGTGCGGAGTCTGGCCATCCAGAGCTCCAGTTCAACCTGATTGCCCCCTATCACCAAAGGACGTCGAGAAAAGGACCAGGGGTCAAATGCACTGGAACCTCGGGCACCATCTGCAATCGCTCCCTTAACCACAGAGTGAGCATAGCAGGACTCCCTCCCTACATGTATCGGCTACCGGTCGCCATCCGACCTACGCCGAGGAACGTCTCGCCTAGGATCAAAGGCACGATGTCTCCCCCGTTCCGGCACTGCCTCACCAGTTCCAGTACACTGTGATGGCACACACCCAGGGACGTGAACGTGAATAAAGTGGCAATTGCACACAGAGCAAAAGCGTCCCACACGAAAATGCTCCCCTCAACACCGGCAAATTTATCGGGCAGCCCCGAAATGTCAACATAACCCGTGTTCGGTATTAGCATCCCGTATGCTTCTTCGACTGAAACGCTAAGCAAAGACACTAACTTCTCAACGGTGGCCAGGCCCCCCGTCAAAGGAAGAACAAGTTGCTCCACCTCAGGTCCTCCTATTATGGCCCGAAAATCCTCAAATGTGGGCATAATCTCGTTGTGCGAAAAGCTGTACACATGCCTCCTTACGTCCCAAAAGCGAGCCGCAGCTCTCAAGAGAACCCAATCCGGCATGAGCTCCTTCAAAGCCCAAACCGCTTTCATCCCATAACAGCCCTCGAAAAAACCCTTGCTTTGCCTCGTGTGGTGTCGTACCCACGACTGGAAATTATCCAAATATCGCTCTTGCATCTGAGACGATAACCTGGGAAATGGAGCCATGAAAAGAACAAAGGAAACCTTCAAGAATTCTAAGGGAAAATTAGTTTTTTGATCAGAAGCAAACGAAATGTTTTCAAAATTGCAAAAACTAGACTGCAATTTAAAACAAACTGGAATTGAAGCCCAGTCCGGTCGGACTGTTTTTCAAGTTAACTTGGTCAAATCTGCAGCCAGCTGCCTCAAACTCAGGAACATTTCCAAACCACATCCTGTTCAATCCATGTTTAAACTACGTGCATCCATAGTTTAAATCATTCACTGCCGACACCACATCCGCCCCGGGCTCGTGCAATAGTGCAATTAATTAAATAACAGTGCATATAGATATAAATTTTGACCAGTTCGAATTTTTATGCATGTCTCATTATTATTTATTTTTGATCAACCTACTTGCTTATTTGCCAAAAATAAAGGAAGGTAATCACTAAATAAATATTCAAAATACAAGGGTTCGCCTCAAAGGCCCTTTCAAGTACAAATCAAATTGTTTAGGCAATACACACTTTTGTCTAAAAATAAAAAAGAGGACTACTCAGAGTCCTGCTCGTCATCTGAGCACTCGAAATACTGCCCTGCCGCAGCTGGATCCACCGAGGACAGGTAATCCCCGAATTCCTCAAGGCGGGAATATGAGAAAGGCCGCCTCCGCGCCTGTGTCCCCAAGGACTCTCCTCGCTCATGTCCCGAATACGAAGAGTGACGAGCTTCAAACCCCGCCGTCTCACCAGTTGCCGTCTCACCAGAGAACTGGTCGAACCCCTGCGTAAAATCTGCCCCACCAGTCGTAGAGGCAAACGAGTCTCTCGCTGCAGACGGCCTAGACGGCATCGGCTCATGCACAGCCGCGCTCCTCCGGGAACTACACCGCAGGAACTCCACGAGTCTCCTGGCGTAGTTGGCTATCCCATCCATACGCCTCAAGACCTGGTTGTAAGTACGGCCAGACACCTGCAAATCAGGAAAGCCGTCAAAAGACAAACAGACAGCACAGATGCAACATTTGCAGAATGCTACTATCAAGTACAGAAAATCAAATCAAAACACTCACCAAAGCATCGTGATCCACTCTGTACCGAGGCCTCACCTCCTCCGGAATGGGAACCGTCAGTCGCCTGCGAAAACCATCAGGCCCCTCATACGCCAGCCAAGAGCGAGGGAATGGGTAGTCCCGAGGATATGCAGGGCCCTCGCCCTCCCAGTGCAACACCTCCGGGCTCCTCAGCCTCATCCTCAGAAAGACATCATAGTCGGCGTCCTCTATGATGAACTCAGCATAAGACACGCCCTGCCTGTACCGCTGCAAATCCCCCATCGGTATCAGCAAAGGATACTGCATGAGTGGAGGCGGGTCCATCGGAACCAAAGGAATGGACCCCGGACTATGCTGATAAGCCACCCTCTCACCCAAATATATCGCGTCGTAATGAAGCCTCACCAGCAGCTTCCGTCGACGAGTAACGTCCCTAGCAGCCTGGACCACAAAAGCATCAATCCGGCTCCACCAAGTCAGCTAGATCCGCGAAGAAAAGTCTCGGCTCATGGCCAAATACACCTCGTCATAAGTCAGCCGAGTGCTCTCCCTCGACTTTGCCGGCTTCCTCGCCTCCTTTTGCCAAACCAACATGGCAGGGAACAAGGGCGCGTACTCCTCCCTGGTCTCCCACCTCTGCGGGTGGAACACCTCCAAGAACCACACTTGTCAAACACATGGAAAGTTATGTCAGCTACAAAGCATATATATACGAGTACAAAATGAGACAAGGAAGAGAAAAAGAAAGGAACTTACATCCAAGGCAAACACAAAACAGCCTAATGTGTTCTCCTCTCCCCGCGAGAACCTATCCAAAGCATAGTAGAGCTCGGCTAGACCAGCCTCTCCCCATGTAAACCCTCTCATAGCCTCCAGGACAGTCAGTGAGCCGAGCAGAGGAAAGTGACATGACGTGTCAGCAGTGGGAAATAGGGTAGATAACAAAGCGAACCATAAAAACCCTTGAGCCAGGCGCTCTGCTGTCATCCTCAGGGACCCCGCCAAATACTCCTCAATCCCCCTCCCAGATGAGCCTCCATCGGCCCGTACCAAATACCCAAGCCCCTAGCATCGGTAATGTCAAAACCAAGCAGCCCCGACAACTGCTCGGGGTGTAGCCATCCACCCACACAAGAGTATTGCCCTAGAATGGCAACCCCATAATCGCCGAAAAATCAGTGGGAGTCATGGTCGCCTCCCCCCACCTAAAATGGAACGTGTGGGTCGTGTCCCACCAGTACTCGCTCAGAGCGACATAAAAAACCCTCACCCTCTGCGTCAAAGCCACCACGGCTACTGCGCTGATAAATCCTGCCAAGCAGGAGTCAACCACAAACTGCCATGGACTCCTCTCTCCATCCCGAGCCTCGTCTGGGAGCATCTCTCACAACGCTCGAACCGCCTCAAAGTCTCCCCTGCTCTTCAAGTTACAAACATCAACCGTCCCTCGCCCCTGCAGGTGAACACAGCAAAAGTACATTACTACAGAAACAACGTGAACAGAATGCATAGGCGCATATCAAAATGATGAAACACAGATATAGCTATTTTCTCCTAAAATATTCCTCTCCCAGTCAGAATATTCACGGTTCAAACTTTCAAAACATTTCAAAGATTCCGTCGAACTCGGAACTTTCAAAACATTTCGAAAAATCCGTCGAAATCGGAACTTTCAAAACATTTTGAAAAATCCGTCGAGCTCGGAACTTTCAAAACATTTCGAAAAATCCGTCAAAATCGGAACTTTCAAAACATTTCGAAAAATCCGTCGAATTCGGAACTTTCAAAACATTTCGAAAAATCCGTCGAACTCGGAACTTTTAAAACATTTCGAAAAATCCGTCGAATTCGGAACTTTCAAAACATTTCGAAAAATACGTCGAACTCGGAACTTTCAAATCATTTCGAAAAATCCGTCGAATTCGGAACTTTCAAACATTTCGAAAATCCTTCGAACTCGGAATTTTCAAAACATCTCGAAAAATACGTCGAAGTCGAAACTTTCAAACATTTCGAAAATTTACTCCGTCCCAAATTAAACTTACTTTAATTTCGGAAAACACCCCTAGACATGGAATTTTGCAACCAAAATTTTTATGTCGTCTACCCATAATGTCAATTGAACTAAGCTCTAATCAATTTCGACAAAGGCACATCGCAAAGTCAAAAGCCCCAATTCGGGCACCAAGAACCCTAACTCAATCCTAATCAAATTCCTAATTCGGTAATGTCAAAACCAAGCAGCCCCGACAACTGCTCGGGGTGTAGCCATCCACCCACACAAGAGTATTGCCCTAGAATGGCAACCCCATAATCGCCGAAAAATCAGTGGGAGTCACGGTCGCCTCCCCCCACCTAAAATGGAACGTGTGGGTCGTGTCCCACCAGTACTCGCTCAGAGCGACATACGAAACCCTCGCCCTCTGCGTCAAAGCCACCACGGCTACTGCGCTGATAAATCCTGCCAAGCAGGAGTCAACCACAAACTGCCATGGACTCCTCTCTCCATCCCGAGCCTCGTCTGGGAGCATCTCTCACAACGCTCGAACCGCCTCAAAGTCTCCCCTGCTCTTCAAGTTACAAACATCAACCGGCCCTCGCCCCTGCAGGTGAACACGGCAAAAGTACATTACTACAGAAACAACGTGAACATAATGCATAGGCGCATATCGAAATGATGAAACACAGATATAGCTATTTTCTCCTAAAATATTCCTGTCTCAGTCAGAATATTCACGGTTCAAACTTTCAAAACATTTCAAAGATTCCGTCGAACTCAGAACTTTCAAAACATTTCGAAAAATCCGTCGAGCTCGGAACTTTCAAAACATTTTGAAAAATCCATCGAGCTCAAAACTTTCAAAACATCTCGAAAAATCCGTCGAAATCGGAACTTTCAAAACATTTCGAAAAATCCGTCGAATTCGAAACTTTCAAAACATTTCGAAAAATCCGTCGAATTCGAAACTTTCAAAACATTTCGAAAAATCCGTCGAATTCGGAACTTTCAAAACATTTCGAAAAATACGTCGAACTCGAAACTTTCAAATCATTTCGAAAAATCCGTCGAAGTCGAAACTTTCAAACATTTCGAACATTTCGAAAATTTACTCCGTCCCAAATTAAACTTACTTTAATTTCGGAAAACACCCCTAGACATGGAATTTTGCAACCAAAATTTTTATGTCGTCTACCCATAATGTCAATTGAACTAAGCTCTAATCAATTTCGACAAAGGCACATCGCAAAGTCAAAAGCCCCAATTCGGGCACCAAGAACCCTAATTCAATCCTAATCAAATTCCTAAAATTTAAAGAATGCACATTTTGAAAATTAACGGAATTTAGAGGATGTTTACCTGTCTCGCGACCCATTCCTTGGATTTGTGAGTGTCCTGAGCCGGATAAAACTAGGTTGAATCCATGGGAAGAGCGGTGGTCCGAATGGTCCTCACCAACCTCGCTCTCTCGTTGTCGGTCCTACTACGACGAGCCTGTGGTCCTAAACCGGCATCCATGATGATTATCCCGCGAAGATTCGAACAAAACTCGCAAAAGGGGAAAGATTTTTCTCTCTTTTCTCTCTTCTCTCTCGCCTGAAAATGAAAGAATTTGGACTGGTTTGCGTCGGCCTGGTGCTGATTTAAATCTGGTCAAATTGAGTCTCAGTCCGGCCGGACTCTTTTACAGGCTAAAAGATTCCTTGCCACTTTGGCCCCTCAGCTTCCCACAATTTCAATTTTATCCCTTTTAGCCCCCAAGAGTGTAAAATTTCCCCAGTTAGACCTTTCTAACACCCCCTCCCCGAGGCTAAATCCTAGTTAGACATTTCTAACATTCCGTCTTCAGACGTTAAATTTCCCGTTAGTTCTCACTAACGTTTCGTCTCCAGACGTTAAATCTCAAACCGTCTCCAGACGTTAAATTTCCCGTTAGTTCTCACTAACGTTCCGTCTCCAGACGTTAAATTTCCCATTAGTTTTCACTAAAAATTCGTCTCCAGATGTTAAATCTCAAACCGTCTCCAGACGTTAAAATTTCCAGTTAGTTCTCACTAACGTTCGTCTCCAGACGTTAAATCTCAAACAGTCTTCGGACGTTAAATCACAACTCCGTCTCCAGACGTTAAAATTTCCAGTTAGTTCTCACTAACGTTCGTCCCCAGACGTTAAATCTCAAATTGACGTTTGACATTCAAACGCTCATTTCCGTCTCAAATCAACGTTTGACATTCAAACGCTCATTTCCGTCCCAAATCGACGTTTGACATTCAAACGCTCATTTCCGTCCCAAATCGACGTTTGACATTCAAACGCTCATTTCCGTCTCAAATCGACGTTTGACATTCAAATGCTCATTTCCGTCCCAAACCGACGTTTGACATTCAAACGCTCACGTTTGTCTCCAGACGTTAAATTTCCAGTTAGTTCTCACTAACGTTCGTCTTCAGACGTTAAATCTCAAATAATCTTCAAACGTTAAATCACAATTCGTCTCCAAACGTTAAGTTCCCATTGGTTTTCACCAACGCTCATCTTCCTGACAGTCATCGTAAGCCCGACCATCCCATTTCAGCGGCTGTCAAGATAAGCCCGCACAAAAATCCCTCTTCGGCCATCCTAGTAAGCCCGAACATCTTTTCACTCTAGTAAGTGAACGCTCATCTCCCCGGCAGTCATTGTAAGCCCGACCATCCCATTTCAGAGGCCGTCAAGATAAGCCCGCACAACAATCCCTCTTCGGCCATCCTAGTAAGCCCAAACATCTTTTCACTCCAGTAAGTGAACGCTCATCTCCCCGACAGTCATCGTAAGCTCGACCATCCCATTTCAGCGGCCATCAAGGTAAGCCCGTATAACAATCCCTCTTTGGCCATCCTCGTAAGCCCGAACACCCTATCCCCAGTAGACAAGACACGAGCGGTCAATCAACATAAGCCCGCACAACCACCTTTCAAGAAAGCCTTTTCGTCAAATCCGAAATAGTCCCACTTAGGTTCAGACGCCTCACAATAGTCTCCATTCAGGTTCAGATGCCTCACAATGGTCCCACCTAGGTTCAGACGCCTCACAATAGTCTCCATTCAGGTTCAGATGCCTCATAATGGTCCTACTTAGGTTCAGACACCTCACAATAGTCTCCATTCAGGTTCAAACGCCTCACAATGGTCCCACTTAGGTTCATACGCCTCACAATAGTCTCCATTCAGGTTCAAATACCTCACAATGGTCCTACTTAGGTTCATACGCCTCACAATAGTCTCCATTCAGGTTCAGACGCCTCATAATGGTCCCACTTAGGTTCAGACGCCTCACAATAGTCTCCATTCAGGTTCAGATGCCTCACAATGGTCCTACTTAGGTTCAGATGCCTCACAATAGTCTCCATTCAGGTTCAAACGCCTCACAATGGTCCTACTTAGGTTCAGACGCCTCACAATAGTCTCCATTCAGGTTAAAATAGGTTCAGACGCCTCACAACAGTCTCGCTTAGGTCAAGGTTCCCACGAGCGGCCCTTGCACCTACGAACTACGATCGGCTTGATTCCCGCTCGGGATACGTAGGAATCCTTCCGCTAAGGGTCCAGCCAGCTGACCTCTCAGGTCTCTTCAAGTAAGGCATCCCCCGATTTGGATCCTTATCTTTTTCAACGACCCCACTTCCTTCGAAAGTGACATCGTTGAGGGGCTAACTGTAAGTACCCAAATCCGGATCGTCAAAATCCATTAAAAGTTAATCGGAATCCGTTAACTGGCCCGCTCCAGGTTAATCGAAACCCGTTAAACTCCCCGTTCTCAAGCCAACAAGACGTCCCGGGACTGCCCCGTGCATCCCAATGTCAAAGCGTACTCAACACACGTTATCACACGTAAAAGTACAACTTTTCCTGAAAAACGCACTTTTCGGCACTTTTCGGGGGCGTTTCGGACATTTTCCGGACAGTTATTTAAAAAGCGGACAAAACCGGGAATAACGGGACAAAAAACCTAGCCTAGGTGAGTCACAGGGGCACATGGCACACATGCCACAACCCTCTAGTCAACATCAATCAGATTTCTGAGTGAAAAGACCAAAATGCCCCTGAGATTGAGTCACAGTCCGTCCGGACTGTTTTACAGGCAAAACAGAATTTCCAACAGGTCCTCCCATTTTTCAAAATACCACAAAACCCCCCCAAATTGAGGATAAGTCCGTCCGGACTGTTTTACAAAATCACCCTATAAATACAAGGGCTGTCAAAACATTTCAAAGGAGGAAAAATATTAAACACTTTCTCCCAAAGCCCATGGCATAACCATTTCCTACCCTCTCCCGAGCCCCGTTTTGTCTCGATTTGCGTGAAAACCTCATTTTTCAACCAAACACGAACCAAACAACCACAAAACACCCTTCCAAACACTAAACCGTATCCCGTATACGTCTAGGTAACACTCTTTCTTCCTAAACACTCGTTCCGTCTCGGTTTACGCGCCAGTCGCTACAGCCGTTTCGGTCAAAAGTCATTGAAATGTAGACGTCACCGTCTACGGGGTCCAATACGTTTTAGTCCAAGATCCTCTTCTCTCCCATAAGAGAAGTAATCTCGGGTTAAAACGGCGTTCCGGCCCCGTTTCTTTACTTTTATGTCATTTACGGTCCGGATCGTTTGATCCGTCGATTCGCAATTTCATAGTCCGAACCGTTTGGTTCGTGATAGTCATTTACAAATCCAGATCGTTTGATCCGTTGATTGTCATTTAAATAATGCAACTTTACAAGTCTGAGCCGTTTGGCTCGTTGATCGCACCTTTAAAGTCCGGATCGTTTGATTCCGTTGATATCGCATTTTAAATACTGTCATTTACAAGTCCGAGCCGTTTGGCTCGTGATAGTATTTACTTATCAAAGTTCGAGTCGCAAAACGATTCGTTGATCGCATCTCATTTAATGCTTTTTTTCCCGTAAAATAGCTAACAATGTAATGCCCGATTCAAAACCGGAGTTCGTCATTCGAACTCTCTTTCAAACGCGCAAAGTGACGTTTGGCATCCAAACGATCATCTTTAAACTCAAAACCCGACGTTTGACATTCAAACGCTCTTTTCTTAAAAGTCAACATTTGACACTTAAACTACGAATTCAAACTCGTTACTCACACCTCTTTTCCTAAAAGTCTCCAAAATCGACGTTTGTCATTCAAACGCTCGCCTTTTCCCAAGAATCATAAAATCAACGTTTGACATTCAAACCAAGATTAAGCTTGTCATTCAAGCCCCCATTTTCTAAATGCAAACACACACACACACACACACAATTTCGAGAAAGGTAGAAAGACTCGTCATACGAGGCATTTCGGGTGATCTCAAAATACTCTTCCCGAAACGTAACGTGACCTCCGAACCTAACAATCTCCGATACTAAAAGCCATTTCCAAAGTTTGGGCTCAAAATACAAAACGACACCTTTTTCAAAGCCATTTCCAAAGTTTGGGCACAAAATACAAAACAACACCTTTTTCAAGCCATTTTCAACGTTTGGGCTCAAAATACAAAATCGCGTGGCGACTCCTCTCCTTCCCGAAAGCGAGGTCCCAAATATCCGCGAAAGACAACCGCTCGCCGCGCAGCCCACGCGCGATCCCGGGTAATTTCAAGGTAGTAACTTTCTGAGAAAAAGAAAGATAAATTCTTTCAAACAATGAACCCTCATTTCAATGGAAGGATGTAGTACAATTTTAGGTTAAAGTTATCATCTCATATGAAATAATATCTTTTTGCAGTTCCATTTAATATCCTTATCCAAAATCAGTTCCATGTTATGATCTGCCAAGCTAATATCAGTGGCTGAATCCCTTATGAATGTATACGATTTTGAAACTCCTACATATTCAGTCTTACAATGATGTTATAGCAGAGGGCTTGAACAGAAGTCTTGAAGCCCTATAGTAAATGAAATATCAAGGATTGTTGGGAAATATTTTTGTGACTAACTTGCGAAACTCGCCATCTGATATTCCCTTTCTTAGTTGCATTCATATGTATTCCATTGGTCTCATTTATATTGGACACATTTCCTTTTCAGTCCCTCTCATTTATTTCCCATGTAAGAACCCAATCAACTGTAACGTTTCACTTCTCCATTACACTCCTACCTAAATTAAATAACTTACAACCTTTTACATTCACAAGAGATAACTAAAGTGAGGTTTTATTGAAAACAATAAACTGTGTCGCCAAAAAAATTGAGACGAAGGGAGTGTATGTTAAATCTCACAATTTTTTAACCTAACAACTAAACATAAGCCATCAGAAACCACTATTAATAGAATAAACAATAGATCTCTATTAGAACATGGTTCAGATGTTTCTCACATTTTTGGGTCTATCTATTGGTCTCATAGTTGCCTCTGCTTCCTTTCTTTTATGGTCATCTGAGATCATTCCAATTTTGTTTGTTTATTCTTTAATCAATTTCCAGTTCTGATGTGAGCTTTAGAGATAAAATGCAGATTTAGGATCAAATTTCTTATATTTTCTTTATGAATTGGTGATCGCATTCATATTTGTTCTATGTAGTTTCTTATGTTTTCATCAAGAACTATCTTTTTTCTTTTTCTTTTTCTTTTTCTTATCTGAAGTACTATTTGATAAGTTGAACAACTTTCATTAAGTCTCTGTTTGCCTTTGGTTTAATTAGTGTTGGCTTTTCTTGGATTATGCTATCACAGAGCATATAATTGATCAATCTCTCTCCCGTTGAAATACTTCCACTATTATCAGTTTTCAAAGAATGTGCTAATTGAGAAGAAGTTGTTGAGAGCAGTGCTCTATAAGCAGTTGTGTTGCCCTGATATTAAAATTCTTTGTTTGGAATCTTTGGTCTGCAAATTTTATATGCTTTACATTAAGTTGTGGACATGCCGTGTACGGTAAATATAATTGAATTAGGAACACACCGGTAGTAATCAATAGTAAAAGATTTATAAGTCCTTTAAGTTTCCTTACTCTGCTATTGTTTTTTTTTCATTTTTCATTAATAGTTGAGTGCCTACGGGATTTCTTAAGTAACTCTTTCAAATAGGTTTTTCGGAGGCAATAGAGCAGAATTAGATGACTATGCTGATCTTCAGGTCGATGTGGATGAAAAAAGAATGATGACAATAGATTTCAGCTTAGGAAAACATACGTGAGGAAGAGTTAATGGTTTTGGGAGTTACGACAGTCTAATGAGGAGTGCATCAAAGACATATTTGAGTAGTTAATGAGAGACATCAATATTGGTGGTGACCGTACAGATGTTGGTGGGGGGGGGAAGCATGAGAGAGAGAAATATGGGTGTAAACTTTAAATTTTATGGACATTCATGGAGTATTAAGATCCTAGTGGAGATAGGAGATATTGAGTCTGATATAACATTGCAGGTCATCACTGACTTTAAACAGGGAGCACTTCAAAACAAAAAACCAAAATGAGGAGGGAGGAGAGAGGAGAGAGAGAGAGATTTATGATTTGAACCTTATAGGAAAGTTGGCAAAAGTAAGTCATTACCATGATTTATAAATATACAAATCTATTGCCTCCCATTTAGCAATGCCTCAGTTACAATAAATTCGAGATCTAACTAAAATAAACATAAAACAGGTACCCTGCTTTCATTTTTCTTAACCATTTCAGCAGCAATTTTAGTAAACCCTCTCATTCTATTTTCCACAAACATCTCTGCTATTCTATTTTTCCACAACCATCTATGCTAGCCACCCGATGTAATTCCCATTCTTCCGTGTTATTAGAAGATTATCTAATTATCAAAGAAAACAAATTAATATACACCTATGTTTGAGACTTCGTAAGTTCCCAATTTTTTTTTATATATTTAACCAGTTTTGCTATATCCGTCCCTTAAAAGTAATGTAAAGTCCATATCTCCCAGTATTACTCCCATTCATTTAGTATTGATCTTATATTTTTTAATTATGACACAGATAATGGCAACAAATCGATTGATTTCTGTTAAAGCGAATGAGAAGAGAACTAAGCTCCAGAGCATAAACATGCGAATCTTACGTAGATGGGAGCGGACAGATAAGTACGAAAAAGTGAATATTGAGATGATATTACTTGACAGTGAGGTCAGCGATTGGACATTTTTTCTTTATTTACTTCTTCATCTTTCAATATATTTAGCATTATTAATATCTTAATTCTTTTAATTTTCCATTTTTATTAATTATATTGTATATTTTTTAATAGGGATCTAAAATTCAGGCCGTTGTCCCCAGTAATATGCCGAACACATTGAAGGCGAAGTTTACAGGTCAAGTGAAAAAAAAATATAATTTTGGAGTTGAACAAAATGTTACTACTATTTACCAAAAAGCAAAAGTAAATCATGAATGTAAGCTATCCATATATTTAGCCACCAAATTATATGAAGTCGAGACATCTGTCCAAATTTCTGATAACGGTTTTGAGTTCACACCCTTTAACCTTTTTTCGAATGATCACGAAAATACTATCAGAGTGGATTTTGTATTGGGTGAGTATTATACCTCACACAACTTTTTAGCTTCTAAAAAATAAGGATATTCACTAACATGATATTGTTGTTCTCTGGTGAAAGATGTAATCAGTGAGGTTGCATTACCATTAAATAATTTTGATTACGTATCTGCAGCCAAGGCTAAGAAGTTGGACGTTAGACTGGTTGATAATGGGTATGTTATATAAAATATCATGTAAATGAGTAATGAAGCAAAATAAAATATAAATATTTTTTTTTAAATTTATGTATTGCCTTCTAATATTGTGATAGCAGATTCGAACTATTTGCTATTTTATGAGATTCTTATGGAGAAGAATTAAAAAAGTATATTAACAATAGAGTTGAAAATACAGAAGAATCGGTTATATTGGTTTTGCAGTTCGTAATGTTGTCGAGATTTCAAGGTAAATATGATTAAATATTTATTCTAATTTTAATATTTTTTTATATATTTTTTAAAGAGGTATTATTAGTTAATGTGTTACATTAACAATCATTATACAGGAAAGACCCGTGTTTGTACCATGAAGCACGCGTCAAAGATTCTTATCAATTCATCTATTCCTGAAGTAACATAGTGTCTAAACAAGTTGGTACCTTAAACTTTAATGATAATTTATGCATTTATTAAATAATGTTGTTTATTTATGTGTGTGAAGTTCATTTTCATCTCATTATCAATATTTTATTTGTTTGTGTATAGTAACCGAGTTTTTTTAATCGCTATTTTATAATAGGCGTGATAGTGGATTAACATCTAATAGTCATACCTTGACTACAGTCACCGATGATAGCAAGATTATCAATAGTGACGAGTGGTCAAAATTTGGAGAGATCAAGACAATCACTGATTTGTTAAAATGTAGAGAGGTATGCCATAAAAATTGAAGAAAATTGTGACGATTATACTTATGTATATACTATTCAGCTATATAATCATGACATTATATGTTGGCATCTATACCACATTAGCTACCATATATGAGGTGGATTCACATGCTAGGTGGTATTACGACGCATGCAGCAATTCAAGGTGTAATAAAGGAATTGATAAGAACATAAAGAGTTGTCCAAAATTCAGTACCCCTTATGACAACACTGTCCTGAGGTTTAATAAAGAAACTCGTGTCAGTTACAACTATGTATATACTCTTCATTCTTATTATTTATTTATAATTTCTTTTCTTTTAGGTTCAAAATGAGGATTGTTATCGTGGATATGAATGATACAAATGCAACCGAATCTTATTTTGTGCTATGGTATCGCTTTTTCCTTGCTTAAGATGTATGCTGCCGAAGTTCTTGCTGAAGTTTCAGAGGTACTAATTCATCTTACTATTTTTCAACTAAAAATTTTAATGTAAGGTTATAGAATGTTAAATGATATTTATTATATAGCAGGATCAATTGCCCGAGCCTTTTTGCATTATGTTTGGAAGGCAATGTTTGTTCAAGGTTGAGGTTGACCAGCGAACCATGGATTCTTCTGATGAGAAACGATCCTTCACGGTGAAAAAAATAACAGAGGATGCAGACATCATTACTCAATTTTTATCATTGGCAAATTCTGATGTAAGTGCAAACTATATTATAATGTCTATCAATATTATGTCATAAAGATTTTTTTTAATTGTTTTAAGTTGCAGGAGGTGGCTTCTAGACCAAATGTAGAAGTTGAAAATGTGTCCAACCTGAATGATAATGATGGGGTAATCCATGTTCATTACCTTTTCTTCTACTTCACTTTTTTTTTTTTGTTATTTGCTTTTCATGACAAATTAAGTGTACATGTTATTTATTATGCTTATTTTATTCAATGTAGGGTCATCCTGTGGAATTTATGGGGGATAGTTATTCAACATCAATATATGAGGATATAACTCCAAGGAAACGTTTGTTGGGCGATGTTTCGAATAGTGAGGATGCCCAACTATCGATTACTAAAGCAATCAAACAAATAAAGCAGGAAAATAGATTCATTAGGCAAGCATGAAGAGTTTGTGTTTTATTTTCTTAGCATGGGGGATTGAACCAATATTTTATTTTATACTTTGTGATTTCTGATTAGTTTTGAACATATATTAGTACTTTGTGATTTCTAATTAATTTTGAACCAATGAGTTTCCAAGCATTGACTTGGTTTTATTTATTTATAATATTTTTGAATGAGAGAGTATTATATAACTCTCTAATTGTTGCCCTGTATTCTTATTTTCCTTAGTATGTTAGATCATACACATTATCACATTCTATGAGTAATTCCATCCGGTTGTTATACTTCCTGCTAATTTCTTAACCCGTAATTAGGAAACATTCGGTCTAACCTGTAATAAAGATCCTATATATCTAAACCTTCTATTTGATAAGCATAAAGTGTTTAGATTGGGCATCCACCCATAATGTTTCTAATAAAATCAAATTATGACTTTTGATTTCTTTCAACCTTCCTAAGTTCTCAACAACCAGTAAATCTTTAGCATCCATCTTTATTTATGACCATATGAAAAAAAAATGAGAGAGTGAAAGAAAAATAAAGCACACTTTGATGTGAGAAGAGGACATACTCTCTGCAAGAAATGCTTTGGAATCAGTAGAAAATGGAAGAGGACATACTCTCTGTAAAATGTTTTCCTATAAAAGAAGATGTTTTTCGAAAAATGTTTTACTTAGTAAGGGCGTAAAATATTTTCGGCTGTTTGGTAAGGAAAATGTTTTACTTAGTAAGGGCGTAAAATGTTTTTGGCTGTTTGGTAAGGAAAATGTTTTATTATTTTTATTTTTTAATTATTATTATTATTATTATTATTACTTAATTATTATTACTTAATTATTATTATTATTATTATTATTATTATTATATTATTATTATATTATTATATTTATTATTATTATTATTTATTTAAGTATTATTTTTATTTTTATTTTCATTATTATTATTATTATTATCATATATTTATTATTATTATTATTTTAATTATTATTATTATTAATATTATTATTAGAATGAGAAAGTAGAATGTTGTACCTTATGAATATGAGTTGTACATGAAGGACATCATTTTTTGAAAAATGTTTTACTTAGGACCAGGTCAGTAAGTCGTTTTACTTAGGAAGGACGTAAAATGTTTTTCGGAAAACGTTTTCTCCATTTTCCGAAAAATAATCAAACACCAGAAAACGAGTTATTTTACGGAAAACATTTTTCGGAAAACAACCAAACAACATATTTTACGATTTTTCGAAAAACAACCAAACAACGAAAAACAAATTATTTTACGAAAAACATTTTTCAAAAAATATTTTACAGTGAAACAAACGGACCTTAGTTAAACAAACTCATAACTTCAAGGATAAAATAGTCAAAGGTACTTACTCGAGTTGTATTACATCATTTAATGGCAAATTTTAGAAATTCCCTTGTTAGCCATCCCTAATAATAATAATAAGTGTCCCCTTATTTTTATGGAGTTAGTTTTGTATAAAATGTGTTTTAGATTGAAAAACGTTATTGCCAATTCTAATATTATAAATTATCAGTTCTAATATTATAAAGTTCTAATATTATAAAGTGTTAAATTCAAATGACACTTATAAACATTAAAATCGGCATTTATAAATATTCGAGTTAATTATCTATTTCGTCCCCAAACTATAGTCACTTTTTCGTTTTCGTCATAAATGTATTTTTTTTTTTTCGTTTTCTCCCTTAATCTCGTTTTTTTATGTTGATATCATCTTTTCGTCAGTTGACCATCCATTTGACCGTTAAAAATTGCCATGTGACATGCCAAGTCATTAAATGCTGAGTTGACCTTAAAATTTTATTAAATAGGCTGAGTTGAAAGTATTAAGAAGTTAAAGTGTACAAAATATAACTTTAGAGCAAAAAATATAAATAATACCTTTACGCATTTTAAAACCCCATTTTTAATGAAATTTATAAATGACGAAAATACTCCGATATAAAGCCTAACTCCATCTCCTCAAATTCATTTTATCTCATTTTTCTCTCTCTCTCAGAAAACAAACACACACATACAGTAACCTTAACCCCTCCATCCCCTTTCTTCTTTGAGATCCAAGTAACAACCGTTACCGGAACGGCGACAGCAAGGCGGCCGCAATAGACATCAACCCAAAACCAACACCCAACATGACGGATGCGTAAATCGCCGGCCACCCACCGGATGAATAACTTTCAACGACGGATTCGTACTAAGAGAGAACCGATTTGAGAAGATTCCATGAAAAGAAGAGCAAGATTGTGTAGATAGTGATGAAGAGGAAAACCCATGTTCTTCTTTTGCTCATGATTCTAAGGAATAGTAGACATGAAAGTTGAGCTTGTGTGTCTTCTTCTTCTACGGTGATCAATTTGAACAACAAACCAATAAAAAATTGGAAAACAAGAGAAAATTACAGACCCAGATTTCAGTTGGTTTACTAGTAAAAATCAAGACTCAAATCTCAATTATGGGTTGGATTTTCAACAAGGAAAAAGCAAAAAATCTTGAAATGTGAATAGACCCATGTCAATTATATGAAGAAATAATCAAGAAATGATTTGCAAAGAGCGAGCGGCTTAACAGAAGAAAAAGGGGAGAGAATCCAAGTTTGATTTGGTTCGTTGTTGTTGGAAGAAGGGCCGTAGAAAAAGGAGAGGGGTTTTTGGGGAGATTTGTGAATGGAAATCAAGAGGGTGAGGACGTGGGTTTATAAGAGAGCAGATAAAGATATTTTGATATGGTGGGTGTTGTTTTGGGGTTGATGTCTATGGCGGCCGCCATGGCTGTCGCCCGTTTCGGTGACGGTTGTTTCTTGGATCTCGGAGAAAAAATGGGTTGGAGGTATTGGGGTTATTGTGGGGGTGTGTGTGTGTTTTTTTTCGTAGAGAGAGAAAAATGAGATAAAATGAATTTGAGGAGAGGGAGTTAGGCTTTATATAGAGGGCATTTTCGTTATTTATAGATTTTATTAAAGATGAAGTTTTTAAATGTGTAAATGTATTATTTATATTTTTGCCTCTAAAATTATACTCCCTTTGCCCCACGTAACTGTGGACTTACTTTTTGGGTGTGGGAATTAAGAAAAAGTAGGAGAGAGGAATAGGTGGATGAGGTGTTTGTGAGTATGAAAAATTAAATAGGAGAGAGAATGAGTGAGAGGAATAGTTAGGAGAGAGAATGTTGTGAGTATAAAAGTGAAGTAGGAGAGAGAATGAGTGGGTGGAATAGTGAATATTTGTTTCCATTTTTGACAGTCCACACTGATGTGGGACGGACCAAAATGGAAATAAATTCACACTTACGTGGGACGGAGGGAGTATTTTGTACACTTAACCCTTTAATACTTTCACCTCAGCCTATCTTATAAAATTTTAATGCCAACTCAACAATTAATGACTTGGCATGCCACATGGCCATTTTTAACGGTCAAATGAATGGTTAATTGACGGAAGGACGAAATCAACAAAAAAATGAGGTTAAGGAGGAAAACGAAAAAAAAAAATACATTTAGAACGAAAACGAAAAATTGACTATAGGTTGGGGATGAAATAGGATATTAACTCTATAAACATTCAAACTGACATTTTTAACATTTGTTTATAGATGACTAATGGTTGTGTTAAAGATTGTCAGTTGTAGTGTTAATTAGTGCCGATGATAGTGTTAAGAATTGTCAGTTGTTGTATTAAATAGTGTCAGTGGTAGTGTGTAAAATAGTGTCAATTCTGTTGTTAAAAAGTGCCCGTTATAATATTGAAAAATGCCAGTTATAGTTTCGAAAAGTACCGGTGAACTTTTTATAAGTTACAATTATTTACAAAAATGTATCGCACGTTTTGGAAAAAGTTTCACTTATTTACAAAAATGTAATCACACATTTTGAAAACACGTTTTACACTAAGAGAGTATAAAACAAAATTTTCTAGAAATTTTTATCAATTTAAAATAAATACCGTATTTCTAATAAGAAAATAATTGAAATGCAATTTTACATAATACTCCCTCCGTCCCACGTGAATAGACACCAAAAATCTTGGCACAATAACTAAGAAAAATGAATATAATAATGAAAATGTGTGGTAGGAAATGAAGAGAGAGAATGAGTGGAGTTGGTTGAATAAATTGTGTGGTAGGAAATGAAGAGAGAGAATGAGTGGGTGGGGTAGGATGAATATAAAATAATAAATTCTTTTCCATTTTGGGCAGTGTCTATTCACGTGGGACGTCCCAAAAAGGAAATAAGTGTCTATTCACGTGGGACGGAGGGAGTATATGCAAGGTACAAATAAGTAAAATATTTCTCAAGAACAATGAGAAGTCAAACTATACACTTAGGTTTCGTTTGTTTAGCGTAAAATATTTTTCGAAAAATGATTTTCTGCAAAATATTTTTTGAAAAATGAAATTATTTTTCGAAAAATAAGATAAACATATTTTCGACTGTTTGATAAAGAAAATATTTTTCGAAAAATGTTCGATTGAGTTGACTATAAATTTACCCACCCCAATCACTACCACCACCACCACCCCCACCCTACTCCCCACTACCTAGGGATGGCCAAATCGGACCGAAACCGGACCGGAAAAGCTCGAAATCGAATCGAACCGGGGAGAAAATCGAAACCGGAGTAACTGGACCGAAGTCAACGACGGGCCGGTTAAGGGTCACCATTTTGGTGAATCGGACCGAAAAAAGCCCGAAACCGGATGAAAATTCCTTGATTTTCAACGGAACCGGACCGAAAAAGCCCGAAACCGGACCGAACCGGGGAGAAAACCGGAACCGGAGTCAACGACGGGCCGGTTAAGGGTCACCATTTTGGCGAATCGGAACCGGCGATTTTTGGCCCGGAACCGGTTTTGGACATCCCTACCCCCCCCCCCATCGAGTAAAAAAAAATTAATCATTTTAAATTTATTTTTAAAAACTCCTCCCTCCCCCAATCCACTCACCACCTCACCCACCCCCACCTCCCCCCCACCGGTCGAGTAAAAAAAAAATTATCATTTTAAATTTATTTGTAACAACTCCTCCCCCAATCCACTCACCATTCCCTGCCCCCACGTCGAGTCAAAAAAAAAATTATCATTTTAAATTTATTTGTAACAACTCCTCCCCAATCCACCCACCACCCCCTGCCACCCCACCCCGACGGTCGAGTAAAAAAAAATTATCATTTTAAATTTATTTGTAACAACTCCTCCCTCAATCCACTCACCATCCCCTGCCAAACACCCCCCCCCTGTCGAGTAAAAAAACATAATAATTAATCATTTTAAATTTATTTTTAACAACTCCTCCCCCAATCCACTCACCACCCCCTGCCAACCTAACCCCCCCACCTACCCCCGGTCGGGTAAACTTTTTTTTTTCTTTTTTTGAATGTAACTGCAAACCGTTTTCCCAAAAATGATTAATTTTTTTATCCAACAGGGGGGGGGGGTGGGGGTTGGTGGCAGGGGTTGGTAAGTGGAGTGGGGGGGTGAGTGGAGTGGGGGAGGAGTTATTAAAAATAAATTTAAAATGATTAATTTTTTTTTACTCAACGGGTGAGGGGTGGCAGGGGGTGGTGAGCGGATTGGGGGAAGAGTTGTTAAAAATAAATTTAAAATGTTTTTTTTTACTCGACGGGGGGAGGTGGGGGGGGGGGTGATGGGGTGGTTGATGTGGGGTGGGTAACGTGGGTGTGTGTGTATGTGAGGGCATTATCATTTTTCTAAAAATATTTTACTTAGGAAAAATTCGTAAATCATTTTACTTAAAAAAATGAGAAAAATATATTCCCCATTTTCCGGTGCTAAACAAACACCGAAAAATGGAGAAAATATTTTTCGAAAAACATTTCCCCCCAAACAAACATAGCCTTATTATTATGGCATAAATGAGACGGAGTAGACATACAAAAAAGAAAATCACACTTTTACTTATTTCAAAACAAGTACACCCATTCGAGGGGAGTTTACACTCTTCTGTACAAGCTTTCATCCTCATAACAAAATACAACCTAAAATGTCCGCACCTTTTTTTTTTTTTTTGGTTCAACCAAAAAGTCTGCATCCGCAAACCCTATACCTCTGTTCGAAATCAATGGTCGAACAAAAATGCAAGCTCACCACCATAATGAATACCAAGCAACTAACTCGAAGAAAATAAATAAAAAATAAACTAGACATCAGACTGGCAGATGGGGTATAACAATTTGGAGTTCCGCTCCAATTCTTTCCACCAGCCATAAAAACAAGCTTCTTGGGAGCAGAAGCAGCTAAAAATGCACTGATGCTCTCCCTACTCTACACTAATAAAACCGGGTGGGTCCCTCAAGTCATGCTGACTTGTGCCAATGTAAAGCCTCAGAACAACTGAAGAGCCATTTTCAGCTTATTTTGTTTCCATTTGGGTAGCTTATAGAAAGCATCCTTAGCCATTCCAAATTTCTCTCTGAATTCCGCTGAGGACAAATATGTCTGCATCCAAAATTTCCCAAATTATGGTAAATGAATAAGAGAAGTAAATTGTATAGAATTAACATTATTATATAACACACCTCTCGCTTGGTCACATCAATTTCAGTAGCGGGATCTGTTGATGTAGTCTTAAGGCGATCGTATGGGAATATTGGGAGCCCTTCATCATCTTCAGCTTCACCCTCTTTTACATCTTCTTGTATTGTTAGGGATTCTATTCTGCTGCTCATTGACTTCTCTTTAGAGTTTGACTCTGGTGTTGACTTTGCTGCCTCCGGGGTCACTTTGCATATAATAACAAGACATACTTAATACTCCCTCCGTCCCGGCTCAATTTACAAATTTAAGGTAGTGCACAGGAATTTAGGAAAAGTGTCCAATATTGAAGTGTTGTGAGCATAGATAGCGTGCTAGGAGAGAGAAGTGGGGTGGTAAATAGTACTCCCTCCGTCCCACAACAAGTGACACACTTTGCCATTTTGGGCGTCCCACTAATAAGTCACACTTCCTAAAATGGCAAAGAATCTTTACTATTCCCTCCACTCATTCTCTCTCCTACATTATTTTAATACTCACAACACCATTATAATTTACTATTCTCTCCACTCATTCTCTCTCCTACTCAACTATCTACACTCACAACACATCAACCTTTTCACTTTTTCCTTAATTCCCGTGCGGAACAGTAACTGTGTCACTTGTTGTGGGACGGAGGGAGTAAGTGGATATTTGTTGCGAGTCTCATTATTCAAAATTTATTAAAAAGTTTCCACTTTAGGATTTTATAACTTTGAGTAGGACACCCGAAATGAAAAAAATTGTAGATTAATATGGGGCGGAGGGAGTAGAGACAGGTGAAAATTGTTTACATTGTACTCCCCTAGTTCTTCATTCCTTGAAAGATCCTATCTTTTTAAGAGAAAAGTCTAAGATAGTATAATAAATTTCCAAACATACTTTTCATTTTAAAGACAAACTAATTCTGCTTATTATAAGTTTACCTTAAGAGCAAAAACTTGGGAGCTCAAAAAAGATTTAAAAGCCTTAATTTCATGAAGTGATTGGAGCATCCAAACTTGTAGAACAGTGAGTAACACTCCCTTCGTCCCATAAAGATGTTCTCATTTGACTTTTCAAACAATTTAGTGATGCATTTTTCGTTCTATCACTTTCCCTAACGAACATAACAAATCACACAAATGAACACCAATTTTAGCCCATCAACCACGTCCATTTCACTCAAATTTTGGAGATTTTTATTTTAACCATTCAAATTTAGAAATGAGAATTTCTTTTTGGGACAAACAAGTATGGAAAGTGGGAACTTTATGGGATGGAGGGAGTAAATAGGAAAAAGCAAGCAAGTCTAACCTTTCACTGTACGGGGTATAAGTGTTTCTCTTGGTGGTTGTTCGAAGGTGGAAGTCAATGCTGATATAGCTGAGGATCTAGAAGCTGCTGTCGAAGAATCTGGGGTGGTGGAGCCCGATTTCGGGTATAGCTTCCTTACCATTGGTGGAGGAGTTGAGAGGTTTCTTGGATTTGGGTTCTCAAATGTAGCAGCCAGGGCATTGAAGGCCGGAGATCTACCCCTCACACGAACCCTGTCAGGACTGAAAGACACACTCCTAGAACGCTGTGATTTCTCAGGGGCAGCTGACCTTCCCCCGTAGGACACAGGCGCTCTCCTTTTTGGTTTCTATATATAAACAACATTCCTTGGATTAGAAACTAAAAACAACCATATCTCGTTCAAAATACTACTCCCTCCATGACCATCCCAAAAATAAATGTACAAGAAAATTCAAATTTGCTTTTGATCAAGAGCAAATTTGAATTTTGTTTTTTTTTACATTCATTTTGGGACGGAGGGAGCAGAACTAAGAAGTAAGGAACTTACATCAAGAGTTGGAACGCCACCATTCTTAACAATATTTAGTTTCCTTTGAAATGAGTTTCCGTGCAACTGTGACCAAATCAACATATTATTAGATCCTTTCCAAGTCAAGAATCCCGTTATCTCTTACTCCCTCCCTCCCAAAATGAATGTCCAAAAAAATTTCAAATTTTCTCTTGATCAAGAGCAAATTTGAATTTTTTTGGACATTCATTTTGGGACGGAGGGAGTGTTTAATTTGAAATTTCAAACATAATAAGGACTCTCACTCCAGATTTGGCAGGGTCCCAGCTGAAGAAACGTCTGAAGAACTGTGGCTCATTCCCTTCAGTTATAATATATATTGGAGCTTGAAGAGATAATTTCTCAAGTAGAAAATCACGTTCAAGAAATTTCTGTTGAATTGTGAACCCATATAAGTAAACTATCAAAACATGATACTTCAATGTGGTAAATATGCATTCTCAAAACATAAAAGCAGAACATGTATTCGGGTCAATGACGAATAAAAACATACCTCTCCAATAATTAATGCATTTGTTTTAACTTTTGGATCAACCTGCTGCCCCACCCAAACAAAGATATCCGAGTGACAATCCAAAATGAATATATCTTCTGTCATCAAATCGTCTTGGCTGAAGTTATATATCTCAGTCACCTGCAGTAAGTACCCTAATAATTCAGTCTCAAATAGCAGGATCATGACACTTGTTTTACAAGATAATAACAAAAGATATAATACTCCATTAGTCCAAAATGAATGTCCATTTTTTGTAGCAATATTTATCTCTTATTTGGTAAACAAATACAAGCATTCATACTCGTTGGACAAGGTTTAGTAGGTGAGAGAAAGAAAGAAAAGAATTCATTAAGCTTTGATGGGAAATTGCACAAAGGAACCAATTGGAGGTAATACACACCTTTAGATCACCTGAACCAGTGTGAATTCCACCGGTAAGGAATAAAATGGCCAAATAAAGAAAGAATCGAATCAGTAAATCTGTTTTTAAGTGTTAGTAAGAAAACCTAAAAGGGAAAGGACAACGTATCAATGGATAAATACTCCTACCTTTCGTGAATGTGCAAGAGAATAAATGAGGATCACTCTCAGCATCCTTTCCAATCTTCTGGCTGGGGTATTCAGATTTTTCGCCTAAAATTTCCCAAAATTGCTCAGATTCTGAGCCTTCTTTTTGTGGCTTGGACTGCATATTAGGCTGCAAGTACAAAGACAAGTGAATAACTAACAATTATGATAACTAAAGAAAACATAATGACATATGCCAGAAATAAACAAGATTAAAGTCCAAGGAAATCTAGGGAGCAAAATGAGCTGGTTGATAATCTACTAATTTCCAACTTCCCCAGTATTACATTCTACGGATATTTCCCTAAACAGTTCTTGCAGTTTTATATATGCTCCGCAAAATATATTATTAAGGAAAATATGATATGGCACAAAGGATCAAATATGTATAGAAAGGAAATATCCGTAGAATGTAACAAACCTTTATTAGGTCCAGTTGTCTCTCTACAAGCTCCTGGTCTTCTGAGGTTGAAAGGTTTCCAAGCCACGTAAAGACAGTGGAGCCGCTGTGTAATATGTAACAGTAGGAGGAGTTTAAGGATGAAGCCACCTGAATCAGAAAAGAAGGAATCAATTCTTACAGCCATGAGAAGAATTTTTCCTTGACAAAAATTGAGGACAAAAAGATGAAATGGAAGATAAATTGTCTTACAAAGTAGATGAAAGGAAATAAGAACACTGAAAATAAAAAGGCCAGCAAATGACAGTAAACAAGTATATATGCAGAAGTACCTAAAGCAATCTATATAAATTCATGATTGCACCAGAAACCAAAGCAGCCACAGTATCTTTGATGATAATAACGGAACTGGACAGCATCCAAGTCACTTTCTTGTTACTTCACTATCCTCGGTACAAATTTCAATATCCTAAGGAATATGTTATTTAACCCTTAACTCCTAAGTGAACATCAAAATACGCATCATCTATATCATTCACATACTTATTGCTGGGCAACAGAAACAACACAAATACAATGGATAACACACTTGATCTCAAATAATTAGTACTTGCTACCAAAAGAATGACTTAAAGAGAAGTTTATTAATTCAAATGGCTCTAAAATGGAAAATGAAGGAAGCAGTGACATTAATGAAAGGACTTACTGGTTCGACTTGAATTGCTTGCATGTTTTCAGGTCCAGAACCCTGCACTCGAAACAGTGCAACTCCATCTTCTGTATATATATCATCAGGGAGTTCCTTCTCTTGTAGGTAATTCTTGTAACCTTCACTGTGACCACCCTGAAAAATTGTACACAAATTGGAGTTTTAGGTCAATAGTCAATAAACAAAAATATAACCAATAAATGCATAGAAGACACTATTTATTGAATGTCTGTTCTTTTTTATTTATACTCCATATAATCTACACTTCAATCTAACCTTAAGTGTCATAAAGCTTTGAAAGACAGTAAAGAACTGGATAGGTTCTTTTCCTTCATGAATGTGGGCCTGGATATCCATTACAAAACCATCAGTACAAACAGATATACAGAAAATAGTATATTAATTACCAAGTATTAACTCAATCAACTGAAAGTAAATAACCTGGGCAGGCAAAAACTTCAGTGCCTCAACCATCTTGTTCGCCTGGGAGGTAGCTGAACTTCTATCTTCCTACATCACAAAAATAGTTCAAGCAAATAATTAGTTGAACATGAGATACGCTGGATAAAAATACTTTTAGCATGGAACCATGGGCATAACAAAGCACCTTTTCCTATTATTAGATACTACAAAGTCTCCAACAGTCCGGATTTGAAAGTTTAAAACATTTAATGATAGTATATCTAGGTACACATGCGCACAAACACAAACACACACATACACTACTTTCTTGTTAATTTAGGAATAATGTAATCAGGATAAATTCATAATATTCATAAGGTTTCTTTTTGAAATAATTTTCTCAGAAAGTAACATCCCAAGGTTGATTGGATTACTCTGAATACACTTTACGTTCTTAGGGGTAGACAGGAACAGTGATCGATGAATTACTTAATTTCTGAGCATGTATTTGTGACAAGAGCAGAGTATTTTCAAGCTCTAGCTCACACCTTCTTAATGGGATATGTCGATCCTGGTTATTATCTTGCTGGACAAGAAAAAAGTTGAATATGGATTTTCTAACCTTAAAACATGAATTAGACAATATTTAAAAAACTGCCTATATGATGAGGATGAAAGGTGCTTACCCTCACAAAGATACCTAAAGTACACAATGGCACAAAGCCTTTAATTGTGAAAACTTCCTCCATTTAACTCAAAGAGCCCCTGTTGTTAGACTTTTTAGCTCCAATGACCACTTTGAGATTGATTTTTGTTAAAAGAGATGGGTTTTAGGAAAAAATGCTATAGATATGGCAGGAGTCAAAATTTGATTTATCCTTGGGTAAACTTTAGTTGGAAGTCCATTGATAGAGGAAATCTGTGCAGTTTTTTTTTTTGTCTCACAAGTCTAATATGTTACCTTATACTTAAAGAACTTACTATTTATAGATATCTTCATTAAAGAAAAGTAAAACAGGAAACATAAATCAAGTATTCACCTCAACACTCTGCTTTCCAAACCATGTGCCTACGAGGTATTCCTCTCCATCTTCTCCAGGATAAGAGTATTGGAAGATATAGCAATCTCCACTATAAAATTTTGATTGATCAGAGGCTGCGAGATGAGTCTTCCCTTGACCATTTACACGCCATACCTGTATAGCCAAGCAACCTCAGAAATTTAAATGAGACAATAGTGAAGAAAACACCATCTACAACAAAATCAAGGTGCATTGAATTAAATCACTTCCCATGTTAATCAGTTTAGTGTCTGCTTCCCTAGTAATCATAAACATACACTTCCTGAACATTATCATGGTTTGCTACCTAATTTTGCAGCCATAAAAAAGAGACGGGAATCTCCTTCCCAAGAAGCTTGGCATGGATAAGAGCTCAGTACATTTTTCTTTCAGTTGAAAGGGAAAATAAAAGAACTCACATCCATTCCTTTCATACATGAACGCAAGCTATTCCAGGCAAGGATCTATAAAATATGGTCCATAGAAGTAGGCACCATTTAGGGGCAAACAAAAGAGACAGCTTCAATACCTGTAAATTTCCAGTACAGTCAATGTATGGTTGAGGTTCCTCTTTTGCAGGAGCAGCTTTCAGCAGACCCTTCACGTTGAGCCCTTGGCGCTTCAGAAGTGCTACAAAATAATCAGCAATAACAAGTATAAGTAAAAAAATACAGTTTCCAGGAGTAAATTAAAGACTACAAGTTCTTAATCCAGTAGTTTGGACACAAATAGTAATGCTTTAGCAACATACTCCCTTCGTCCGGTATACCATTACACTTTGTGTTTGGGCATGGGGATTAAGAAAAAGTGTAAGTGGTGCAAGGGTTATGAGTATGAAAAGTGAGGTAGGAGAGAGAAGGTGGGTTAGGGATTAGTAAATGGATAGTTTTTGTGAGTATGCAAGTGAGTCCCATTAAATAAAGAAGTATTAAAAAATGTCCATTTTAGGAAAGTGTAATGGTATGTGGGACACACAAAATGGACAAAGTGTTATGGTATACGGGACGGAGGGAGTAGGTTCAACAATACAATATTATAAAAGAGAAGATAAAACCATCATAACATTACTAACCAGCCACCTTGCCCCTGCCATCCTCAGATACTGCCACCTCAGTTGACTGAGGCCAGGAATCAAACTTTGATTTGAACATCACCGTCTCAAATCCCTCAATCACGCGTATTATTTGAGATTTTGGACGATCAAGGCCACGGAGGAGTTCCTACACATTGATGTTAAGAAAGAAACCAAGATGATACACGTTTTTCATTCAAGATTAGAAACAATAAAAAAGGTAAAAGCATAGAGCAGTACTTCTGCAGCACCACTTGCAGCTTTTCTATCATCAAGAGAAGTATTTCTTCCCATCCACACGTAGACTTCTAATCCACAATCTAGAATGTAACATTTATTTGACTCTAGCAACTCCCTTGTCAAAGTATCAGCTATTACATCTTCTGTCTTCCCCTTTTCAACCCTTGAAAAGAAGACATCTTTTGTCAGAAATGAGATGTCATGGAACAGCTGTTAATCTCAAAACTTTTGGAGCTTCCTAAAGTTCATTAATTCTATTCATTCCAACAGGTTTCAGATGGATCAACCAGAAGTTCGAAAACTACAAAGAAAAATGCTGAAACTGCCCTCATAAAAGTAGATAATACTAATTTTTAATAAATAATATGAGCATAATACCGAAGCAGCTTGGTAGTATGAGCATCAATAGTTCTACCATCATCGTTAGCAGTTTTCCTCGGAAGCGGAGCAAAACCACCAAAGAAACCCCAGAATTCTCCAGTTTCAACATCAGCCATCAACTTTCCGTCCTCTACCAGTGAAATTAAAATAAAAAATAAAAATTTAACGTTTCAATTTGTGGTCATCAAAGCAGTTTATTTCCAACTAACTAAAATCACTTACCAATTGCAGCTATCTCACACTTTCCATCATGATAAGTATCTTTGATATATTGCACAACCTCTAGTGCTTTAGCCCTCTCTTGAATGGATGAATTGGAGCCATTAAACTGGAAAATTTTACTCTTCGTATCAAGGATAAAGATGTCATCATGACTGAGTGAGGATCGAGCAAAAGCAACCTGTCCAGAGTCCCCACAAATAGAATTTAAGAATAACAGCTAAAATAGTTTGTAATCCAGCACATATAGCACGGGAAAAAAAACTTGCCTCTTTAACATGAACTACATGCTTTCCTTGGCAAACGAACAAACGAGTCTTGTGCTCTTCAAGCTCAGCATGCTTGAAACCTGACACAACTCCACCTTCTTGGGGTATGATGCATGGTTTAAAATAAGAAAGAAATTTTTCAGTTTCATGTCCTTGTACTTCACGATATTGAACAGCACGCCCTCCAAGAGCTGCATCTAGTTCAACCGTCTTTATGGCAGCAGTGCCAGCTTCATCCTATTACAACAATAAGTTTATCCTTAAGCAAAAAGGAAAAAAGAAAAAGAGAAAAAAAAATTGATACCAAATTAAGATAGAGAGCAAGTGAACATAAATACTCACCTGACTAGTATCTTTACCAATCCAATAATGGATATCATGACGCAAGGCACCACTTTTTAAGGCAATTGTCTGCAAAATAATATAACATTTTGCATGAGATAGTGATTAAAGAGAAATGAATTACTTAAACTCAGGCAAGTAAGGCAAAAAAATATCAGTGAATATCCTTCTTAAGATAGCTTCTAACTGATGGTCCATAGATAAAAGTGGACACGGGTCTCTTTTTTTTTTTAAGGCCCAACAAGCTAGACTCAGGCTTCAGCATGTATTCCATCACCTACTTACTAATGGAACATATGAAGCACCAGTTTTTCCATTCAACGGTTGCAACTTACCAACTTGTGTGCTGCTCGAGTTTTACCATGTACATACTAAAGATTATGCTTGTACCACACACCTCAGGTCTTCTTTCCATGAACTACTGTGTACTTTGAATTTGTGTTAGGATAGGAATTATAGGCTATAAGCTAGGGCTATGCTTGATATTAATCGAAAGACTCAAAAATAAAGTTCTCCAACCATACTAATACCAACCATTGATTTATCTAAACCTTGTAAACATAAGCCAAATTCTCAATTTAGCTTTCACGACTGACAGAAGAAAGAATTCTGACACCTGAACTAAAGTGGCCTTTATAAGGGCTTCCAAAAAGCTTACTTCCGAGATGGAACTGCTTAAATCCTGGACAGTAATATCTTTAAAGAGTCAAAAGGTTGGACACAATTCATGCCATTAACAGACAATCTCTGTTCGTGAGACAGGAACTGCATGCAATTTGGATAAGCCCCACTTGAAAAAACTACAAGCATAACCCCATATATCCAAATTAAGAGGTTAAGTGCAAATTTGATAAAGATTTACTTGTTATCCCAAAGATTGCTAAACATGAGGTTACAGTAACAAGGTTATAGTTTTGTTTTCTCAATCTAAATAATGTTAAATATCACTTCAAAAATTGGTCAAGTTGACTTTTGAAAGTCAAAGTGTACCTCTTAGTTTAGGATGGAGGGATTTGAAACCCCAAATCCTATATATTTGCAAGTACCCAAACATAGAAAACATCTGTAACATCGCACAAATTAAATAACACTTGTGATGGATGTGTTTTCACCCATCCAAAGGATATACCTTTAGAACTATTTAATGCTCAAGGGTGTTACTAATGGCTTTCGGAGTGTTTATAAGTACAGGGAACGGAAGGAGAAAGTCCCGGAATATGATGAAAAAGGATACGAAATGAAACGACCGATAACAAAGAGGCAAAGGAGGAAAAAATAGAAATTAAAGAAGGACAAAGTTGAAGATGACGAGAGCAATCATTACCATTGGACACGTCTCAATGTATGGCCCTTCGCGGCTAAATTCTTGATTCGTGGATTGGGCAATAACAATTGGATCTTTATGCTAAGGTTTTAATTATTTCTATCTCTCTCATTCATGTTCTTCTTAACATTCTTCAAGATCATTCTTAGGTTTCAATTGTATGTTAAGATACTTTTGACTTTTGAATCTATTTGGGTATAAACCATTGCATTCACATGGATAGTTTATACAATTGACCATTGTTGAGAAGATTAGATTCAATTCACGAAAATCAACGAATCTAGGTTCTAATATTCTTATGATTTGAATTGAATCTCTTGAATGTTTATATCGACTTCACGGAAGATATAAACAATATAGAGATATTGGGGTTTTAATGTTATAATCGACTTCACGGAAGATCGTAACATCTTAACTCTATATTTTTTTGAATGGACCCTTAAATTAAATGAGATTGAATTTCTTTTATATGATTTAAATGGCATAAAAAGACAATTGTTATGATTCACAATCAATGAATCTCTTGCTTCCATGTTATTTTTACTTGTTTTACTTTGCTTTCTAAGATTAATAATTGCTCAATCAAACCCCCCTTTTGGTTACTCTTTTATACACTAATAAAATATACTTGTTCCACTTTAGACCCTGTGGATTCGACCCTTGCAAGTAAGAATATTACTACATTGATAAACTAGTGCACTTGCTAGGTAATTATAACAAGAGAGAAATTTCCTCTATCAAGTTTTTTTGCGCCGTTGCCGGGGACTTGTGTTGCGAACAAGTTAATTTTGTTAGTGTATTCTTGGTCGGCGTTCTTTGGATCCTACCTTGGAACCATTGAACGACGACATTGATAAATTAGGTTGGCGTTTGAACGAACTTAAATTAAAAGAAGGCAATCCCCTCGAAAGTGACCAACCCTTCTACCACCGGGGTAGAAGAGGAAAAAGCCGCGATGGCAATCCCACTAGCTCAAACTATGCAGGACTTCTATCGTTCTAAAGTCAATTCTTCTATATCTTGTATTGTATTAACTGAAGATGCAGAGAACTTTGAAGTCAAAGGTCAATATTTTAACATGTTGCCCATTTATCAAGGCCGGCCTTTGACTTTCTTACGTGAGTACATGATGATAGTATCTCACTTTTCGGGCAAAGTAGGTGTAACCGATGAGCAAATTAGATGAAAGTGCTTCCCCTATACTCTGAAAGGGGCGACCAAGACATGGTTTATGATGTTGACACCAAGAAGTATTAGCATGTGGGACCATTGCAAGATGTGTTTCTACAAAAATATTATCCCCATCCCACGTTGGCTAATATTAGGCCAAAGATTATATGATTTGCCCAAGATGTAGGTGAGCATTTTCATGAGGCTTGGGACAGATTTAAAATGATGTTAGTTCAATGTCCCCATCACCAATTTCCCTTATATATATGTACATATATATATATATATATATATATATATACCAGGACGATGGCTTCACAAGTCTGGAAATTAACACCAGTACAAGAGATTAACCAATAGGAGAACAATGTTATCCTGACAAAGACCATACCAACCAAGCTAGCATAGATAGCAATAACAGTAGGTTTTGGTGAGAACTAGCAAATATTGGGAACTTCAGGACACAAGGAGCCCTGAAACTGAAAAACTTGAAAGGGTTGTTGTCTGGAGCATACAATGAAGAATGTAGATGAGCAAAAACATGATTAACAATAAATTAGTTATAGCATTAGGAACAAGAACACTAGATCTTTAACAGGAAGATCATATACAAATGCACCAGTAGAATAAGACAAGTTACCTCACTCAGATCTATAACCCAAAAAAAAAAAAAAAAAAAGAAACAAAGTCACCAAACAGTCAGTTGTATAAGACAAGTTACCTTCAAAATCACATAGGAGTCCCCTGTAAAAAAATTGCCATACGAAGACTTCGGGACAGGAACAGGACGGAAATTTTCAATGCGCCAAATTTCGATTCCGCTATGATTTGTCAAGGAGGTCATAATAAATATTGATCACATCAAAAAAGCAAACAATTTAAATCAACGATAATGGAAAAAGTGCTTCAGGTTCCAGTGCCAGTAGCATAACCAGTTTTCTTGTTCACCATTGTTCTTAATCTTAAGTACTTTGTGCAAAGGGATTGGCAGTAGGTGAGACACAGAATCTATAGAAATGAAAGAAGAAAATCATACTGAAGTTTACATACTAAATAGTAAAAACAAAGGATACGCTTTTTGCCCAGCTCCTTGGAAAGCTGGATCCAAATCTCTCATTGAAACAGCCATACTGCTTTCACTATATCAGCCTGCCTTTTAACAGAGATGGATAATTGAGTACAGGGTACCTGAAATCCCAAAAGAAATCAATGTAACAAAAACAAGGGCATGGATGCTTATTAGATTCAGAAAGTCAAACCCTTCTTGACAAACAGGTATTAGGATAAAACATGGGAACGAGGAAACTATTTGATAGTATAACATATTGCTCAAATAATGCCGCTCAAGGAAATTTGAGGTTCACAGTGAACCTCATATAATACCACCAGACCTTATGCATCTACCATCACTATAACAACCACCTCATTGAATGAAAATTATATGTTTCTTTCCTGAAAGACTGAGTAACTTAAGTGTATATGAGAGATTCTGATAACCTTTCAAATGTATCATCCGATTGTTCTAAGCGCATAAAATCAGAAGTTCAAGCTATCATTTCTAATGCAGAGCACCTCCATGTAGCCTCTACCAGCTTAGCATTGCAACAAATTAAGATTGTCTTAACCTGTTTCTTTGAATGACCAATGAACATGTTTCCAGTTGTATCTTTGAAAAGGAAAGAACAGTACTTTCTAACGGAAATGCATTATAAAATTTGAAGTCCCTTCAGATCCTTCACTAGTGACTCATTAGAGATGCATACTATATAGGTTCACCTCCACAAAGATTAGTTAGGCTGTTGAAAAATTTCGTCTTTCAACTCTCATTCTCATAGATCCATTGTAGCTCTCATTCTCATAGATCCATTGTAGCTCTCATTCTAGATAAAATTGGCATGCACATGGAACTGTCAATCTCATAAAGGAGTATTAGCTCAACTCTATAGATACAATTTGACATGGACATGGAAAGGAAATTGTAAATATCACCGATTACTTAAAAATCAACTTCTGCAGTGGGAATGGAATAGTTAAAAAACAATCAGAAGTTGATGTTTTTGGGCATGAACATAGTTATGCTACTTCTTGTCCGAACTTGAGATGCATTATAGCTTATACTTTGGAGTGATAACGAAAGAAAAGAATTTGATGGGGAAAAAAAGCGGAAGGTTTCCAAAATGCTATAGACACCCTTTTTCTGCAAATGCAGTAGACACCATTTTATTCAACCACTAATTGGAATGATCTCATGTAAGCTGCACACCCATTTTTTCTTGGAAGGAAAAGGGCAGCATTAGCGAAATAAATCATAGGACTGTCCGGTGGCAGAGGAGGGGGATTAGCAGGGAATTTGAGAGCAATGATTAAACAGCTACCGAGAATTTTTTTTTGAATCTTTTGATTGCATTCACCAATGAAAAATTAAGAACTAAACAAACGTGAGGTTCGAAAACAAATGCAGTCTCACACATACACATTACCAACACATCTGTTAATTGCACCTTTTTCAATGCATTTACACTCCAACCTCTCAATTAAAAATATAATGCACTTGTTTTCATAATTTACAGCGTAATTTTCTCCGGGGCATAATAACATTTCCCAAACATGTTCAATCAAATTCCAGTTGAAAACTGGTTTACCCACCCATAATTTATGCAACGTTACAGTCTCGCAATCCCACGAATTTTTAAATCTAATAGAGCCCTAACGAATTTCACAAATACAACATCATCAATAAAACCAAACTTCAACATCAAAATATACCCAGGAACTGTAGATCAATTCATCACCATCAATACAAACAATTTGCACCCAGAAAGACAAAGAAAAGCATAACCCAATTGATTTGAGCATCAATAAAACAATAATAATCACTCAAGAAAATTACCTACCTTGTGTAGAATCAAAATCTGAAATCCAACCCCAGAAATGAATCTACAAGATCCAATTTAATGGCCAAATTAACATAAAGACGAACAATTTTTTTAAAATAATAATCAAGCTGAATTAGCAGAGAAGAAACAGAGGAAAGAAAAAAGGGATAGAGAGAGAAAAATCAAGAGAGGCAAAGTGAGGAAAGGGGAAAGGAAGGGTTGGAGGGAATGATGGAAATGCCAGGCGTGCTTATCACTAACGGCAGCTCAAAAAAGGCCCCATGGTGACAGATTATGAACTGTTAATTTGATTAAATATTAAATATTTAATTAACCAAACTAAAAATAAAAATAAAAATGATGGAAAATTAATTTGCCATTATTGCTTTGAAGAGTCTTTATTTCATCTAAAAGGCAAAGAAAGGAAAAAAGAATCTAATTTTACAGGCAAAATTAGTTGGCATTATTTAGAATACTTTGGATATTATTCCTATCCTAGCCTAATGTCACATTACTAACAATACCTACATCAATATTTGTATACATTTAAAGTTATATTAGGAGTCTATATTTAGTTACGCCATTATAGTTGTAAATCACTATTTGTATTAGTTATATTGCGTGTAATACATACTCCCTCCGTCCCGCTAATATTAGTACACTTTCCTTTTTGGGCGTCCCGCTAATATCCGCACACTCCCAAAAAGGAAACTTTATATTAATAAAATATTCACCCAACCCCACTCATTCTCTCTCCTACATTATTTTAATACTCACAACACCATTATAATTTATTACACCCTCCACTCATTCTCTCTCCACTCATTCTTTTACACTCACAACATTTTATTAAAATATCATATTCCTTAATTCCCGCGCAAACAGTGTTTGTGCTAATACTAATGGAACGGAGGGAGTATGTTTTAAAGTTGTAATTCGATAACATGATATTTTAGGTATAAAGATCGGTGAGAATCGACTTCTCATTTTATCAATTAATTTGGTTTATTTATTATACATGATTCAATGATTATTGATGACATCATACCTAATAATTAATAACTATTGAATTACATGTAACTAACGATTGTCCACAAAAGTGTTAACGTAATCAGGGTCGGCCATTTGAGTAAGCAAATGAAGCCGTCGCTTCGGGCCATCGTAAAAATAGCAATAATTAGGTCCCAAAATGTTATTTTTTTATATAAAAAAGTCTTGAAATTAAAATACAAGTTGTTTACATGTCACTGTAGTTAAGTAAATGACATGAATACTTGCACTCATGCTATTTGTGCGTGTTTTCACAAAATCTGGGGAGAAACGCGTTTCTCCGTCGCTTCCGGAGAAACGGGGCTTGTTTTGTCGCGCGACATACTTAGCCACCACAACTGGATATCCTTTCCAAAGCTTCTGGATATCCAGAAGCTTCCAGGATAGAGATATAGCTGGAAAGGATATCCGAAACCAAATATTTTTCTGGCTATCCTTTTCAAAGCTTCCTGGATATCCATATTCAATGTTCTCGGATATCGAAGCTTTGGAAAGAATATCCGGAAAAAATATTTGGTTTTCCTGATATCCTTTCCAAAGCTTCTGGATATCCTTTTCAAAGTTTCTGGATATCCAGAAGCTGATGAAAGTATATCCAGAAACTGGCTTATTATGTCGCGCGACAAAACAAGCCCCGTTTCTCCAGAAACACGGAGAAACGCGTTTCTCCCCAGACCGACTCGCGTGTTTTAACAATTTCAGCTATATTTTTTCTTCTAGACTTAAATTGTAGATTGAATAATACTAGGGACACAAAAGAATCACAAAAAACTTGCTCACAAAATCTTATATTTAATGATTTTATTATTGAATAATATTAGGGGCACAAAAGAATCACAAGAAAACTTGCTCACAAAATCTTATATGTAATGATTTTATTGCTGTTTTTATTAGAATGTAGCGGGTTCACTATCGATACAAACAATAAAATATCTACAACTCATTTTGTAAGCAAAATTTTGTAACTTTCTTTTGTGCCCTTAACATTGTTCTTGTAGATTTGAGCTATTTTTTTCAATTTTCCTAAAAATTAATTAGTAGCGAATTTGATTTTTCTACTCATAATATATAATCTGTATATATATTGAAGTTTTTGTAATTACTAATTTAATATTAATGTATTTTCTTAATCTTTCATAACTATCACTAAAACTTTATATTCAATCTATTGCATTCACCACTTAAATTTCACTGCAACATTTCTTTAAATTATTTGTAATTATCTAACACAAAAATGTTAACACAACTAATTACCTTGCCCAATTTTTCATGTTCTCTTAATATTATGAATAAAATATTCCAAGTCTCGTTAATTTACGATTTAATTGATGGTCCAACTATTGAACACTGCTAAAATGTAAGTGTAAGCGAAGACGAAAAAGATACATTAAATAGAAAGAGTAGGTTTTGGGGGAAACTAGTTTCTCCCTGACATTATTAAAAGTCTTGTTATAAAAATCGAAACAAAGGCACGTACAATTTTTTTTTTAAAATAAAAAACAAGACTTTTTATAATATTTGGAGAAACTAGTTTCCTCCAAAATTTTCTAAAATAGAAATAATGATAAAGGACGTAAAAATAAATATAGAAATAGATTTTGGTAATCACATTGTTGTCTACTGAGACTAAAAAACTGAAAACCTGTTACAAATTATTGGATTACCCAAAAATTTAATGGACCGGTGCTGAAGGTAATGATTGTTTACAAAAGTGTTACCGTAATTTGATCTTTAAAATATGATACATTGAGAATAATGGTATTGATTTGATGATGGTTGGTGGAGAATGAAGCTGACTTTCCGGGCGGTCACCGGCCAACATTTATGCATTACCATAAAGGAAAGACAATAACTATGACTAATTTCATGTACTTACTCCTAAGACATGGCGAGAACGACGTAGTAGAAGACTAGAAATATGATAGGGCTTTTGATCTGGTGTTGGGGAGCCCATGGTAAGCACATTATTTTGAGTTGTAGGTCCCACTTTATTATTATATTAAAAATGAATTATTATTAGGATTTAGGAGTAACTTTTTTCCTTTCCTTTCTTTTTCGTTTGCCTAGTTTTTGGGGACAATTTCTACTTTGCAGTAAAGGTAATATTGATTAAATCACTTGTTATATTATTCAGTTTTGTGTATTATGATTGATTATTCCATCTGTCTCATCATAAAATAAAGATGTTTATATTTTCTAATTTTGTTTATTCCTAAAAAAATCTAATTTTCAAATTTAAATTGTTAAAATAAATGATTTTCTTAAACTATATACTATTAAAATATTTGAATATATAGTCATTTGTTACAAAGTACTTTCAGTAAAGTAATTCTTAGGCTCCGTTTGTTTCACGGAAAATAACCTCCGAAAAATAATTTTTTGAAAAATATTTTTCGAAAAATGAAAAAGCTTTCTGGAAAACATTTTCCGATGTTTGCTGAATCTTAAGAAAACATTTTCTAGAAAATATTTTTCGATATTTGGTAGTTTTATTAAAGTAACTTTCTAAAGGTAAAATCAATACGAATAAAGAAAAATGAGGAAAATATTTTCCGGAAAACAACTTCCTTATGTAGAGGTAAGGAAGTCATTTTCCTTAGAAAGCAAGTTCAGTTTCCATTGACCCGAAAAATGTTTTCCATTGACTTTATTTTCCGGTGTTTACCACACCGAAAAATGAGGAAAATATTTTCCGAAAAATGTTTTCTCCTAAATAAGCGGAGCCTTAGTTTTATCAAGAATAATGATATAAAAAATACAAATTTAGAGTGGTCTAATAGTTTTTTTTTTTTTTTTAAGAAAAGTAACATCACATTAACAACAAGAAATTCAATGAATTTTGCTAAATATGAAAGTTTCGTTTGGCTAGGAATTCAAGTCAACACAACAGAACACAAATGTGAGTACAGATTTGAGTTACAACTGTTCACATATCCACCGATAAGCAGCGGAATAAAATAAAATAACACACATAAATAAACATTTACTGGTTCTACCCCAACAAATAAGGCTTTAAGCCCAAAAAAACTTTTCACTATTTAACATCTGTTTTTACATAATCAAAATCGAATAAGTGAAAACGAAAAGATTAAAATACTAAAACAAGTTCTAACCAACTTTTAAATTAAGAACAATCTTCATTTTCCAAGGAGAGTATATTCTAAATAGAAGTAGAACAAAGATCTTGTATGAAAACTAGATGTGAGTTCGGATGTAAGTCACAACCTTACTCACAACCTAAAAGAAATTATTGAATCCGTGAATAACAACCAATATTGTCTTCCAAAGAATTCTCTTAAAATCCGTGTCTTCTCAATGTGCCATTGTCTTGTATTTATATGCACCTTTAAGAAATCCTTCAGTCAATTCAACTCTTCCTTATTTGATGCAATCCAACTCCTACAAGGAAACATAAGATTGACACTCACAAGAAAAGAGATTTGTAGAAGTGTTGGGTATGTATACTTTAACCCTCATAGCTTTAGCTTTGATTTGATTGATACCATAACCTCATTTCTATTTTCTGGATTTTAGGCCCATATGTAATGAAGCTTAGACTTCAATTTTTTAGTATAAGTCCATTTTATAGAATATGTTTATTTAGGCTTAAGGACTGGCACAAGACTCATTGGACATGAGGTTTCAATTCAGAAAGTTTCAAATCGCACGTATGAAACCGCACCAGCAAACCGCAGTGTGGAATTCCAACATTGAAACCGCACCTTGAATTCCAAAGTAAAATCTCGTTTGGTGAAACCGCACTGCCCAAACCGCATCATCACCAAACCACATCCAATGATTGAAGACTTGAAGTTGAACCACTTATGACTGTTGGAATTCATGTTAGCAAAATTTGAAAGTCAACCACAAAATCTTGTCACGTGACTAAGTGTCAGACAGAATCTGCAAGGATCCTGAAAAGGTGACAGATGTCCTTCATTCCTTGATTACAGCTGAGGTCTGATCAACCTTATCTGCAACTTCTGAATAAGGGACAAAAGTGGATTTGTGGACCAATCAGAATGCACCAGTACAATACTTGCTACAACTGTTCCCAACGGCTACTTTCTTGGTGCTTGGGTATAAATATCCCCATTCTTCAACATTTGAAGATTGCTTGAAAAATTGAAATTACAGTGAGTTTATAAGAAGATTGAAGCTTTTTCCAGAAATATTCAACCCTTTAAATCTTCATCTTTCTTCCTTCAAGAAAAATCTCCAGCCCAGAAATCAAGCCTTTAACACCCAATAATCATTATGCTCTATATCATATAGATCTAAAGAGCCTTGATCTTGTTAAACACACACACACACCTCACTTGATTAATCACATATATTATTCATTTGAGATACACTGGTTATAGTCTAGGGTTTGATCTTTATAGAATAGATTTTAGATCTGAGTATTGATTCTTGTAATTTGTAATCTCTCTCATACTCTAATTTAAAATCTAGCATTAGAAAATCCAAGACTAACCATCTTGGTAGTGGATGTAGATCATTTACGATTGAACCACTCCAAATATTGTGTTCTTACTTTTCTGCATTTTTTTACTGTTTATTACTGATTATTTTATCTTTATCCGTTTGATCTCATTTTCATTTATCCATTGTCGTTCTTTCAAGATAACAGCAACTTTATCAGGTTCCACGCATCTCATGTACAAACCTGAATATGACTTCCTGAAGAGTACTCGCGGTCGTCACAAATCATCTCCATTGTTTTTGAATTCTGTTCCATTGTCGGACCTTACACTAACGATGTCATCTTATTTTTGGGTTTGGAGTCGTCTAAAGAGTGAGGTTAGAATTTCATAGCAATCATCCTTTGTGATCATCATCTCAACCCACGTATATCTTGAATAATCATCCACCACCACTAAAGTATATCTTTTTCCACCAATTTTGACAGTGGTGACAGGTCCAAACAAATCAATGTGAAGCAGTTGTAAACATCTTGCAGTTGAGGGCGCGGTCTTGCTGGTGAAAGACGACGCGAATTGTTTATCAAGTTGACATGCACTACATTTCTCTGGGTGGTGGTCAGCCACTTTGGGTAAACCTCGAACGAGGTTTTCCCTTCCAATCTTTGGAAGATACTTGAAGTTCAAGTGGCTTAACCGCTTGTGCCATAGCCAACTATTTTCGCTCACATTTTTAGCTACAAAACAGAGATTAGTAATACTACATGCAGAATTTAAATCGATAATGTAAATATTACTCTTACGAATCTCTGTGAGTAGTGTGACTCCGGAAATGCTATCTTTGATAAAGCGGTTTGAGAATGTGAAGTTGCAATGCATTCCTTTGTCACAGAATTGAGAAATTGAAAGGAGGTTGTGCTTGAGTCCTTCAACAAGAGAAACCTTCTCAATGGTTAGGTTTCCTCTCCTTATGATACCATACCCAATGGTCTTTCCTTTATTGTTGTCACCAAAGGATACAGATGGACCGCTGGCTTCAATACATCTTATTATTTTTTGAAGAACATAAAACAGGAATTGAAACACGATTGAGAAGAGACTTAAAAACTTGAGAAGACGGGTGGCCGAGACGAGCATGCCAAGTAGATGTGGATGATCGCTCCCCAATGAGTGCTAGAGGGTTGACCCGAGAAGAAGAGTCAAACCGAAGAGTGTATAATCTGTCGGTGCTACTGCCAGAAAGAATGGTCCGCTTCATGATAATCTCCTTCACACAAAAACCAGATCCATTAAATTCGAAAAAAAAGTTGTTATCATTAGAAAAACGACGAATAGATAATAATGATTTATGCATGTTAGGAACACACAGAACATTACGAAGATGGAAAGTACGATTAAGATGAGAAAAATTAGTATGTCCAATACCGAAAATGGGGATTCGCGACCCATTTGCAACAGTTACCGAATTGTTACTTGAGTATGGAGTGACATGAGAGAGACCTTCGGGGGATGAGGTCATGTGATTTGTGGCCCCAAAATCTAAGATGTAGTACGGAGTCATGGTTTGAGGAATCGAAAAAGAAGGGTATTACGGATTATAAGGTGGGTGAGATGATGAGTGAGTTTTACACTCATCCATTGACTACTTTATGAACTTATTATTTGCTTAATCCTTGAGTTTTGTGTGTTTTAATAGATGTTTTAGTGTTCTTTAGTTTTCAGTGGTTCAAGTGAAGATTTGAGGAAATTGGAAGAATTTCCTGAATAAATCAAGTGGAAAAATGTGACGTTGCAATTATGGGACGGATCAAATTCAAAATGGGTACTGAAACAAAAAGGGCAAGGCAATTGAGGAAGCATGGCCGGTCCTAAGGATTTCCAAATGGAGGGCTGGCCAAGGAAATCAGCTGGGCCAAATGGAGAGTTGGGCTAATTGGAAGCTGGGCCGAATGCAAGGGAAGGAAAATGGCCACAACATTGCAGGGTGATGGGCGGTCGCTCAAGGTGATGTGGGCGGCCACACATAAGAAGTGTTTTGAAGACCAAATCTTTCTGTCTTCTTGGGCGACCGCGCAAGGGGTGTGTGGGCGACCGCCCACGAGGCGAATTGAAGATGGATCCCAGGCGGACTGGAACGGACGTGGAGTTATTGGTGCTTATTAATTGTGACTGTTAAGGTTTTATAACAAAAACAATAACAGCAGCCGTATGTTTTTTGAGGGAGAGGACAATTTACTATTTTAATTGTTATTGTTTTTTTAGGAACTATCATCATCTTTCCATAGCTTCTTCTTCTTCAATTTCCTTGGTGTTCTTGATTTCCATGGATAGCTAAACTCTTTGTTCTTGGAATTGGAGGTAACAATTTATGTTTTGAGTTTTATTTTTCATCTTTATCATTGTATTACTTGGGATTATCAAGTAGTTTTTCAATGGAATTTTAGAATATTTATCTTGATCACATATTTGTTCTTGAATAATTTGAAATTTCAATTGTGAACCGCCAAATTCACAATTGAAATTAGACTTGACTTGATAGTAACAATTCATTGAATCCCCGCCAAAAGATTCATAAGAATTGTGGTTTTTCTTGTACTGTTCTTAAGTTCTAAATGGGTTCCTAATTAATCTATGAACGGGCCAAGGGAATAGATTAATTGGAAACACTTGATTGCAAATCACCCGCCGAAGTGTCCCAATCATACTTTTGTAAGAACAAAACCCCAAGTATACTTTGATTGATGAACAGTGAAACTTGAACATAATTGTGAAACCAATTCCTGGAATTTTCTCCGTAATATTGAAACTTCATTTTATAACAATTCTAGTTAATTTTGCTAAAGCTTTATTTTGCTCGAAACCAACAAATTCTATCACATTATAAAATCTTTTTCATAGAAATAATTTTACACACTTTAAATACGTGTCTCGGTGGTTCGACCCTACTTACTCTATCTACAAATCAATTGTAGGTAGTTTGAGTTGGAAATTTTCTTTTGACGTTTCGACGCTCGTCAAAAATTTGGCGCCGTTGCCGGGGACTCGTTAAATTTAAAGTTGATTTAATTATTTGCTATTGTGAATAGTCTTTTGTATATATATTTTTTGTTCTGTTTTAACTTGGTGTTGCAGATTTGAATGTTTGGTCGTAGGTCGCTACAACCAGATTTGTTACAAATTGACCACAACATTCATCGCATCAACAAGAGAAAGCACCCGGAACCAAGTGATACAGAAAGTGATTCGGTTTACTCTGAACAGTCCGAGAATTCTGATTCTGAAGAAGAAGTTAAAATGGCGGAACCACAAATGATGGGTGATTTTGCTCGTCCGGTAATTGAACCGTCACCATCATGCATCGTGCTCCCACAAGCAGCAAGGAGTTATGAGTTAAAGAACCTTCATTTCAACATGCTCCCTTCATTCCATGGGATGGCATCGGAAGACCCAATTACCTTTATGAGAGAATTATATAGCACAGTGCAAGGTTTTCCATTGGGGCAACTAACCGAAGAGCAATTGAGAATGAGGTGCTTTGCTTATACACTGAAAGATGCTGCCAAGACATGGTTTATGGCACTTGCTCCTGCCTCTCTAAACACTTGGACGGATGTTTACAACAAGTTCATGGCAAAGTTTTACTCTCATCAAAAGACATCCGATTTGAGGTCCAAGATAATGTCTTTCAATCAAGAGCCAGGTGAAGCTTTTCATGAAGCTTGGGATAGATTCAAGATGTTGTTGGTCCAATGTCCTCATCACGGGTTTCCTTTAGCCCTCTTAAATCAAGCTTTCTATGATGGGTTGACTCAACAAGGTCAAGCACAAGTGGATAATGCAGCAGGGGGTGCTATGGGTGAGAAAACCGCGGATGAAACAAAAGCCTTATATGAGAGACTTGGCATGAATTCACAGCAGAAAAGTGTGAGAGGAGGAAGAAAAGGTGTTTATGAAGTTGAGTCCAATGATGTGTTAGCACAACAAGTTTCGGCATTGACTAGGCAAATGAAGAACTTCATGGGGATGATGACGGCTCAAAACCAAGGTCAAAATCAAGGTCGGAGTCAAGGAGAGGGAAGTTCGGGCACGAGTTGTGTAATTTGTAATTTGAATACCCATGATATTATGGGGTGCCCATTGCGAGATCAATTTCCGGAATTCCTTGAGCAAGCCAATGCAATGAATGCCTTCCAACCAAGAGTGCGGAATGATCCGTTTTCCAACTCTTACAATCCGGGTTGGAGGAATCATCCAAATTTCTCATGGGGTGGAAATCAAGGACAAAGTCAGTTTCAGCAACAGTATCAACCACAGCCACAACAACAAGGGCCTGCAAGGCCAAGTGTGGAGGAAACATTGCAGAAGTTTATCCAGGCCTCACAATAGAATCAAATGGTCATGGACCAAAGAATGGGGAACCAAGAAGCTTCCATGAAAAAGCTTGAAAATCAGATTGGTCAAATTGCCGAGGCACTCAAAAAGCACAATCCGGGTACACTACCAAGTCAACCGGAACAAGCAAAGGCCGTCACCCTGAGGAGTGGTAAGACTCTTCAGGAGGTACACTCTTCTCCTTCTCCTTTAGATGATAATAATTTGCGTGAGAATGAAGTTGTGGCCGAGGAACGAGTTGAAGTGACTCCCGAGGAGAAACTTCCAACTCCTCCCCTTAAGCCATATGTTCCTCCTGTTCCTTTCCCTGGTAGATTGGTCAAGCATAAGGTCGAAACACAATTTAAAGAATTGTATGACATGCTTTCTAAGGTGAATGTAAATTTACCTTTGCTCAATGTGATAAAGAACATTCCTTCATATGCTAAATTTTTCAAGGAATTGAGCACAAATAAAAGAAAGTATGCTCCGAATGAAAAAATTGTGGTTTCGGACCAAGTTAGTGCTGTTTTTGAAAAAGATTTGCCTCCTAAGCTTAAAGACCCCAGTAGTTTTAATGTTATGATTTCGTTGGGGGACTCTAAGAAAGTGAGGGCAATGTTAGATTTGGGAGCTAGCATTAACTTGATGCCATATTCTTTGTTTGTTGAGCTTGGGTTGGGTGAACTAAAACCTACTACTATGACCTTGTAACTTGCGGACCGTTCGGTCAAATATCCCAAGGGAGTAGTAGAAGATGTTTTAGTTCAAGTTGATAAATTGATTATCCCAGTTGATTTTGTGGTTCTTGATATGGAGAGAGAGGCTAGTGGTGTGAATGATGTCCCTATTTTGTTGGGATGACCTTTTATGGCTACCGCAAATGCGATAATTAATGTGAAAGATGGAAGTTTGTCCTTGACTGTCATGGATGAAATTGTTAATTTTTCCATCTTTGATTCCATGAAAAAGCCATATGAGGTCAATGAATGCCTTTTTCGTGATATTGCTGAAAATTCTTTGTTAATTGAGCCTGATGTTGAGAGTTCTCTTGTATCTGAGTTTGTGGATGAGTTAGTAATGGAAGGTGTTTTTGATAAAAATGAGGCGAGGGCCATTCTTGCTGAGATGGATGTTATGGAGGAAATTACTGAAAAGGTTCCTTTGGAATCTTTAGGTAATTTTAATCCTAAGCATTTACCATCTATTGTCTCTCCTCCCGAGTTAGATCTTAAACAACTTCCATCTAGCTTAAAGTATGCTTTTCTTGGTGCAAATGATTCTTTGCCTGTTATTATTGCTTCGGACTTAACAGAATTGCAGGAAAGAAGGTTGTTGGATGTGTTGAAGCGACATAAGTCCGCACTTGGTTGGAGTATTACTGACATAAAGGGAATTAGCCCAACCATGTGCATGCACAAAATCCATATGGAGGAGGATGACAAGCCAGTTCGGCAGAATCAAAGAAGGATGAATCCTCATATGCTTGAGGCGGTAAGAAAAGAAGTCCTGAAACTGTTGGATGCAGGTATTATCTATCCTATTTCTGATAGTAAGTGGGTAAGTCCTGTTCATGTTGTTGCTAAAAAGTCTGGAATTACTGTTGTTAAGAATGAGGATAATGAGCTTTTGCCTACTAGAATGGTCACTGGTCAACGCATGGTTATCGATTACCGAAAACTTAATGCTTCGACTAGAAAGGATCACTTTCCTTTGCCATTTATTGACCAAGTTCTAGAGAGGCTAGCTGGTCAGGAATATTATTGTTTCTTAGATGGTTTTTCAGGATATAATCAGATTCCCATTGCTCCGGAAGATCAGGAAAAGACCACATTCACATGCCCTTTCGGAACATTTGCATATCGGAGGATGCCCTTCGATTTATGCAATGCTCCTGCTACATTCCAAAGGTGCATGATGTCGATCTTTTCTGAGATGATTGGCAGGTTTGTTGAGGTATTTATGGATGATTTTTCGTTGTATGGTGATTCGTTTGATGCATGCTTAAATAATTTGACTTTGGTTCTTAAAAGATGTTGTGATGCCAATTTAACTTTAAGTTGGGAAAAGAGTCATTTTATGGTTAAGCATGGAATTGTGTTAGGTCATGTGGTGTCAAGAAAAGGAATTGAAGTTGACAAGGCAAAAATTTAGATAATATCTAAATTGCCTCCGCCAACAAATGTTAAAGGAATTCGTAGCTTTCTTGGTCATGCGGGTTTTTATCGGCGTTTTATAAAATATTTTTCGAAAATTTGTAAGCTGTTAACAAATTTGCTTGCTAAAGAGACGGAATTTGTTTTTGACCAAGAATGTATCAATTCTTTTAATTTGTTGAAGGAAAAATTGACTTCAGCCCCTATTCTTGTGGGTCCGGATTGGACTCAACCATTTGAGATAATGTGTGATGCATCCGATTTTGCGGTGGATGCAGTTTTGGGTCAGAAAATAGATAAAAAATCACATGTGATCCAATATGCAAGTAGAATGTTAAATGATGCTCAATTGAATTATACTACAACCGAGAAGGAATTCTTGGCTATGGTATTTGCTTTAGAAAAATTTCGTTCTTACTTGCTAGGATCTAAGGTGATTGTTTATTCGGACCATGCTGCATTGCGTTATTTGCTTTCTAAACAAGATGCTAAACCACGATTGTTAAGATGGATGTTGCTTTTACAAGAATTTGATATTTCCATCAAAGACAAAAAGGGTTGTGAAAATGTTGTGGCGGATCACTTGTCTAGACTTGAAAAGGGGTGTGTGAGTGAAGTTCCCTTGAATGAAAATTTTCCTGATGAGCAGTTGATGGTTGTAAAGGATAGTGAGCCTTGGTATGCCGGCATTGTAAATTTTTTGGCTACGGGGGTTCTAAATTCAGATTTTTCGAGTCAAGAAAAGAAAAGATTTTTGTCAATGGTTAAGCAATATTATTGGGATGACCCATATTTGTTTAAACATGGTCCCGATATGGTTATTCGTAGATGCATTAATGAAAATGAGCAACAAAATGTTCTTGCTTTTTGTCATGAATTGCATTGTGGAGGTCATTTTAGTGGTAAGAAAACCGCTCAAAAAGTGTTGCAATCGGGTTTCTTTTGGCCAAGTCTTTTTAAAGATGCATACATTTTTAGTAAAAGTTGTGACAGGTGCCAAAGAACCGGTAACATTGGTAAGCGAAATGAAATGCCTCTTATGAGTAACTTGGTTGTGGATTTGTTTGACGTATGGGGTATCGATTTTATGGGCCCTTTTGTTGTGTCAGGTGGTTTTGAGTACATTTTAGTATCGGTGGATTATGTGTCAAAGTGGGTGGAAGCAATTCCTACCCGGACTAACGATGCTAATATTGTTGTCAAGTTTGTCAAGGATGTGATTTTTAGCAGGTTTGGCGTTCCAAGGGCGATTATAAGTGATGGTGGTTCTCACTTTTGCAACAAAATCTTTGGAGCACTCATGAAGAAGTATGGGGTGAATCACAAAGTTGCAACCGCGTATCATCCCCAAACTTCAGGGCAAGTGGAAGTGAGTAACAAGCAAATTAAGGCCATTCTTGAGAAGACGGTGAAACCAAACAGGAAGGATTGGGCCTTACGGTTGAATGATGCATTGTGGGCGTACCGCACCGCCTACAAAACTCCGATTGGAATGAGTCCATACCGGCTAGTCTTTGGGAAAGCTTGTCATTTGCCGGTGGAGTTAGAGCACAAAGCATTTTGGGCAATCAAGGAGTTGAATATGGATTTGAAACTAGCCGGTGAACAAAGATTACTTCATTTGAATGAGCTTGAGGAACATCGGTTGGAAGCTTATGAGAACTCCCGGTTGTATAAGGAGAGAACCAAAATGTATCATGACCGAAAAATTGTGCATAAGGAACTCATTCCGGGAAGCAAGGTGTTATTGTTCAATTCAAGGATGAAGCTTTTCCCGGGAAAGTTACGTTCGCGTTGGAGTGGTCCGTTTGAGGTTGTGAATGTATATTCTCATGGAGCTGTGGAGCTAATGAATTTGGTTACCAAGAACAAGTTCAAGGTGAATGGACAATGGGTGAAGCCGTATTTTGAGGGAGTTTCAAGATTAAAGGATGTTGAATGGGTTGAGTTGAAGGATCCATAATTGGTGAGAAGGTCATTCCGTCGAGCAAACGACGTTAAACAAAAGCGCTACTTAGGAGGCAACCCAAGGTAAGTAGTTAAATTATTAGTGCCCTTAAAGTTAATTTTTCCTTTGTTTTCATCACTTTGAGGACAAAGTATTCATTAAGTTTGGGGGTGTAGAGTTTTTAGTTTAGATTTTCATTGTTTGCTTTTTATTGGTTGCTTTGCTTTTCATAAAAGAAGAAGAAAAGAAGAAAAAAAAAAGAAGAAAATGTTTTTCTTGCATTTCGGGAACGTGTCGAACTACGGTGACCTGAGCCTATTTTTGTTGGGTAGTCCGCCCACATTAATGGGGACGTAGGCAGCGAAAGTGCGGTCAAAATATGGGTCAATTTTAGTGTATCAATAGATATTACGCTTGGTGTTTGTTTTTTGTAGTGATATGCAGATTAGGGCCAACCAGAAATCCCACTGTGCATTTGGGCGACCGCCCATGGTGTTAAGGGCGACCGCCCATGGTTGATTTGAAAAGATTGTGGAGCTGCTGCAAGGGTGAGCGGCCGCCCATGGTGTTAAGGGCGACCGCCCATTGCTGATTAAAAAAGGGGAAAGATTGCTGTGCTCGTGTGCGGCCGCCCAAGGATCTGTGTGCGACCGCCCATATTGAAATTTCAAAGCATTGTAAGTTGCTGGACACGTGAGCGGCCGCCCAGGAGGAGGTGAGCGACCGCCCAAGTCAAGAATCAGGCGTTACAATTGGATGCCCTAGACCGCCGCCCCTTCACTTTTCTCTTCAAAAATTTCAATTACTCCTCTTTCTCTCTCTAAAGCTTCCGCCTTTCTCTCTTCATCTCTCTAAAATTTCTCCTCCCAAACACCCAAATCCTCATTTTCTTCTCCCTAATTTGCTCTTCCCCTACCATACTCAACCCCTAAGCCAAGATTTAAACCCCTTTCCACCATTGTTGGGCAGAATTTTGAAGAGATTTGAAAAAAATTGCAAAGGAGTTCAAGGTTGCAAAGGTTGAATTTTGAAGCCCAAAGGTGAAAGCTTAGTGTGGGAATCAGTGTTCAAGGTGTGAGGTTTCTTTCTCCGTTCATCTTCATCTATTCCGGCGGATTTCCGGCGAACTCCGGCGAATTTTCCGGTGAACTTTCCGGCAAGTAAGATTTCTCCCTCCTTCTTTAGTGCTCTCTCTGTGGAAGTATTTGTGGGTGGTTGAGTCAAAATGCCTAGGCAAAGAAATGCCCCAGTCCCGGAACCGGTTGTTGAATTTGATGAAACAAAGTTTGTGGGTGGTAAAGCAAAGTTATTTTTCGATAGATATGCTAACAAAGGGTTCTCAGTGGAAAATGAGTTTAAGCCCGATGAACTTGGGTTAGATGATATTTTTGCAAGGTATGGATGGGGCAATTTAGCGAGCCGTCCAGCTAATAGAGGTTCGGCAATTTTAGTAAGGGAGTTTTATGCCAACGCATATGAGGTTGGGCAAAGTAGGAAGGTTGCTTGGGTGAGAGGCCAGAATGTGTGGTACCTTGGTGAGGATATCAATAGTTATTATGGGATGATTTCGCCCGGGAGAGAGAACAGTGATTGTGCTTATTACTCTAATGCAAAGATCATGGAAGGAAATGTGGCGGGGAACCTTGACAGGTTGGCTCCGTATTTTGTAGATATTGATTTGGCATTATTGAGAAATGGTAATGTGAAGAAGGCGAGAGATATGGATTTGAGGATGCGTGCTTTGCACAGATTCATTTGTGAGCGTATCATGCCCACTTCGCATTACAATGATGTGCATTGGAGGAGAGCGCTGTTGATGACCGTGGTGTTGTCCGGTCAAAATTTCAATACTGGTCTGGTAATGTCAATGGAAATTGTGAACACAATTAAGACGATAGGGCGGTGCAATTTTAATTTTCCGCTATTGATATCTGGGTTAATTGAGAAGGCGGGAGTGAATCTTACTCGTCCGCGAATTGTGAGGGATATATTGTCAACAGGGACGACTGTGAGTAAGAGGTCCCTCACAATAAAGGGGCATGCCCAGTTGCAGCATGGAGAAGGTTCTTCTAGAGGAGCGAGAGGGAGTGAAGAAGATGAGGATATGGAGGAACAACAGTTCACTCCGACTGAGGCCGCCTATTATGTGGCAGGCCATGTGGATGCATTGTCAGAGGAGATTGGGCAGCTTCGGGGACAGTATGGTATGATGGATCAGCGATTAGCAGTAATGGAAGAAAGTCAGAGGCAACTGCAGTCATTGGTTACTGAGGACTTTTACGCTGCGAGTATGTGGAGGCAGCGTATGGAGGACGCACAGACGGAGATGTTTCAAGAGATGAGGGACAGGCTTCCTCCACCTCCACCGCCTCAGCATATTCCATTTCAGCCGCCTCAATATCGTGATCCAGAACAGTTGAGAGGATGGTCTTCGTGGCAAATGCAGCAGCAGCCAGATCAACAGCAACAACAGCAGCATCACCATAGCACGGGATCGAGCGGGAGTGGCTCGTATGGTCCTTGGGACCAATTTTGGCGGTGATTTTTGGTTGGAGGTACCCCTATTCCTTACTTTATTTTGTTGCATTAGGGACAATGCATGATTTAAGTTTGGGGGTGTGGGGTACTTGACTGTTTGTTTGATTCATCATGTTAGTTAGGATTTACTGCTTTTGTAGTTAGGATTTTAATGGTTGCTAAAAAAAAAAAAAAAGAAAAAATAATTGAAAAATTTTCTTGGAAAAATAGTTAGCTATGTTTTTAACGTTTTTGATGTTCCCCTTAATTGCATGTGATTTGTGTGACCGCAAAGGAGGATAATGGGGTTTGATAATTGTATATGCAAGTGTTGGTATGTTTTTGATTAATTGTGGTACATTACTTAAGAGTTATGATTGTGTCCTAAATCTCTTAGTTGTAATTACTCTTGAAAATATTCTCTTTGTTGATAATTTTGATCCATTTTTTTTTAAAAGTTTATAGTACACCATCATCTTTTGAGTTAATGAAATTGTTTGTCAAATAGCAACATTAGGCACTGCATAAGATGAGTATTCCTTTGATATGAATGGAATTAGACACCCCTCCTTGTTGGTTTGAAAAAAAAAAAAGGAAAAATTGAAATGGGAATGAGAGCAATGGCAATGCAATTTATACTCGGTGAAACCTCCAGACGCGTAGATTAATTGGTTAGGGATTATTCTAGCTTAACCAGATTTCTGGGTATGCAGTAGCGTTATGGAGGAAGAGCTTCACCGCCGTGATGGTCCGTACCATGCTCGATACCGAAGTGGCTAACTCTCAAAACCTCTAAATAAATATTCCTAAAGTAGCTCGGGGCACGGCGTTCGCTGCGACGTTGCTTCCTTGCCAAATAGGAGTATAAAGTGTTGCATCTCTACCTAGTATTAGGGGCATGGAGTTCGCTACTACAGTGTTCCCTACTTGAACGGTAGAAGATTTTTAAATGTGCTTATAGAATCAAGTTGAGGGGGGTGTAAGTGGTTCATGGGATATTCATGCTTTATGTTTAAAATGTGTTGTTGTTTGATAAATAAAGTCAATAAAATAAAAGATGGTTGGTGTACTTAGCTTTTTAAATATGGATCTTGGTTGTGAGTAAAGAGAGAGATGATAGTGCATAAAGAGATTTATGGTGTAATTATAATGGTTAAGTAAGATACTACAATTAATGGAAAATATATGGCTACTTGCATAGTGGAAAGTTTTATCCTGCGGTTGATGGTATTTTGTGATTTATTGCAATTGTGGAACATGCAAGAATGGAGGGACATAGTTGATTATTTGGTAGAGTAACTCGTTTTTATTTCCATTGTTTATAGTTTAGTTTGGTGTTTGCTCGAGGACTAGCAAATGTTTAAGTTTGGGGGTATTTGATGAGTGAGTTTTACACTCATCCATTGACTACTTTATGAACTTATTATTTGCTTAATCCTTGAGTTTTGTGTGTTTTAATAGATGTTTTAGTGTTCTTTAGTTTTCAGTGGTTCAAGTGAAGATTTGAGGAAATTGGAAGAATTTCCTGAATAAATCAAGTGGAAAAATGTGACGTTGCAATTATGGGACGGATCAAATTCAAAATGGGTACTGAAACAAAAAGGGCAAGGCAATTGAGGAAGCATGGCCGGTCCTAAGGATTTCCAAATGGAGGGCTGGCCAAGGAAATCAGCTGGGCCAAATGGAGAGTTGGGCTAATTGGAAGCTGGGCCGAATGCAAGGGAAGGAACTGGCCACAACATTCTGGGGTGATGGGCGGTCGCTCAAGGTGATGTGGGCGGCCGCACATAAGAAGTGTTTTGAAGACCAAATCTTTCTGTCTTCTTGGGCGACCGCGCAAGGGGTGTGTGGGCGACCGCCCACGAGGCGAATTGAAGATGGATCCCAGGCGGACTGGAACGGACGTGGAGTTATTGGTGCTTATTAATTGTGACTGTTAAGGTTTTATAACAAAAACAATAACAACAGCCGTAGGTTTTTTGAGGGAGAGGACAATTTACTATTTTAATTGTTATTGTTTTTTTAGGAACTATCATCATCTTTCCATAGCTTCTTCTTCTTCAATTTCCTTGGTGTTCTTGATTTCCATGGATAGCTAAACTCTTTGTTCTTGGAATTGGAGGTAACAATTTATGTTTTGAGTTTTATTGTTCATCTTTATCATTGTATTACTTGGGATTATCAAGTAGTTTTTCAATGGAATTTTAGAATATTTATCTTGATCACATATTTGTTCTTGAATAATTTGAAATTTCAATTGTGAACCGCCAAATTCACAATTGAAATTAGACTTGACTTGATAGTAACAATTCATTGAATCCCCGCCAAAAGATTCATAAGAATTGTGGTTTTTCTTGTACTGTTCTTAAGTTCTAAATAGGTTCCTAATTAATCTATGAACGGGCCAAGGGAATAGATTAATTGGAAACACTTGATTGCAAATCACCCGCCGAAGTGTCCCAATCATACTTTTGTAAGAACAAAACCCCAAGTATACTTTGATTGATGAACAGTGAAACTTGAACATAATTGTGAAACCAATTCCGAGAATTTTCTCCGTAATATTGAAACTTCATTTTATAACAATTCTAGTTAATTTTGCTAAAGCTTTATTTTGCTCGAAACCAACAAATTCTATCACTTTATAAAATCTTTTTCATAGCAATAATTTTACACACTTTAAATACGTGTCTCGATGGTTCGACCCTACTTACCCTATCTACAAATCAATTGTAGGTAGTTTGAGTTGGAAATTTTCTTTTGACGTTTCGACGCTCGTCATGAGACGTATGCGATGGGTAATGGGGATTGTGACTATAAAGAGCATAATTGCCACGGTCCGGATAATCTTTTGCTGTGTGGTCCTGCTGAGAATATAACTGACATTTTCCCGGAGGAACATGGGTAAAGGGATTGAGAGGGGTATAGATGTAATTTTGTCGGGGAGAGGGATTTGGGGGTTTACCCGCTAGAGGGTTAAATTGAAAACCAAAATTGGAAATTGGCAAAATCCCATGCCCCTTTCCCTTTTGGTCATTTTCATTCGCCTGTGAGGAGGGATGACCTCCTTTCCCTTTCTTTGCACCTCGGCCTTTTCCAGAAGACGAACTACCACCGGTGAAATTGAAGGAAGGCCGGTGGTTTACGGAGCTAGCAAGCAGAGCAGTGGTGGGATTCAAGGCAACCGTGGAAAACCGAGATTGTAAATCTTCCTCCTACAGTAAAAGATCTTGAAGAGATGTCGTCGGACGGTTGTTTTGGGCGGTGATAAACTCCTTGTAGGAATTTACAAGTCCAACTACTATTCGTTGCTGTAAGTCGTCGTCGGATATGATTTCACCTGATTTGGCTAAGGCATCAGAAATAGAGACAGCTCGGAGGAAATAGTCATAAATGGTGGTGTCGGGTTTCTTGGAAAGGGCATTCAAATCTATCTTAAGCGTTTTGATATGAACTCGAGAACGTCCTCCAAAGAGTTTTTATAGAAGAGACCAGGTACCCGGAGCTGTGTCACGGGGGTTCACTCTTGACTGAATTTTGGCTGAGATGGTCGCCTTAATCTAGCCAAGTACTAGACTTGATGCTTGATGAAAGAAATCCAGTTTGGGGTTAAAAGAGCCATCCGGAAGTTTGGATAACGGAGGGACTGTGTTTGTCACAGCCGTAGTGATCTTATAGGTGGTGAGTACCGATAAAATAGGGATCTCCAATTTAGGTAATTGTCGTTTGTGAGATGACAATGACCGAGATAGGCATGGATATTGAGATTGAGAGGGGAGAGTGTAGGTGGCAACGGAAGAAGAGGGTGACGAAGAGGTGACTGGAACTATGAATCAGTCGGTTGTACCATGGATCCGTTCAAGAGGATCGTGATACCATAAAGAACAAGAGAAATATAGGGAGAAAACTCAACGTGAGTATCTCTTCTGTGACTTATCATTTATATATCAAAATTACATAGAGTCCTATACTTTCTATAAACTTAATAGATATGTACAAATATAGAAAAGAGATATACAATATATGATTGACTAATAATCCTATCACTACAATTCTGGGGATGATAATGCACACAGTTTTACATTAGTCTGCTCTTCCTTCCAGCTTGGCTAATCAGAAATGTCAGTTCCGTCAACCGAACCAACTTCCCATGAAAAATGGTTTACCGGGGGTGGAAAAGCTATATAATTTGGGTGGATGTGACGCACCCCGAACCGTGGTCCTACTTGGCCCCACGCCCGGGACACGCTCGAAAGACGCCTTTATTTTTATAAAACTTTCGAAATGTCCTTTAGAAAACATTTAATATATAAAACCTGTTTAACTTAAAAAAAACTTCATTTCTATACTACTAAAAGTAACACACCTTACTTGAACTCAAACACCATTTTACAAACCATTTACAACTTAAGGAACATAGTTCCAAAAACTTACCATATTTACAATCACCAAATAGTTTCAAAACAGTGACATACATCTCAAGTCTCCGGTATACTACCCCTTAGTTATACATTTACATAATGTATACCACTACAAAATACCTTTCCCAAAATAACGACCCAACTCGGCGTCCTCTCTATGCTCGACGTGGCCTATGCCCTGGCTCGCCCTGGTCTAAGGAAAACAATAAAAGGACGGGGTGAGATAAATCTCAGTAAGCTATTATATATGCAGCAAGATGATATGCAATCACATTATGAAAACACATATCAACAAACTCATCATATATATATATATATCACAATCTTGTAACAACACAGAAGAGTAAATAAGATAACACATAAGTGCAATCATGTAACACTGAGAAGGATACTGAGCCAAGGTTTAATCTCTAAAGAATATAACAATCTGAGCAGCATCGACAGCTGAAGAAGCGGTTTCGGAACCCATTAACAATATAAACAATACAGGTGAAAATCACAAAGTCATACCCCAAAGTGCAACTAGACCTCACCCAAAAAGGGGAGCTAGCCCACTACCCTAACCATGACCAATGGGAGGGGAAAACAATGGGAAACCAGTGAATGGTATCATAATGAACTCGGCTCGGGTGCCATTATAATCTCATTCCACTGCCCGAACAATCAAGTACCAGCTGGACTTTAAATATAAGCACAGTAATATATACTTGCTTAAACAACCAATAGATGATTCCAAAGTAGGGAACCATACCAATTATATAACAACAAGATGATAACAAGTATCAATCATAAGTACCACAACGGCTAAACAATCCTTGAAACAATTCATTTCAACTTAGGATTCCAAAGTAGGGAACCCTATCAAACACACCATAAGATGTCAAAAAATTCCATAATGTGCAACACATAAGGTCTACAAACTTACTATAACCATTCAAGGATGTATCATCAACCATATAAGGATATAGAGCAAATTAGGTTTCATGGAATTCAAGTATTCCAACCTACTTTAACCATGTATTTAACAACCTTCCAAATATCACAATTGGTATGTAAAGACATCCTTTTGTAGCTCATATATAGTACTTAGATTATAGTATTCAATTGGTTAAAATATATGTTATATAGTTGGACATACATGGCTTTAAATATGGTTCAGCAAAACAGGGCAGGGCACAACTCGTGCCCTACAGCACGAGTCGTGCCAATTGAAATCAGCACGAGTTCATTCTTTTACACGACTCGTGGGCACGAATGGCTGAAGGGGACGACTTGTGACAAGGGGCACGAGTCGTGCCCTTCAGTAAAACTCAGGTTCTGTGCTGAAACATCAGCAACTCCTTGAAACCATTAATCTTACCATTTTTCACCTTAAACATAAATACCATAATTCCAACTTCAGTATAACTCACACAAACCCATCCTTTATTTACCTCAAACCATTCCAACTCAACCAAAGACCATTTTCCCCATTTTAAAATCAGGGAAATTGATTCAACATAACATGCAACATTTATATTTCAATACCTTTAACTTGAATTATCAAATGAACATAAATTGAAGAGAAAATAATAACTTACTCTTTCACCTCCAATCCTTCATATTACTTACCCTTTTTTCTCAACTACAACCACCATACCAACACTTCATTCTACTCATTCCCAGAGCCATTTCAATCCATTCCAACCCAAGGAAAATATTCAAATACCACATGCAACCTTTTTATATCAATAACTAGTAAAAGCCTGTGTCCGAGGACACATTTTTTTTTATTTTAATTAAGCCCGTGTCCGAGGACACGTTTTTTTTTTTTAATTTAATTTTTTTTAAGGGCAAAATGGAAAAGGGATAACTTAGTGAGGGCAAAATGGGAAATTTGACTGTTGGCACTATTCATAGTACTGTTTATATGGTGAGGTGGACAACTACCATTTATACTATAGATTATAACCTTAAACATCAAATGAACAAGAATTTAAGAAGGAATTATAATAACTTACTTAAAATAATATGAAAGTGAGAAAACTTTATTCGGATAGAAATTATCCCCTCGGCTTCCTCGACATTTAGACGCTGACAGATCGAAAAACGGACAAAGATTGAATTTAGGAGGAATTTATGAATCTAAACCTAGGTTTGGACCTTATTTGGAACAAGGAAAGGAAAGACTTGGCTGGGATCTTGATTTATGAAAAATGAGGCTTCTTACTTAACCACAAGGGAAAATTACCGTTGGGTCCTTCATCCTAAGTCAATTTATCAATTAGGCTATTGAAATTTCGAATTTAACCAACTAATCCACTATTGGAATCAAAATTCCACCAGATCCCTTGACTAATTTTATTGAGCTTTTATAATTACGAAACTACCCTTGTATAAATATATCTTTTTTCTCGCCTAGGGCTTTGACGTGTCACTTTTCACGTCGTGAGCAGTGGACATAGAGAGAGAGAGAGAGAGAGAGAGAGAGAGAGAGAGCGAAGGCGATTTTGAAACACGTTCAATTCGGTGAGTTCAAATTTATTTAATTGTTTGATTGTGATCAATTTAGAAGTCGATTGCTTTGTGATTTGCAATATTGTTGGTCAATTGATTTTGGATTTTTATTTTTTTTATAGATTTGAATTTGAATTTTAGATGATTGGTGAACGTAATTGCTTTATACGATCATCGTTGATGATTCGTGAATATGATTTCAATTCGAATTGTCTGTTAGTTGTACTAGAGCATGATTCGACCTATTTTTACAGTTGTCTGTTAGTTGTATATTTTAAGTTTACAGTTGTCTGTTAGTTCGAACTTTGTATTACTTATGTTGACAGTTATTTTAATTTTGTTTTATTTTTTCTTATATGTTGCAGATTAATCAATATTCAAAATATGAATCCTTGTATAATGGTTTTGTTGAAATATGGTGATTTTATAGCAGTTGAAAGATTTAGCAAGATTTCATCCTTCAATGCATTTGTTGATTTTGCTTGCAATAGATGGGAGGGTTTGAAGAAGGAATTTATGCGTTTTTCGTATGCTTTACCTGGAAATTCTACTTGCCTACTACATAATGAGGATGATTTTACGAATATGGGAATTATTTTAGGTCGTAGTTCTATTGATTGTATTGAAATTCATTTGACACAAATTTTTACATTGGATTACAATGAATCGTCCTCATCTAATGTCTCAAGTATATGTAATAGTCATGAATTGCCTGTTAGTTTTTTCTGTCATTCATATAAGGAATTGAAAAGTGCAAAGTGGGGTAATGGTATAGAGGGTATTGGACAAGGATTTGAAGGTGGAATTAGTGAGTTCAGAAACAAGTTGTGTAAGTATGCTGCAGCTGTTGGCTTTAACTTTGTTTATTTGAAAAATGATAGTGAGCGTATTACTGCCAAATGTGTTCACAAAGATTTGAGAGGTTGTCCGTGGAGGATTCATGCATCTATTGAAGCTTCCAATAGATTTGCTTATATACGGACTTTTGATCAGAATCATACTTGTGGGCATGTCTTTAATTCTGGACATTGTTCTAAGATTACCTCTGATGTTCTTTGCGATATTATTGTTGATGATATTCGTTCTAAACCTTCGTTAGGTCCTTCTAATGTTGTGAAGTTGTTGAAGGTAGATTATGGATTTGACATCACTTATAATATTGCTTGTAGGGCTGTTGAAAAGGCAAAAGACATTGTGTTTGGTGAAGCAGAATTGTCTTATGATAAGCTTAAACCATACTTTTTAAAGATGAAACAGTTGGATCCTACTAGCCACTTTATTCTTGATGTTGACCCATCGTCTTTTCACTTCAAGAGGTGTTTTGTGTCATTTGGGACTTGTGTAAAAGGTTTTCGTTCATGTCGGCCTGTGTTGTTTCTCGATGGGACTCATTTGCACGGAAAGTACAAGGGTACAATGTTGGCAGCAACAGCCAAAGATGGAAACTCTGGTAACAATTTACCCGACATGCGCTAGCTTTACTCAAAATTGCATTCAGTTCACTGTTATTTACATAAGTTCACAGTTGTTTTATATTACTTAAATTGCATTCAGCTCACTGTTATTTACATAAGTTCATAGTTGTTTTATATTACTTATATTATTATCTGTATTCGTTTCATTTATAGGTCTTTTCAATGTCACTTTTGCTATTGTTTCTTCGGAAGATATTGCTAATTGGACATGGTTTCTTCAACAATTGAAATATCTTATAAGAGGTATTAGAATTACGTTTGTTTTCGATTGTCGCCAAGGGATTATTTCTTCAGTGAAGGCTGTTATGCCTCAGAGCCATCATTCTTTTTGCCTATGTCATTTGAGGAATAATTTGAGGGATAAAATGAAGGGATTTTCTGTAAATTTGCGGCAAAAAATGGTTCAAAAACTCTTTTAGTCTGCAGTAGCTCCAACAAAGGAAATTTTTCATACTTTGATTGAAGAAATGAGGAACGAAGGTGGCCCCAAGGTCCGTGAATTTCTTGCTAACCTTCCACCAGCTAATTATGCAAATGCATACTTTGAAGGCAAACGTTATGGTGAGATGTCTTCAAACGCAGCGGAATCATTCAATTCACAGTTTAGAGAAGCTCGTGGACTCCCTGTTAAAGAATTAATTAATCAAATCAGGCTTAAGTTGATGACGCAGATGTCCAAGCGTAGAGAAGATTCATTAAAGTTGAATACTGTTTTATGTCCAATCATCGAGAAAAGATATGGGGATAATCTAGAGATGTGTAGGTAATGGATAATATATTCTTCAATCGACAAGATATTTGAAGTCCATTCAGTTCCATCCATGGTTGTGAACATTGAAAAATTCACATGGTCTTGTGGAAAGTGGCAGCATGAAGGGTTCCCATGTGTTCATGCCGTTGCTGTCCAGTCCAATTGCATAGAAACTCCTTATCATTACATTGAGACATATTTTCATAGCAGCGCCTATAAGAATTGTTATGCTCATGCTATTCAGCCTTATGATTCATTTGGAGATGAATCAATGGCAGTGGTTGATGAAGAAGATCCTCTAATACTTCCTCCAATAGCAAAGCGTCCACCAGGAAGACCAAAGAAGCTTCGAATCCCTTCAAAAGGAGAGTGCTTTAAACGCAAAATGAAATGTGGCCGTTGTGGTAAAATAGGAAATCATAATAGAAAATCTTGCAAGGAGCCTATGTAATAATTTGATGGTATTTTTAGATTCTTAAACATTGATCATTGTTTTGACGATTCATATTTGGTTTTTACAATTTAATATGAGAACATTTAATGCAGTTTTAAACATTAGTGAAATTAAGTTCACAGTTGTTTACTTAAGTTCACAGTTGTTTTCTGAACTTATGATTCAGAAATGCTTAGTTTTTATTAAGTTCACAGTTGTTTTTACTAAGTTCACAGTTGTTTTATGAACTTATGATTTCAGAGATGCTCATTTTTTATTAAGTTCACAGTTGTTTTTATTAAGTTCACAGTTGTTATCTGAAATTATGCTTCAGAAATGGTCATTTTTTCTTAAGTTCACAGTTGTTTTTCTTAAGTTCACATTTGTTTTTTAAACTTACGATTCAGAAACGCTCATTTTTTGTTAAGTTCAAACTTGTTTTTGTCATATATTGGTTCACATTGCAAAACATTCAGAAAACACAAAAACATAGAAAAGCAATACATTCAGAATACATGATATCTTCATTAACAGGATAATACCAAAATAAGAAAATACTTGTCCTGAACTACATATAATTTTACCCGGAAACTAATTTGTAACTCTTCAGAAGCTAAAATGTTCAAAAATACATATACTTCCCAAGAATTAAACTGAGACCTAAATGTTTGATAACCTACTTTAAAGCTAAAATGTTTACCACAGTAATACATGTACTTTCCAGGACTTAAACTGAGAACCAAATGTCTGATAACTACTTAAAAGAACTAATTGGAACATCACCTATCATCTGGTATGTCATCCAGATCTCCCAAATCTAAACTTGTTGTATAAACATCATTCAGAAAGTCTTTAAACATTTGAGCCCTAAATTTTTGGACTTCTATCTTGGAAATCTTTTTTTCAATTGTTCCTTTCTTCAACATTTGTTCAACCATCATCAAAACCATAACACCACAATCAACACTCGACGCAGGCTGCTGAGGACATTCTTTGATCGTAACAAAATTTTCATATTCAGGACTATCTTTATTTGATATGATCAATGTCTTTGTATGTTCAAACTGAAAAAAAAACATTAAAGTATAGTTAGTCTAGTATTTATGTTGAAGGAAAAAAATAAAAAATAATACTTGAAATAATAATGTAGTAATCCATTTACCATTTGTCTAGCAACAAATTCATATTTGTCAGGGCGACCTTTCTTAGGGCGCAATGTGTTATAGAACCTATACTCTGCGTCTTCTGTATCAAACAACAACAATGTCCAATGTTCTGCACGGTTTTCAGCTTGATCTATGTGAATTGGAATTAAGATAAACCTCTTTCTCTCTTTGCAAAATTTCTTGAAAGGCCCATCAATTTGTTCTTTGACAATGTCTTTGGACCATTCATTTCTCAGATAGGTGTGCAAAGTAGAAAATATCACTTAATATATTTCACTAGACTAAAAGAAAGGAAAAAAAATCATATCTACAAAAATAATACTCATGCATTTGTCTATACCGATGCATTTGCAGTAATTACTCCTACTGATTTGTGTTGATGGTGAGGAATTATCCATAATTTCTTTGTTCTTCTCATCCAATATCGACAAATATCCATCAATCACCTGTCAAAAAAATTAGTTATTGTTAAACAACTGAAAACTTAACAAAAACGGTTGTGAACTTAAAAACAAACAAATAATCAACATAATGCATCCTCGGTTGACTTGCCATGTGCAATCTCATGTAAATGCTCAATACTCACATAAACAAAATATTCGGCCCATGCACTCCCTCTGCACCATAATTATTTTATATATAAATATATGAGTCTCAACATAATTATTACGTAAAATGTTACTAAAAAGGATAAATGACTACTTACTTAAAACCTTGAAATGCATACATCGTATTGTATTGTTGGACAGTTTCTTCAGCAATATTTTTTGTTGTCAAACTGAAAAGTCTATTGAATGATGGGTGAGCTTCCTTAGCCTCAACAATTTGTTTTTGTTTTTCTTCTATTTTCTTGCCTTTTTCTTTAACTCTCACAATTTTTTCTTCTGTTTTCTTCCCTTTATCTTCAACTCTCAACCTCTTTGATTGACGAGTTGGTATCTGAAATTCAAAAGCATCATCAACAACCTTCTTTCTTGTTCTGTCTTTCACATTTTTAATCATCGAACGCATCTCTTCAGTTTCAGTTTCTGCATTAACTTTCTCCTTTCTCAAATTCTCCATCATTTCTTCAAGCTTCTTCTTCTCAGTAACATGTGAAATTTCCATTTCTTTCAACTTATTTTCATAATCAATCTTCAAACAAATGATTTCATTTTCTCTTTCTTCCTCTTTTAGTTTGTTTTCTTTCATCAGTTCCTCCAATTCTTCAACTCTCAAAGTAGCTTCCTTCAATTCTCTAAGAAGCTCCTCATTATCAGCAATCAGCTTCTCCTTTTCACTTTTGAGATCATTGATCTCACATTGGTATCGTTTATCAGTGCTTGATGGTTCATTTTGATTCTTTTCAGTCTTTTCAGCCTCCTTGGGTCCAGTGAGGTCAGGCATTTGCAAAAAATTCAAATCAGTCAAAACCACATCTCCTGAAAAAACCTATTTAAAAAAGGTTAAAAATCAGTTAAAGTATTGTTTGTGTCATTAATTTAAGTTCACAACTGTGAACTTAATAAAAACAACAATGAACTTAAGAAAAAAACTTTGATCTTAACATAACCAACAGTGATCTTAACATAAACAACTGTAAACTTTATAAAAACAACAGTGAACTTAAGGAAACAACAGTGAACTTAAGGAAACAACAGTGAACTTAGGGAAACAACTGTGTGCTTAAGAAAATAACTGTGAACTTAGTAAAAACAACTGTGAACATAAGGATATTGAAGTCATTCACTGATTAGGATTGATTCTAAAATTTAATATTCTTAAAACAATTGAAGAACTTAAGAGCACAGTTGTGTAAAAAACTTTGTAAAAGCAATGTAATGAAAAAATTAAATCACTCACAGTTCTTACTGACTCTTGAGATGGTATGCTTTGGTTTGGCAAACCTTCTTCATTTCTACTCCCTTCCTTATTCATATCCTCTTCTTCAATCAATTCACAATTTGCAAACATTCGAATTTCTTCATTGGTTAAAACCAATTCTTTCTCAAGAATCTATTTATCAAAAAAGAAAAATCAGATTAGTATACTTAATATGATGCTGAAAATAACTGTAAACTTAACAACAACAATTGTAACATTAATGTAAACAACTTACTTCATTACCAACCAATCGATCAATATACTTTGCCTTGAAATTTTCATGCTTCAAGGGCAATTCCCACTTCATAAATCTAGGAACAATCCTCCTATATGGAAGTCACCAAGTATTTATAGGGGTTGGATATGAAGAAGTGGAGAGGTAAAACCCTATCAGAAGGTTCTAGACTCCAAATCCCATTGGTTGGCCAGATGGATAAAGTTTTATCCTGAAAAGAGGTTGAAATCGACGAGGAAACTGTCGTCTGCATGCTGCAGAGGGAGGATATCTCGAGCGAGACACGCCATCTCGCGCGAGACACGCCATCTCGCGGCGAGATATTGCTCCTGAGGACAGTCTTGTCCTTTCCTCGTTATCTCGTATGCAGTTTAGTCCCAAACTAACGATAGTTAGTCAAAACTTAACGACACATGACAAAATGGTGGATTTCTACTTCTTGACTCAAAGCGAGACTTAGAGTGGTATAAATATGACCCGATGTATTCAGAATGGGGTGTCTACAGGAGGTGATTACGGGCACCTGCCTTCCCAAACGTTTATATTGATATTGAGAGGATTGCATGTGGTGGAGCTATGGCGGATTACAAGAATATATGTGTGAACCGCGTGTGTGTTATGTTCCGGCCATGAACTCTTTAAATAGAGACAAGATAACTAAAGATAACAAGAAGTAACAAACTATCCTAAAATCTCAGCATGATCATCCTTGATACTTGACTTGGTCTTCTAACCATTTGAAATGAGTCAACGAAAGTATATTCCCACGTTTTATTTCCTGTATCAAAGATATAATAATAATAATTTAATTATCTAAGTACTTTTACCTTGACTGCAGGTACGAAGATGATGACATGCTGAATACTTTTCAAGAAGTCGCAATCCTGAATTTTTACCCACAACAATTGTCCCCAAAAATTGTCTTTTAAATGAATTTAAAGAGACAGTTTTTCCAAAACCTTCCAGAAGCTTGGCGGTTAATTAACCTGATTGGACGTGGCAAGTTGTAGAGTTTGATCTCCTTTATTAGCGTATTTTATGAGGATCTAGGTTTTTTAGCTGAGGCCTTTTTGTTTCTTCATCACAATTTCTCTACGCTTTTTTCATCTTCTACCCTGCTCCACGGCGGTGAAAGCTTTCCAAGGTAAATTTCTTCCCTTTTTCTCTTTTTCAAACATGGTCAAGTCTAAGTCAAAAAAGAACACGACGCCAAAAAATCCCTTGAGCTTGAGCAAGGATGGAAATTTCTACTGTGAAGGCTTGTTAATCAAACCTAATGAAGAGGTTTGTATCTTCAACAATGAGCAAATCGAATCCGTCAAGGATCCTAAATGCTTCCCTGATTCCACCATCTTTAGGCCCTTTGATGTCTTTATCAAGGCCGACTTCGTGTCTCCTCATTGGATTTGTTTTTACGAATACCCTTTTGCCCTAAGTTTCTCTTATCCCTTTCCTCTGTTGGTAACCGACTTCTTCCAAAAAACAAAATTAGCATTTGTCCAAATAATGCCTATGATCTGGAGGATCTTTTCTTGTGTTCTAAGGGTAAATCGAGAGTTCGGTTTAAACATAGGTTTGAGTGAAGTAGCTTTTGTATATGAGCTTCAAATTTTTGGCTCGACAAGGTATCTTTTGAAAACTAGGTCTGGGATGAAACCGTTGTTTGTCAAAGTGACGGTAAATGATAGAGGTTGGAAATCAAGATACTTCTTTGTTGAGAAGGATTCTTTGGAGGAGGGAGATTCTTTGGCAACGAGGTGGAATAGGGAAGGTATCTTCTTTTATACTTCTATTTTTTCCTTTTTCCCGCTCTTACTTGAATTTGTAATTTCCTTTTTTGCCTTTGCGGCCATTGATTGGGCAAAGCTCTTTCCTCCCTCTACCGATACCGAGGAGAAAGTGAGGGGTTGCTAGAATTTTCAGAAGAAGAGAGATCATTCAAAAAGGCAGGGGCTATTTCAGAAGATTTCGAGATACTGCCATCCACAGAAATGTCAACTAGTAAGAGTCTCTTTGATCGTTCAAAAATTCTTTTTGTGCTTTGACTGTCTTTAGTTTATAACTCATACTCTCTGTTTTTTAACAGTATCCAAGTCCACGGCTGCATTCTCTTTGAAGGACCTGCAAGACTTTGTAGGACAAACTCACGCTAGCCAACAATTGGTGGTGCATAAGAAGGAAATGGAGGCACCGTCTGTTGGAGCAAGAGTGAAGAAGAGGAAGAGTGGTCCAAAAGAAGTTATAAATATTGGGGCTTTTGAAGAGATGGGTTTGTCAGACATCAAGAGGGAAGCAATTACCATGGTGTCTGTGGTAAGTCATTGATTTTGTTTCGAAAAATAGGATTTTTAGGAACTCTGAATATGATTCCCTAGATTTTGAATATCAATTCTATTTTTGTAGGGTTTTGATGCAGCAGAGACAAAAATGAACAGTCTTGAAGAAAGAAATAGAAAGCTGGTCCTAGATGCATTGCAGGCGAAGAAGCAAAAGGATGTTTTGACCAACAGGGTGGAGGACTTATAGAATGAAGTCGAAAGTTTGATGAAGGGGATGTTCTCTATTCAAGATACTCAGTTGCAGGAGATCGATGAGCTGAAGAAGAACTTGATGGCTTCAGCCGCTAAGAGCATAGTAGAGATCAAAATCCAGATGATGGAAGAGTTCCAAGAAGGAAAGCATACAGGATGGGATATCGAGCAACAACGCTCGATCTTGAAGACACTGAATGGTGAAGGAGATGAAGCAGGAAAGGTATCATCTGGTGTGAAGGATGATGATATCCTGAAAGAAGTTGCAATAACATCTGCGGCAGTAGCCACCCCATGAAGGTAACAAAAAATGGTTCTTTTGCTTTGAAAATTTTAGTTTGATGACAGGCTGCGTCCCGAAGATAATGTTTAATTTTGGGTTTGTAATCGGTCCATAAGGGCCAAAGACAATTTGCTTTTTCAAGTGTAGGGTTAGTTCAACACTTTTTAGTTTTCTAGGGTGAAAAACTTTTTTCTTGGCTTTGCTTGGGTTTGAAAAAACTTTTATTGGTAGGGATAACCTTTTTTGAAAGTGAAAATAGACGGTTGATATGCTAACTTATTCGGAGACGTTGTCAACTTGCGATGTATGTATGAATCCTTTGTAATTGCCTTGATTGACATGTAAATGTCAATAACTTGTTGTTCTTAGGTGGCATGAATATGCCACAACCAAATTGATAAATTCTTAGGGTCAAAACACGTTGATTGAGTGGAGATGGGTAATTCATATAGATTAAACATACGGGCCCATCACACACCTCAATCAAGGTTGACATCGTGCACTCCAGGAGAGGTATTTAAACCTTATTGAGACAAAAGAAAGTAATTTCTTTAAACCTTTGAAGGGATTAAGTACCTTTAACGGAGGTGAGATGGCCAGTCTCAAGCGGTTGTCTTCATGAAAATTTGTTTGAATTGACGACCTCTTGCAAAACAATAAGATAGTGAAAGATTTCGACATCTATTCTGATGCCATTTTTATTTGATAAAAGGAAATAGGAAAGTACTAGACTTTCGTAAAAAAATTATTTGAAAAAAGAAGTAAGGAAATAACTTAAAAAATATGATCGTACCTGACTTTGTCAGTATTAAGATGTCAACTTCCTGAAATGGTGTTAACATCTTTAAAGTTCACACGATTTATTCGAATGCTTCATGTTTTCTTGCAAAACAGAAACACATTAGGGGTGGGTGTTAGCTTAGCTAACACCCCTCCGATGCTTAAGTAAGTAACTGTTCAAATAATAAACAAAATTGGAAAGTACTTTTATTTGAAAATAAAACTGTAAAATTCATACCTTGGTTTTATTTGCAATGGAATGTAGTTATTGAAACTTACATAAAATAGGACTTAAGGTTAATGGCATTCCAGCTCCGAGGGATCCTTGTTCCATCTAAGGTTGATAACCAATATGAGCCTTTCCCTGCTTCAGCATCAACCAAGTATGGTCCTTCCCATTTGGGGGCCATCTTTCCAGCATTGGGCTCTCTTGTATTTTGAAATACTTTGCGCAGGACTAGATCACCCACTTGGAATTTCCGCAATCTGACATTTTTGTTATAGGACTTAGCAATCTTCTGTTGATATGCCGCCATCCTGATCTTGGCTAAATCTCTTAATTCGTCAATGGTATCTAGATCATGACTTAGGTTGGCATCGTTCTGCTCAGGTGTCAACATCCTATATCTGGCAGTAGGGACAACAACTTCTGCAGGGATGACTGCTTCTGCACCAAATACTAAGGAATAAGGGGTTTGACCTGTTGCATTCTTTGGTGTTGTTCTATCTGCCCAAAGGACAAACGGAAGCTCTTCTGCCCATCTTCCTTTCTTTTGATCTAGCCTCTTCTTTAAGTTGTTGATGATAATCTTGTTACTTGATTCTGCCTGTCCATTAGCTTGAGGATGTACTGGTGATGATGTAACCATCTTGACTCCCCATCTAGTGAGAAAGTCTTGCATCTTCTTGCTGATAAACTGAGAACCGTTGTCACATATTATTTCAGATGGGATGCCAAATCTGCTGAATATATTCTTCTTAATGAAGGAGATGACTTCTTTATCACGAACTTGCACATAGGCTTCAGCTTCAACCCACTTCGAGAAATAATCTGTCATTGCTAGCAAAAATACTTTTCCTCCAGGTGCTTTAGGCAATTTGCCTACAATATCCATTCCCCATCTCATAAATGGCCAAGAGGACAGGATAGGGTCCTGTAAAAGATTTCTTAAACAACACATTATCTATTAACACAAATCTTGAAATTCTTACCCTGAATGCTCTAGCATTCTTTTCATCATCAGGGATGGTGCCATCTTGAAGATATTTAATTATTGGTGCAGTCCAAGATGTCTCTGTCTGATTATCTGAGATGTCTTCATCTGTAAAAAAAAGTTCTAACCTTTCCACGGCAGGGATGTTGACATGGATAATTGGTATATTGGTCTGAGATAAGCTTTTTAATACTGATCCAAGATTGGCCAATGCATCTGCTTGAGAGCTCTCCTCTTGGGGTATTTGTTCAAAGGAAAAGATTTGAAATTTGCTTGCCAAAATTTTTACAATGCCCAAATAAGCTGTCATCTTGGCATTTTTTTGCTGCATAGGAACCATTAAAATGATTGACAAGTAACAATGAATCACTATATACCTGAATTGCTTTAATGTTCATGTCTAGAGCCACGGTTAGGCCCACGATTAAGGCTTCGTATTCTGCTTCATTATTTGTAGCTTTAAAATCGCAACTAATGGCCTGAGGTATGATGTCCCCTTGTGGTGACTTTAGGACAACACCTAGCCCCGTGCCCCTCATATTTGAGGCACCATCTGTGAATAGAGTCCACTTGCGCAGGATGTACCCATCTTGGAGCTGTTGGACTTCTAGTTCTACTTCTGGTTGCATACTTGGACTAAAGTCTGCCACAAAGTCTGCAAGTGCTTGGGATTTTATTGCTGTTCTAGGCTCATACCTGATGTCATAAGTGCCAAGTTGAACGGAACACTTGGCCATCCTTCTTGACATTTCTGGCTTTCTCATGACACTTTTTATCGGATAATTAGTACGAATAACAATGATATGAGTTTCAAAATAGTGTCTTAACTTGACTGAATCAGTAATTAAAGCTAATATTAACTTTTCAAGGTGTGAATACCTGGTCTCCGCATCAAGTAGTGTTTTACTTACATAATATATCGGCTGGTTGACGCCATCTTGCTCTCGGACTAAGACAATACAGACCGCAGTTTCAGAGACAGCCAAGTAAACACACAATGGCTCACCTTCTTGAGGCTTCAAGAGTAGGGGAGGTGTTGACAGGTACAACTTTAAATATTGAAAGGCCTGTTCATGCTTTTCAGTCCACTCAAATCTAGAATTTTTCTTTAGGATGTCGTAGAATGGCTTGCATCTGTTTGAGGATTTTGAGATGAATCGATTCAAGGATGCCACTTTCCCGGTCAATCTTTGAACATATTTAATGGACTTAGGTGATGCCAGGTTGATAATAGCTTTTATTTGCTCCGGGCTTGCTTCTATTCCTCTTTGCATCACCATGTAGCCCAAGAATTTATCGGACTTCATGCCAAAGTTGCACTTCGCTGGGTTTAACTTCATGTTGAATTTGTCCAAGATATTAAAGCCTTGAGCAAGATCTCGTACATGATTTTCAGCTTTCTTTGACTTTATCACCATATCGTCGATGTACACTTCCATGGTTTCCCCAATCTGCTATTTAAACATCATATTGACTAGCCTCTGGTACGTGGCAACTGCATTTCTTAGTCCAAAAGGCATTGTAATATAGCAATAAATACCTGTAGGAGTAATGAAGCCGGTGTCCTCTTGGTCGGATGGCTCCATCTGGATCTGCTGAAATCCTGAAGATGCATCCAAGAAAGTCAATACTTCATGCCCGGAGGTGGCATCGACCAAAGTATCAATGTGTGGCAAGGGGAAAGGATCCTTGGGACAGGCTTTGTTTAAGTCTGTGAAATCAACAGAAACTCTCCATTTGCCATTTTTCTTCTCTACCACCACCACATTTGCTAATCATCTTGGGTATTCGACCTCTCTGATCATCTTGGATTTGAGCAATCTGTCTACTTCTTCCTGAATGATTAGATTCCTTTCTTGTGCGAACTTCCGTCTCTTTTGGTGGATTGGTTTGAAGGATGGGTCAATGTTGAGTTTATAGGTGATGACATCTTTGCTGATGCCTGTCATGTCTTCATGCTTCCAGGCGAAGCTTTTAATCCTGTTCTTCAAGAGGTTGACAAGATCTTCTTCGATCTCTGCTGGAACGTCCTGACCGATTAGCACCTTGAGATCTGGGTTTGAGGGGTCTAAGATTATTTCTTTCACATCATGCTCCTTCGCCTCCAAAATCTCGCGGGCCTTTCTCTGTAATTGCTATGCCATCTTGGGAGATGTCGACGCCTTCATGGATGTCATATATCATTCTTTAGTTGATTGCTGATCACTGTAAACTTTGACAACTCCCTAGGGTGTCGGCATCTTCACACATTGATGATAGGTGGATGGCACTGCTTTCATTCCATTGATCCACGGTCTGCCCAAGATTACATTGTAACTTGTAGCACTATCAATCACACAAAATCTCTCCATGGAGTTGATGCCTTCAACATAAACTGGAAGTGTGATCTCTCCCACTGTGCTTTTGGTTTCCCCACTGAAACCTACAAGAACTGAGGTCCTCTTGATGATGCTTTCTTCAGGGATCTTTATTTATTTTAAGGCATCTAGCATAATGAGATTCACTGAACTGCCTCCATCTACTAGAATACGTCTGACTCTACAATTAGCGATCTGGAGTGCAATGACCAAGGCATCATGGTGAGGATCCATAACATTGTCCCTGTCACTTTCTTCGAAGGAGATGACATCTTGGGATGTGAGCTGCGACATCTTCGAAAGTCTTTCAGGCTTCTCATCCTTTGCTTGCTTGGCGAATCTTTTAGCTGCAGAATAAGAAGTACAACATATATCAGAACCACTACTAATAACATTAACTACCTTTGTTACCGGTGGAGGAGATGGCGGTCTGGTTGGAACGGGCTCTTTGCTCTCCGTCTTGTTCTTGCGGTTGCCAAGGAGTTCTTTAAGATGTCCCTTTGATAACAGGTAACTAATATCCTTCCTCAAGGCGATGCAATCTTCGGTAAGATGTCCAAAATCCTCGTGGTACCTTATCTCCAAGATTGTTCAATGCACACATGATACCTGAAATATCAACAGAGAAACAATAATCAGAAATTTTAGGAGATTCAAAATCATCATCGTCACCATTCCACACAATTGATTTTGTTATGGTCATTTCTGTGGTAAGGTCTGGATCTGTTCTGCCTTTGGTGAGATGACACTATCTTTCTGTCAGGATGGTCATATGATGATGCCTTATCAGGATGCTTGGACTACTGCACCTTGTCCTCCTCTAGCCTGATGAATCTTAATGCTCGGTTTTGGATATCTTCCATCTTCTTGCATGGTTTCATCACCAAATCTTCATAATAAGGGGAATCTTTCTTCATGCCCATTTTGAAGGCTTCCGCAGCTGTTGCCATATCCAGGTTGGGGATTCTAGGACCTCTATGTTAAATCTATTAACATAGTCCTTCAAGGCTTCTGCGGGCTGCTGGGTGATGCGGTAAAGATCACTAGTGAGCTTCTCAAACTATTGGCTACAAGAGAATTGATTGTTGAACAGGTTGACTAGCTGAGGAAACGACCCAATGGAACCAGGAGGTTGACGAATCAGCCACTTCAATGCTGGCCCCACCAACGTCGAACCGAACCCTCGACACAAACAAGCCTCATGAAACTGGAGAGGGATGTGGACAATCTCCATTTTTTCTTGATAACGGGCGACATGCTCCTCAGGATCCGAGCTTCCATCATACAACTTCATGGCTGGCATGCTAAATCCTTTAGGGATGTTGACATGCGCAATTGCTGGAGTAAAGCGAGACTGATTGTAACATGTTGGGGAGACCTGCTGGATAGGCGGGGTGACGCCTGGCACATTCATGATCATGTCCCTTAACTCCTGAAGCTGATTCGCAATGTAAGTACCTGCAAAAGGGTTAGTAGTACGAGCAGTATTATCCAAAGCAGAACTTGTATTGAGATTAACAAAAGGATTAGTATTATCTGCAAAGGACGTTATGATGGTGCTATTAGTGAAGACAGGTCCTTCTGAAAAAGTCATCCTGTAGGCACTGGATGCTAATGGTGTCGACATCGCCACAGAAGTCGTCAGCAAAGGAGAGGACGTCAGGATTGGTGATGACGACATCCTTACAGATGAGGCCATTGGAAGGAATTCATTGAAGGTATGAGAGTTGTCCCCAATGTTGAAGTCGAGGACTCTAGGACGCATAGGGGAGACAGCATCCACTCTTTTAGAAAGCAACTCTTGTTCCTTTTGCACCTTTATCAAGCTTTCGGCTATCAAGGAGGTGCTATTCTGCTGGCGATCCAGCTGATTCTTCATCTGAATGAGCATACTCTTGATCTCGAAATCAGGAGACGGAGGCATCTGCTTCTTGCCAGAATTCAAAGGTGGAGGTGGCGGCGGAAGTCATAGGTTGGGTAGACATAGTGGAAATGTGAGGATTTTAAACCGATTAAAAAACCAATGGCCCCTCGGTGGGCGCCAAATTGTTTTGGTGAAAAAACAATGGATCAATTTTAAAGATCAAAATGTGAGATTAGGAGGGCACAATGGAGTAAAATCGGTGTAAGCATGAAAATAAAGATGACACGGTTATGTAACGAGGAAAAACCCTTGAGATGAAGATCTCGCCGGCACAAAACCTCGGGAGGTGATTACGAGCACCTGCCTTCCCAAACGTTTATATTAATATTGAGAGGATTACAAGTGGTTGAGCTATGGCGAATTACAAGAATGCATGTGTGAACAGTGTGTGTGTTATGTTCCGGCCATGAACTCTTTAAATAGAGACAAGATAACTAAAGATAACAAAAAGTAACAAACTATCCTAAAATCTCGACATGATCATACTTGATACTTGACTTGGTCTTCTAACCATTTGACATGAGTCCACGAAAGTATATTCCCACGTTCTATTTTCATGTATCAAAGATATAATAGTAATAATTTAATTATCTAAGTACTTTTACCTTGACTGCTGCTACGAAGATGATGACATGCTGAATACTTTTCAAGACGCCGCAATCCTGAATTTTTACCCATAACAGTTATATTGCTCAAATCATAATACACAACAAATGGATCGTGGGTCAAAATGGAGAATAGGTGAGATCATTATATGCGGCGAGATGGGAATCTCGCTCACTTTCCTAAGATCCCATTATGGAGCAAGTAAAGTCCTGCGAGATGATCATTATAGGTGAGATGGGGATCCCACTTAAGAGGCATCTGGAATTTCATTAAATGTGACTCAATAAAGGGGGGCATTTAAAACAAAGGTTAGCATTAAATGAGACAAGATACAGTTACTATTGTATGCACCCTAAAATCCCATAATACGAGGAAAAGTCGGCTGAAGTTGGTGGGAGCTAATCTCACATCAACATATAGTATCATGATATCACCCTATCACCTATCACCTATCATCTTATCATCTTATCATGGGTAGAGGATATAAATAGAACCTTTATCATACAAGTCAAGTAAGCCATTTCTTCTTACTCTCAAGCTATCTACATGTCATTTCTGAGCTTATTCCATAACAGATACTTAATCTAATACTGGAGGGGCTTTAGCCGGAGAATCCCCCGTCTTAGGTTACAATGTTTGTCGTACATGCCTTGAGTGGACGATCATGCCAAATTTTCTTACGAATAGACGACGTGGGGTGCAGTTATCAGAGCTCATTTTCTGGTAGCATCAGATATATACTTGATTTATGAGTTATCTCGATATTAGGGGTTTGGCCAGAATCAAATAGCTTTAACGATGAAGGATATGGACCCATTCCTTTACGATGGAAAGGTTACAGTAAAAAAGACGTGAATTCAACATTTTCTTGCAATAAGTGATGACGCCAAGCTTTTCAGGGTCAGAGTGGTTTAAGGATATCTGACAGGATATATTTAGTGGTTGGATGTACCTATATCACAACACAAATGAAGCACCGTTAAGGTCAAAGTTGGATGTTACTCCAACTCAGGCCCTCGGGTGTGAGAGTAAGAACACTGAGAAATAAGGCTTGGAATGCCTTAAATGTGTGTGAGTGTTTAGGGTTTGAGAGCAATATGGCTTACAGTGTATATTTGGAACTTACCTTGTCCAAGGGGACAAAGGTCTTCTATTTATAGGCAATGAGGAGCTGCTCGCTGATGTAAGCCATGAGGTCAGCCCTAAGGGGCACTTTGGTATTTAATGGCAATAGTAGGCGCCTGTCTGAGCCGCATTGAATGCGATGGGAGTGAGCCGGCAACTTGCATGTCAGAGCCACTAAGCTAACTTGCTCAGTAAGGTTTGCTATTAATCGGGAGGCAGGTGAGATAACGGGAGGCAGGTATGAGCCCGCGATCAACATCTTGGGCGCGGTCAAAGGTATTTGACGTGGGCACGGATGGAGCGGTCATACCTCCTGCGGTCACCAAGCCAGCGGTCAGGATCCCTCCGGTCTGGAGTAGGATGATGCGAGAGGAGCGCGGTCTTGACCTCAGGGGTCTATCTGTCCGCGGTCTTGATTTCGATGGTCTAGGTGAAATTACCCGGGATTCGCGCGCGGCGAACCCGGTTATCTTTCACGGATGTTTGGGACCTCGCTTTCGGGAAGGAGAGGAGTCGCCACGCGGTTTTGTATTTTGAGTCCAAACGTTGAAAAATGGCTTAGTGAAAAAGGGGTCATTTTTATTGGTAGCAAAAACTTGAAAAAGGCTTTGAAAAGGGGTGTCATTTTTTTATTGGTAGCAAAAACATGACAAAAAGCTTTTTAGTACCAGAGATTGTTAGGTTCGGAGGTCACTTTACATTTCGGGAAGAGTATTTTGAGATCACCCGAAATGCCACGTATGACGAGTCTTTCTACCTTTCTCGAAAATGTGTGTGTGTGTGTATGTTTGCATTTTGAAAATGGGGGCTTGAATGACAAGCTTAATCTTGGTTTGAATGTCAAACGTTAATTTTATGATTCTTTTGGAAAAGGCGAGCATTTGAATGACAAACGTCGGTTTTGGAGTTTTTAGGAAAAGAGGTGCGAGTGACGAGTTTTGAACTTTTAACTTAAGTGTCAAATGTTGACTTTTAAGAAAAGAACATTTGAATGTAAAACGTCAGGTTTTGAGTTTTAAAGATGATCGTTTGGATGCCAAACGTCACTTTGCGCGTTTTGAAAGAGAGTTCGAATGTCGAACTCCGGTTTTGAACCAGGCATTACATTGTTAGCGATTTTACGGGAAAAAACATTAAATGATATGCGATCAACGAATCATTTTGCGACTCGGACTTTCATAAGTAAATACTATCACGAGCCAAACGGTTCGGACTGGTAAGTGACAGTATTTAAAGTGCGGCCGGTATCAACGGAATCAAACGATCCGAATTTTAAAGGTGCGTTAAGTAAATAGCATTCAACGGATCAAACGATCCGGACCGTTAAATGACTATCACGAACCAAACGGTTTGGACTATAAAGTTGCGTAAAGTAAATGACGTTCAATGGATCAAACGATCCGGAATTGTAAATGACATTAAAAGTAAAGAAACGGGGCCGAAACGCCGTTTTAACCCGAGATTACATCTCTTATGGGAAGAGAAGAGGATCTTGGACTAAAACATATCGAACCCCGTTGACGGTGACGTCTACATTTCAATGACTTTTGTCCGAAACGGTTGTAGCGACTGGCGCATAAACCGAGACGAAATGAGTGTTTAGGGAGAGAGAGTGTTACCTATGGCTAGGGATTGACTCTTTTGGCTCGGGAGACGTATACGGGATACGGTTTAGTGTTTGGAAAGGTGTTTCGAGGTTGTTTGGTTCGTGTTTGGTTGAAATATGAGGTTTTCACGCAAATCGAGATAAAATGGGGCTCGAGAGAGGGTTGAAACTGCTTATGCCGTGGCTATGGTGAAAATGGATTATGTTTTATCTTTTTTTTTTTGTTTTGACAGCCCTCTATATTTATAGGGTGAAAATGTAAAAGAGTCCGGACGGACTTATGCTGAATTTCAGGGGGTTTTGTGGTATTTTTGAAATTGGGAGGACTTGCTGGCAATTCTGTTTTGCTTGAAAAACAGTCCGGACGGACTGTGACAACATCCCAGGGGTATTTTGGTCTTTTCACTCTGAAATCTGATTGATGTTGACCGGAGGGCTGTGACATGCGTGCCACGTGCCCCTGTGACTCACCAGGGCATGGATTTTTGTGCCATTATTCGCGGTTTTGTCCATTTTTTAAATAACTGTCCGGAAAATGTCCTAAACGCCCCCGGAAAGTGCGGAAAGTGCATTTTTCAGGAGAAGCTGTACTTTTATGTGTGATAACGTGTGTTGAGTATGCTTTGACGTTGGGATGCACGGGGCAGTCCCGGGACGTCTTGTTGGCTTGAGGTGGAGCCACACTTTTAAAGCTTACCCAATGGTTGGTTTTTGACACGCCATTTTCAAATACACAAAATGAATTGTTGCAAAATTTTTAATAGGCTTTCGTATCTATCCCAAAACCTAGCACGTGTGGGCATGTTGCCAATGCAATATCCTTCTCACGGCATGTTCTAACAAGAGATCATGCCTCATTGTCAACGTGCACCGACGAGAGGTCATGCCGGATTTTTCCTTGAAATTCTTCAGGAATACCCGTTATGCTGCCCAAATTTCCCCAGAAATCGGGATTGCTCGTCCATCCCATAAATGCTTCGGTTTTATTTAGGTATTATTGCATATTATTAATTTTTAATCAATACATTTGGTGTATTTTTGGATGGTGTGTCCCTAGGTTCCCCGAGGTTTAGAATGCAAAAATAAAGGTTTTCCCCTTTTCCAACCGTCCCTAGGACTTAAAAGACACCGATTTCTACTTGAACACGAATAAAATGCTTGCACGAGTCCGTCTCATTTCCCATTCTTCCCTCTCCCATACCTCCTCAAGGTTCTCTATCCTGCACCTTATCGACTCCTATCCACCTCTGCAGTTACGGCAAGTTGGGTGCATGCTCCAATTCACGGTGCTCGTTTGGTTCGCGTCTTTGAGGCAGTTGCAGCTTCGGCAAAGTTTGCATTTGATTCAATTTAGAGATGTCTAGTGCAGAGAATGGTATAACTACTCAATTTGGGGGTTCATCTGCCACGGGTCAACAAGGCATGCACGATCTGTCTATGGAAGAGATGAGGGCTAAGTTGGAAGCCGCTCTAGTTAGAGAGCATGAGGCTCAGTTATTCGCTCAAGCCGCTAAAGCTAGAGAAGAGGCAGCACACTCTAAGTTTGTTGAAGCGATAAGAAGCCGTGGTATTGCTGTGATCCGATGTGCTGATGGGACTTATGAGGAGGTTACCGATGCTAACGAGTTTGATGTTGAGGCTAGAAATGTCTCCCTTCCTCCCCTTGCTCCAACATTTCATCCAGTTCAGGTTCCGAGTCATGGTGCGCAACTAAACCCTCAAACAAGTTTTGGTTTAGTTGGGGGACCATAGCCGATCTTCTATGATCTGACCTCCTCACCAATTCTCAATGCTTCTGTGCCCCTAAGCCAATTTGGGTCCCACCTTCCGAACAGTTAAGGCCTGTTGTTTCCTGGTTCTCAGTATCAGCAGGGTCAGTTTCATGGTCCTCACTTCCAGGGTAGCTCCCAGTATCAAAGTCAACACCCTTGCTCCGGAATCGGTTAGCGGGATGGATTTCTGCAGTTTCCTGCTAACCAGCCTCAACCTCAGGAATATGTGTCTCAGTCTTTAATGGATTCGACTTTTGGGTTTGGCTCATCACTTGTGCAACATCCAGAGTCAGCTCCCTACTTGCCTGCTAGTGCTCTTCTGCAGACTCAGAATTCTCCAACTGGTCGGTTTAATTATTTGTCAGCCCCAGCATCTTTCAGTCTACCACCAGCATTTGGGTCAGTTCAGTCGTCCCTTTTCCAATCAGCCAGCTCTGTGCCTTCTTCAGCTATTGCTCCTGCTATTCCTCAGCTTCCAGGTACGACTCCAGAAGTGGCAGCATTGTTGAAACAGATGCAACAACAAATCGACAAGCTGACTGTAGGATCAAGTGGACTTAAAGTTGTTGATCCAGGGCAAGTAGAGCCTCTTCCTTATAAGTTCAAGATGCCCAAAATACAGTTTGATGGCTCGGCATGTCCGAAAACTCATGTGGATACATATGTGATGACCATGGGGGCAATGGGTTGTACACCCGAGTTTATGGCTCAACACTTTCATCTCACGCTCAAGGGTCCTGCTTTGACATGGTTTCTAACCCTAAATCCAGAAGCTCGATCTACTTGGAATCAGACCACTGAGGCCTTTCTTGAAAAGTACCGTGGGAACCTTGAATGGCGCACAACTAGAGACGACTTGGTCGATACAATTCAGAAACAGGATGAATCAATCACCGAGTTCTACAAGAGGTGGAACGCTAAGCTGAATGAGCTTTCTGAGCCAATCCCATTGCAGGACCAAAAGGACATCTTTCTATCGTGTGTGAAGCCGATTCTTCGCGAAGCTATTGGAAATGGTTGGTACCCCGATTTAAGGGAAATGGTAGGCATGGGCGCTCGTAGCGAAAATCATCTCTTCAATCTTACTCCAAATGTCAATGCTGATAATGGTGGCAGCTACCGTTACATGAGGCTTAATCCAATTTCCCTGACCCCTAAAGACAATAGTATCAATAACCTTCAGGGAGGAAGCACTGGTCAAAGCAGTGGGAGATTTCGCCAAAAGATGAAGTATGATGATCTTGGCATGACCACTGAGGAGGCATTTAATGGTTTGGTTAAGACTGGTATGATCACGCCCCTCGTTAATTACAACCCTGTTAAAGCCAATCCCAATCTGGATGCAAGCAAGTACTATCGATACCATCAGTATCCTGCCCATGACACCAATGATTGCACCCGTCTGAAGGTGCTCATCCAAAATCTTGTCGATGAGGGCAAGGTTGAGAAGGTTCGCCCCAGTGTTGTCACCAATCCTCTTCTATGATTGCAAGGGCATCCATTTCGAAGAAGTCAATCAATCAGTCGTCGTGGGATCTAGATTGTCAGTCATGTCATTAAGAAATGGTACTTTGAGTCTGTTAAGTCCATTGCGGGCCAGTTTTTGCTTTGCAGTAATAAAAATCTTTGTTTCTTTTCTTGCTAGAATCGAGACATCACTTGCACACCCACGTTACACTTGATTGAAATGGTTTTATTCTAAATGATCACTTGTGCTGCTCAATTACTAATGCATTGAAATGACTAATATTTAAATTGATCGGAGTGAGAAAATCTACTGATGTCTTTCTCAAATTGGGGCTCATCCAATCCCCATCTTGCATTTCATATGCTCACATCTCTTTCATCATACTCATCATCTCGTTGCTCGATGAATTTGCATGAATCTTTCTCGAGTAAGCTTAAGTAAGAAATGAAGCCTTAATTTCGTTTAGGTCATCCGGTAGGGATTGCAGTTGAAGCCTTTCACCCTAGGGAAACCATTACCTCACCCTCACTAAACAATACCCTTTCATTTCAAGATCGGCGTGTTTTGAAGCCCCGTTTAGCCATTATCTTTGCTCCGTGCTAAGAGAAGTCCAAGTAATGCCAAGAAGTTAGCTTCGAGAATCGGCGGTGCGTAAATTACTCAAGCCATGAAGGAAGGACAAAGATAATCCTCAACTCTTCAAGAGGCCTTCCAAGTTATCAAAAGAAGGATTTTAAATCCTCACAATTCAGCAAGAATCCACAACGTCTCAAGAGGCTTTTCAAAAGAAGGACTTTAGATCCTCACCATTCAGCAAAAGTCCCCGACTTCTCAAGAAGCTCTCCAATGTTCAAAAGGAGCCCGAATTCTCACAAGTTCACAAAAGTTCTCGATGGCTTGGACTTCCTCTCATCAGCATCCACAAAACCAATCCCAATCCATCCTCTCATTTTTAGAGGATATTCCCATTACCATTATCCTTGCCTTTGGCCAAAGTCAGAAATTGACCTCTCATTCTTAAAGACAATCGATTTCCTTGCCATAGAAATCCCAAACACATCCCTAGAAGCCAACCTCTCATCTTTAGAGGTCCAGTCAGCAAAATGCCCAGCCGACCTCTCGTCTTAAGAGGTCATGACATTCCAAATCACCCGATGGCCGATCGAAGCCCTGAAACCCAGCTACAGTTCCTACCGGATAGCAGTTTCATTCTAATCACATCGATATCTAAATAAGATTAATGCTTCGTTGCTTGCTTAAGTTGGAATCTAATCCACCTTGGTGCAAGACCCTCAATCAAAGATTGTGCAAATTCAATCCATTCATTCGACATTTCATGTGAGCATATTTCATTTCTCTTCCGCAAACACTTCCCGTGAATGCCTCACTGGGGCTTCGCATCCGTGTCTTTCATTGACACTCCAAGGAGACATGTTCCTCAACTCTTCAATTCTCAGAAAAATTCCTCAAAGGTCCTCAAAAGCTCGAATTTTTGCATTCCTTTCAATCGGGATAAGCCCGAACTACGGCGACCTGAGCTCCTCCCAAGGAGGGGAACGTAGGCAACCAGAAATGGTCCGGTCACAAACACTTTTGAATCTCAGAAAATCCTGTCTCAGCATGGATCGTTCCTATACACTTCCATCCTTCCGAGTTTGATTCTCGATATCAGTTGGTTTTCTCCTCGTGATTAATCAAAATATTTTGTTCATATCAAGTTTAGTGGTTGAATAACCCGAACATAAATAAAGGGTTTTAAGCAGCCTTGTGATCATCATGAATAAAACAAGCTTTCAAATGTCTCGACAAGTCTTCTCTTTCTACATTCTAGGAATATAGAGCCAAACAGTGTCTTTCTGTCAGCAGGGGCTTCTATACACTTTTCCACACCTTGTGATGCTTATATTCTCTCAAAAGAGTCAAACCAAAGCGAGTGTGTTATACACAAAATCAGGATTCATTCCCACTTCTCGAAAGATGTGCCCCTGCGCATATATATTTCCGAGTCTTGTCCACTGACTGATTGACTAATGTCTGAAATGATGGGTTGCCTCCTTGACCACAAGATGACTCTGTCTGCAATAAGGCTGCTTTGAATCTCTTCAACCTGGGGCTTTGTCAAGCTGTTCTCTCAGGTTCTCCTTACCAGATTCCCTCCGGGTTTGCTTTGCATTATCAATTGGGGCTTCACCTAGTCATCTCTTCAAAACCAGGGCATTCTCTGCACGTTCTCTGCTGCTTGCCGTCTCGGGTGCGCGATACACTTTGTTCTCATCAGCAACAAATCAATCTGCTGCAATTTGTACTCCTGGGAGCATCCCCGACTTGCCTAGGCTGCACCATATCATCCATCACTCATACATTCCTCAATCATCACTCATACATTTCCCCACCTCATGGGAGAGGGTTCAACCCATACATCATCAAGTAAACACATTCATCCCATACGCAATCCAGAATTTGCTACATATACATATCAGCTCGTCAAGCCGTGCAAAATCCTCATTCCATTTTCATCCCCATCCGAGATGGACTCGTGCAACAAAAGACAATAATGCATAAGCAAAAATTCAAATCAAGTGAATAAAATTCAAATTGCCTAGAGTGTTGTGTTTTCCTCCACAGGGTACAATAATCAAGTGATCATGATCTGATCATGGGGATTGCCCCTCAAATCACAATCTGGACAAAGAATTCAAATCCTGCAGGTGGCAAGTTCTGCCTTCATCATCTTCATCAGTCTCATCTTCTTCAGACTTACCAGCTCATCTGAAAGAGCCTTAGCTGCCTCAGCCTCCAAACAATGCTTGTTAAAAAGGCTTCAGCTGCCCCAATCTCCAAGCAATAATGCTCATCAGTCTCAGCGACATCAAAGCCTGTTCTACACGGCGAGTTATCAACAAAATCCTGTTCCGCATGACGAATCATCACTAAAAGCCCGTTCTCATGGGCGGACCTTCATCAAAGCCTGTATGCACTGGCACGTCTTCATCAAAGTCCCCATGAGTGGATGGAAAATCATCAACAAAGACCGTCCCTTGCACGGAAAACCAGCAACTCTTCATCAATAGTAGCCTAAGTCCCCTGGCAGCTACCTTTCATCATCAATAGTAGCCTAAGTCCCCTGGCAGCTACCTTTCATCATCATCGGTAGCCTAAGTCCCCTGGCAGCTACCTTTCATCATCATCGGTAGCCTAAGTCCCCTGGCAGCTACCTTTCATCATCAGTAGTAGCCTAAGACCCTCCGACAGCTACAACTCTCCATCAACATCAGCAATTGTAGCCTAAGACCCTCCGGCAGCTACATCTATCCCTGCAGATAAGCACAGCACAGATATGAAAGCATATCTCAGTCAAGTACTATGCTAAAAGCATCAAATGATCTTTTGTAGGTTTAGATACCTTCAAATGATCTCTTTCAGGTTTAGATACCTTCAAATGATCTCTTTCAGGTTTAGATACCATCAAATGATCTCTTTCAGGTTTTGATGCCTTCAAATGATCTCTTCCTCAGGTTTAGATACCTTCAAATGATCTCTTTCAGGTTTAGATACCTTCAAATGATCTCTATCAGGTTTAGATACCCTCAAATGATCTCTCAGGTTGGATGCCTTCAAATGATCTCTCAGGATTGGATGCCTTCAAATGATCTCTTAAGTTTAGATACCTTCAAATGATTGCTTTCAGGTTGGGATACCTTCAAATGATCTTCCTTTCAGGTTTAGATACCTTCAAATGATCTCTTTCAGGTTTTGATGCCTTAAAATGATCTCTTCCCCTGGTATAGACACCTTCAAATGATCTCCCCAATGTTTAGCCTCCTTCAAACAGTTTCATCCCCGAACTACGACCGGCTTGATTCTCTCCTGGGATACGTAGGAATCCTTTCCCAAAAAAGGTCCAGCCATCCGCCCCATCAATCATTTTTCCTGTGTTCACCATATTCCCTAGCAGGTCCGGCAAGTTTAATCTTTCCCATCAGCCGCTCATTGGGCTTGGGTTCCTTTTTATCGACAACCTCACTTCTTCCATAAGTGACGTTGCCGAGGGGCTCTGTGAGTACGCCAATCCAATTCGCAACCCTTTATAGGTGCATTTTAATGTGATAAAATCACACTAGAGGAGTTTTGGTAAATTTTCAGTCCATTCCGAGACTTCCGAAATTTTTTTATAAGTTTTCGCAAAGGAAGTACTTTTAAGTGTTTTTCCCATGCAAAAGGTCCTACAAGGAATAAATCTGTAACGACCCTAACCCTAGGCACCAATTTTAGCATCATATTATATGCTTTTAATATTATTGTTAAAATTATGTGATCATTTTATATCATTAATTTCTTATATTAGGTTAAGAGGATTGGGAAATTAAATAAAGCATCTTGAGAAAAGTATAATAATAGAAATGGATAAAATAAATAAAATATGAGTAGTTAGGCTTCTTTGTGTAAGGGAAAGAATTAAAGGATTTAAATGTAAAGATTTTAAAAAAGGCTTTGATGGTTGGGCATGGGGGGCCATTTTCCCCTCCTTAAATCCCTCACCATGTTTCCCCCTCCTTAGTCAACACCCCATACTCCTCCCCATACTTTTCCCATTTTCTTTACATCTTCCTCCATCAACCTCCTTCATCCTCCTTAAAGAAAAGTTCCATGGAAAATCTCCATGGAAATCCTTCCCAAGATCTTTTCTTCCAAAATTTATAGTAAATCCAATTCTTCTCCATTTTAAGATCCGGGTGTACTTTCATGTTCGTAGAGGCAAGGGGAATATATCAAGCTAGACAAATTTTGGTTTCATCTCATATCTCTAAAGTAAGTTATTATGACTTCTTTCTAAATATTGCACATTTTATGTGTTAATGAATGTTTTATAAAAAGAAAAAGTATATTGTATTTTTAATATGGTTATTTGAGTAAAATGATTATTCAAGATTTAATTGATTTTAGTTGTGATATGAAGGTTTAAGTTGAAGGAATGAGGATATAATGGGAGTAATATGTTAATGACTTGAATGGGGTTATTATGATTTTCTCTTCTAATTAATGTTCATGAATTATTTGGTGTTGTTATTATTATTAAAATGGTTATTAGATGCTTTGGAAACCTTCTTGTAGTTAAGAAATTGGTTTATGTTATAGTATGATGTGGTTGTTTAAGGAAGATGATCAATAGTGTAAGAAAATGGATTAAGTTAGATTAAGAAGTTTAAACTTGAATTGTGGTAGTGAAATGGGTGGAGAATCAAGTGGTAAATGATCTAGAGTTTTATTAATTGGGGATTAAATGATTTAAAATGAGGTTTGTAAAGTTAGAAAATCCTTTTGGTATTTTTAAGGAAGATTATAAAAAGGGAGAAGAAAATATGTGAAAAGGAGTTAGAAATTTCGAAGTGCAGAAAATCCCCTTGGGCGGTCGCCCATAGGCCCTTGAGCGGCCGCCCAACCCACCAGAAGGTATAACCCTTTTTAGACCCTCTTGGGCGGTCGCCCATAGTGACTTGGGCGGTCGCCCATGTCACCAGAAGTTCACCAGTTTCCTTTCTTGCTGAATTTTAACCACAACCACTAAGTATGATTCCTAACCCTTTCAAAGTAGTGAAATCTAATCTGCTTCAGATATGAATTAATCCTTTTTAACCTAAGTTAAAGTAGAATACCTTGGCTAGGCCATGATGTCTTATTTGGTCAAAATGGAATTATGGGAAGTAGGTCTTGCACCTTTATTAATATTATTCAAGGTTGAGTAGTAACTTTGTAAGAATGGTTTACGGTTTAGGTTGGCCTTACTTGCTCCCATACCTTGGTGATTAGTTGAACAGTGTAGAGACTAAAATCACACTAGTGTGTTGGTTAGGAATGTATATGTGTTATATCAATAGATTGTATCCCGATTGTGGATTATTTGGTATATGGTTGTATTGTATCCCGATTGTGGATTATTTGGTATTGTTATGTTGTATCCCAGTTGTGGATTATCTGGCATATTGATTATATTGCATCCCGGTGTGGATTATGTGGTTATATGGATACCTTATATGAACTCATATTCGTTAATGGTATGATGCATAGTGTATTAAATGGTTGTTGCACTATGGTATTGATTAGCATGAGTATATTTTACCATGTTGTTATATTATTATCCCTTTTTGTGGATTTATTTCAAGTAACTATTATGTGCTGAGATATTACATGTGATTAGGGGGTGTAATGGAATTCAATCAATTATTGATTTGTTCTATAAATGATTGAAGGTTCATTATACCTGTGACCTTACCCCTCTGTGGCCACAGAGTGGGTGTGCAAGCTACTGTATTGAGCCAAAAGCCTTACATACTGCTGCGATTGGTGATTAGGGGGAATGCTTCTGTATTAAGTCAAAAGCTTTACAGTTAGCGATATTATTGTTGGATACTCTGATTTAGTATCTGATTTTCTTATATGGATCTCTGGAGTATGAGTCCTATAAGAGGTGAATGTGCTGGAGGCAGTTCACCAAAGAGAGGAGTTTCACTCCCACGTTGTACGACTTATTGTTCAGACGGGAAAGGTAAAATGAGGTAACGTAAGGTGTTTACCGCTTTCATAATGTGTTATGTGTTACTATGCTATGTGTTGCATATTGTTTGGCATCTTGCTGCATTCATAATAGCTTATTGAGATTTATTCTCACCCCCTCCCTTTTACTGCTTTAGATTGTGCTGAGACAGGTGACCTGAACCAGTGAGGCCGGGGAAAGAGTTTGGACTCTTGCTTTTGGGACTTGTCAGGATAGGTATATGAGTGGGTTGTCAGGAGTCATAATTTATTATTACTCTTTTATAAGTTGTAAGGAAAACTCTTTTGTTAAACAATGTTAATTAGGGTTTTCAATGTAATTAATTAAGTATGGTTATTAAAGTATTTGATTAAATTCCTTCAAGTGGAGATATTATTATTTGATTTTGTTTATTGGAAATTGAGAATTGGTTTTCTTGTAAAGGCAAATGAAAGTTTTAAAAATTTAAGATGGGTTTTCTTAGTTTGAGCTTCTCAAGCTCGGGACACGCGTTAGGTCCCGGGTTGGGGTGCTCACAGTTGGTATCAGAGCTTAGTTTAGAGGTCAAGGGTAGATGTCTAAACTAAGGGGGAATGTGTGGTAATTGACGCCGAGTGTTTAATGCAGGAATTATTCTAATGGCCGGAAGCAATGATGATCAGCGAAAGGTTCTAGGAAATGAAGGAGAGAGGGGTATAGGTGGAATTCAGAATGAAGAAATGATGAAATTATTCAGGACGTTTGCACAGAATATGGAGACTAGAGGATCAGTTCCGAATCAACCTGAGGGATGTCAAAGTGATGGATGGGAAAGGTTTGTGAAGATGAATCCACCGAGTTTTACTGGATATCCGAATCCGTTAAAGGCAGAAAAATGGTTAGAGAAAATGAACAAAATCTTTGAGGTTATGAAGAGTCGCAACGAAGAGAAAGTTAGGTATGCCGTTTTCAAACTTGAAGGTCCAGCTGATCAGTGGTGGCAGAATTTGAAGGGAAGTTGGGAGCGGGATCATACGCCCCAGACTTGGGATAATTTCACTCATCAGTTCGAGGATTATTTCATTACAATGGTTACAAGGGATAGGAAGGAGATTGAATTCTTAGGACTAAAACAAGGGAACATGACGGTGAATCAGTATTCAGTCCGGTTTGAGGAATTAGCTAGGTGTTGCCCTCATTTGGTATCGCATGAAGTGAAAAGAGTTCATAGGTTTGTAAAAGGTTTGAGGATTGAGTTTAGGAAGAAATTATGGATTGATAGTTTCACCGATTATCAGACAGTCATAGAGAGAGCTTACGAAATCGAGAATAGCATTGAGGAAAATAGTGGAAAATCGGAAGGTGGGATTGGAAACAAGCCAAAGTATCTAGGACAAGGATCCAAAATCATTAGAGGACAGCCAAGGGCTTTAACTTCAGGAAGTGTGAGAGGGAAACTTGTTGTAGCTTCTTCGTCTAGGCCAATATCCAAACAGTATGGGATGATTTGTAAATTTTGCAAGAAGGTTGGACATACCGAAGATCGGTGTTGGAGTAAGCAAGGCAAGTGTATTAATTGTGGAGAGATAGGACACTTTAGGAGAAATTGCCCAAGGTTACAGCGGGGACGAGCTTCAAGCAGCAGTCAGCAAGGTGGACGACGAAGAGGTAGTACCAAGAGAGATAGCGAAGGGGAACCGAAAGAGAAGGTCTATGGTCGAGTATGTGTTTCGGGTCCAGGAGAGATAGATCCCTCAGAGGTCACTAGAGGTATATTCCCTGTCTCAGAAGTTAGGGGTCATATTCTTATAGATCCTGTTCTATATCATTATGTGTGGCATAGCATTTTGCTTCTATGTGGCATACATTTGCTTAAAATTTTGTTTTATTGTTAGAGGATTCTGCTCTTATGAGAGGATACCTCGAATCTCCTTTGATTTACCACGATGGTGATGTGGTTATGACTGAGCAGGTATTGCCAGTTGATTTGGTATGATTACCGATGTGTAATTATGAGATATACTTGACCTGGATGGTTAAGAAGTTGTAGTGTATTGGTAGACTATCATAATAAGTGAGTCTCCTTTTCTATGCCTAATTTGCTTATATTGGTATTTGATATGGGTAAACTTTAATGTGAAATTCTTGTTATATAAAGGCATTTAAGGTGGAAATTTTGATTTAAAGTGTGAAGGGTAATTGGTATGTGTTAGACTTGCATGAGAAGTCTTTTCAAACTTTTATGTGCTAGTTGTGAGTAAATGGTAAATGTGCTTCCGTCGGTATATTTCATGTGTTGATCCTGAGTATGATAAGCAAAATTTTAATCCTTATTTTGATGGCTTTAGGGTAATTAGAATTGATGATCTCTTTGTTAAATAAAGTTCCGAGAAGTTCATGAAAATCATTTGAGAGTTGGGTTAGTGATTCCTTGTGAGGAGTCCCTGTATGCAAAGTTTAGCTAGTATGAGTTGGCTAGAGGGGATTCCAAATTTTGGGTTCTAAAGTCTTAAGCTTGGATGTTCCCTAGATCTTACTAGGATTGTGTTCGTGATTTTTTTTTTTGGGGTTGGCAAGTGCTACCGAAGGAAATTTTAAGGAATTCTTGAAAAATGAAAGATCGTTGCTTTAATTAATTTTAAAGGATGTATAAATGGTGTAGGATGTAATAAGTATGAATTATATTGACAGAGATGGAGAATAGATTGGCTATAGATTCGATTCTTACCTTACTTAATGGATGTGAGGACTTTGTGAAATTTTAAGTGTGTATTAAAGGAAAATTAGATGGTGATATAATGAGAATTGGGAAAGTAATAGCGTATGCTTCGAGAAAGTTGGCTTAGATAAACCGAAATTTTCTTACCCTCTACTCGAGAGTGGCTGCAATTGTTTTATGTGAGAACCTTACCTTTTTGAAGCTCTCTTGTGGAATTTGTTACCGATCCTAAGAGTTTGAAGAATTTAGTTACTTGAAAGGAAGAGATTAGAAGACTATCTAGATTCTTGAAGAATAGGTTGTGGGTTGTGTGATGGACTTCCTTTCAACTTGAGAAGTTTAATTAACCTTAGCGAGTTTGCGTATGATAGTAGTTTTAGTTTAGCATTGAATTGGTAATGTATGAAGCTTGGTATGGAAAATATATTTGTATGATCCTCGTTTGTATGGAGTTCTCCCACTAATGATGATTAGACGGATTGGACTTTTGAGGGAGAACTGTTGAGAGTTATTAGAATTATAGTTTAGGGAATTGAAATCCTAGGGTATTCGGGTTGTGAGAATGTATAGAAGAGTCATGCCGTTAAGAAAACTATTTGGAAGTTGTAATTTGGAATGCGTGAGAGGTAACCTTTGTTATTGATCCATAATGTAAGTTTTTTTTTAAATTCGGGACGAATTTTCTTTAAGGGGGAGTGAGTGTAACGACCCTAACCCTAGGCACCAATTTTAGCATCATATTATATGCTTTTAATATTATTGTTAAAATTATGTGATCATTTTATATCATTAATTTCTTATATTAGGTTAAGAGGATTGGGAAATTAAATAAAGCATCTTGAGAAAAGTATAATAATAGAAATGGATAAAATAAATAAAATATGAGTAGTTAGGCTTCTTTGTGTAAGGGAAAGAATTAAAGGATTTAAATGTAAAGATTTTAAAAAAGGCTTTGATGGTTGGGCATGGGGGGCCATTTTCCCCTCCTTAAATCCCTCACCATGTTTCCCCCTCCTTAGTCAACACCCCATACTCCTCCCCATACTTTTCCCATTTTCTTTACATCTTCCTCCATCAACCTCCTTCATCCTCCTTAAAGAAAAGTTCCATGGAAAATCTCCATGGAAATCCTTCCCAAGATCTTTTCTTCCAAAATTTATAGTAAATCCAATTCTTCTCCATTTTAAGATCCGGGTGTACTTTCATGTTCGTAGAGGCAAGGGGAATATATCAAGCTAGACAAATTTTGGTTTCATCTCATATCTCTAAAGTAAGTTATTATGACTTCTTTCTAAATATTGCACATTTTATGTGTTAATGAATGTTTTATAAAAAGAAAAAGTATATTGTATTTTTAATATGGTTATTTGAGTAAAATGATTATTCAAGATTTAATTGATTTTAGTTGTGATATGAAGGTTTAAGTTGAAGGAATGAGGATATAATGGGAGTAATATGTTAATGACTTGAATGGGGTTATTATGATTTTCTCTTCTAATTAATGTTCATGAATTATTTGGTGTTGTTATTATTATTAAAATGGTTATTAGATGCTTTGGAAACCTTCTTGTAGTTAAGAAATTGGTTTATGTTATAGTATGATGTGGTTGTTTAAGGAAGATGATCAATAGTGTAAGAAAATGGATTAAGTTAGATTAAGAAGTTTAAACTTGAATTGTGGTAGTGAAATGGGTGGAGAATCAAGTGGTAAATGATCTAGAGTTTTATTAATTGGGGATTAAATGATTTAAAATGAGGTTTGTAAAGTTAGAAAATCCTTTTGGTATTTTTAAGGAAGATTATAAAAAGGGAGAAGAAAATATGTGAAAAGGAGTTAGAAATTTCGAAGTGCAGAAAATCCCCTTGGGCGGTCGCCCATAGGCCCTTGAGCGGCCGCCCAACCCACCAGAAGGTATAAACCTTTTTAGACCCTCTTGGGCGGTCGCCCATAGTGACTTGGGCGGTCGCCCATGTCACCAGAAGTTCACCAGTTTCCTTTCTTGCTGAATTTTAACCACAACCACTAAGTATGATTCCTAACCCTTTCAAAGTAGTGAAATCTAATCTGCTTCAGATATGAATTAATCCTTTTTAACCCCAAGTTAAAGTAGAATACCTTGGCTAGGCCATGGTGTCATATTTGGTCAAAATGGAATTATGGGAAGTAGGTCTTGCACCTTTATTAATATTATTCAAGGTTGAGTAGTAACTTTGTAAGAATGGTTTACGGTATAGGTTGGCCTTACTTGCTCCCATACCTTGGTGATTAGTTGAACAGTGTAGAGACTAAAATCACACTAGTGTGTTGGTTAGGAATGTATATGTGTTATATCAATAGATTGTATCCCGATTGTGGATTATTTGGTATATGGTTGTATTGTATCTCGATTGTGGATTATTTGATATTGTTATGTTGTATCCCAGTTGTGGATTATCTGGCATATTGATTATATTGCATCCCGGTGTGGATTATGTGGTTACATGGATACCTTATATGAACTCATATTCGTTAATGGTATGATGCATAGTGTATTAAATGGTTGTTGCACTATGGTATTGATTAGCATGAGTATATTTTACCATGTTGTTATATTATTATCCCTTTTTGTGGATTTATTTCAAGTAACTATTATGTGCTTGGATATTACATGTGATTAGGGGGTATAATGGAATTCAATCAATTATTGATTTGTTCTATAAATGATTGAAGGTTCATTATACCTGTGACCTTACCCCTCTGTGGCCACAGAGTGGGTGTGCAAGCTACTGTATTGAGCCAAAAGCCTTACATACTGCTGCGATTGGTGATTAGGGGGAATGCTTCTATATTAAGTCAAAAACTTTACAGTTAGCGATATTATTGTTGGATACTCTGATTTAGTATCTGATTTTCTTATATGGATCTCTGGAGTATGAGTCCTATAAGAGGTGAATGTGCTGGAGGCAGTTCACCAAAGAGAGGAGTTTCACTCCCACGTTGTACGACTTATTGTTCAGACGGGAAAGGTAAAATGAGGTAACGTAAGGTGTTTACCGCTTTCATAATGTGTTATGTGTTACTATGCTATGTGTTGCATATTGTTTGGCATCTTGCTGCATTCATAATAGCTTATTGAGATTTATTCTCACCCCCTCCCTTTTACTGCTTTAGATTGTGCTGAGACAGGTGACCTGAACCAGTGAGGCCGGGGAAAGAGTTTGGACTCTTGCTTTTGGGACTTGTCAGGATAGGTATATGAGTGGGTTGTCAGGAGTCATAATTTATTATTACTCTTTTATAAGTTGTTAGGAAATCTCTTTTGTTAAACAATGTTAACTAGGGTTTTCAATGTAATTAATTAAGTATGGTTATTAAAGTATTTGATTAAATTCCTTCAAGTGGAGATATTATTATTTGATTTTGTTTATTGGAAATTGAGAATTGGTTTTCTTGTAAAGGCAAATGAAAGTTTTAAAAATTTAAGATGGGTTTTCTTAGTTTGAGCTTCTCAAGCTCGGGACACGCGTTAGGTCCCGGGTTGGGGTGCTCACAAAATCAGTTTGGACTTGTTGGAAATTACCTTGGAAGGTTCGAGAACGGCAAGTTGGCGCCAGAAATGGTTAATGGCATGTTGTGTCACGCGACACAACGAGCCACGAAAAACAGAAGCAGAATGTCGTGCGACACAAATGGCCCTCACCAGCAGCCTATAAATTGGACCTTCCCCCTCTCATTTGGAGATCCTTTTTACACTCCCTAAAGTCACCCTGCCAAAAAAATTACCTCAGAAACTCGTCCCTCTCTTCCTTCCATACAAACCCACACCAATCCTCTCAATTAAACCCCCTCTCTCTCTCAATCAATTCATCCTCCATCACACCAATTCAATACCCACACACATACCAACTGAAGATCCAGGTCCAGCCTTCCAATCTGAAGATCCAAATCTCATTCCAGCAGCTATGTTGAAGCTTCCTAGACCTAACGTGGTGTAGAGATCGTGGATCTCCAAGGGTAACGATTTCCTTTCTCCATATCTCTCTCGTATTTGCCATTTTACACAATTTTTGTTCCTTGGACTTGATAATTAGGCTCCATCCGCCTTCAATTATCAAGTCCCAATCGCCATCTCTCTGTTTAAATCCTTTTGTTTAGCATAATTTCATGTTCATGAGTTGAAATTGTTGGATTTGTTGCTTGTTCATCAAGGGAGTGTGGATCTCCCCATATCCACACCCCCTTGGTTGACTAATTGTGGATTCATGTAGCTTCTGAGTCGGATTGGTGTGTTTAATTTGATCTATTTCGATCTCTGTAGTTTCTGATTTCAAATTGTAAGGTTCCTGCAGAATTGGTAACCTATGTCACGCGACACAACGGGGCATGTGGAGTCCTGTGTCACGCGACACAAGTAGCCACTCTGCAGAGACCATCAGTTCATTTGTAATTTGTTTATCTGGTCCATCATTTCGAGTTGTAATTTGTTCATCTAGTCTACTTGTCACTAAAAATAGAGTGTGGATCTTCAATATCCACACTCATTTGAAGTGATTGTGTGGATACCTGTTAATTCTGTGCTTAATTTTGTAAAGCTTCTATATATGACAACTCGTGTCACGTGACACAACCTGCAAAGCAGATCCTGTGTCACTCGATACCAGTTGCCTTTCTGCAGAAGTCATTTTCCGATTGTAACCTGTTCTCAGCAATGTAATTCGGATGTGGCCTCCCTTATCAAATGGTTCACAAGATGTATCTTTCCTCCGTTGATCAATAAAACAAAGCATTAATATGCATTTCATTACATATTTTGTCACACACAATTTGCACACACTCTTGAATGTTTTGAACGTCGAACATAGAAAGACTCGTTTACGGACGAGGCGTATTGGGTGAACTCTCGGTTCTTCCCAACACATAACCTGACCCCCGGACCTATTTTCTCTTTCAAAAGGTTTTCAATGTTTCCTTTAAAACGGCGTGGCGACTCTCATTTTTTATTCATTAAATTTTTCGGCGAGCGTACATTCAATACCCTATACCCTAAACCCTAAGTCGTATACCTATACCTTATACTTTATGCCCTAAACCATAAGTCATATACCTATACCTTATCCCTTATACCTAAACCCTAAACCCTATACCTTATACTTTATACACTAAACCCTAAATCATATACCTATACATAATACCTTATACCCTAAACCCTAAACCCTAACCCTTATACCATATACCATAAACCCTAAGCCCTAAGCCCTATACATTATACCCTAAACCCTAAAAAAATACCCTATACCCTAAGCCCTAAACCCTAAACCATATATACCTGTACATTATACCTTATACCCTAAACCCTATACCCTATACCCTAAATCTTATACCCTATACCCTAAACCCTAAGCCCTAAAACCTAAACCCTAAACCCTACACCCTAAACCCTAACCCCTATACCCTATACCCTACACCCTAAGCCCTAGACCCTATACCTTATCCCTTATACCCTGAACCCTAAACCCTATACCCTAAACCCTATACCTTATATACCCTATACCCTAAACCCTATGTTGTATACCTATACCTTATACCCTATATACTAAACCCTATACCCTAAGTCGTATACCTATACCTTATCCCTTATACCCTAAACCCTATACCCTAAACCTTATACCTTATACCCTACACACTAGCTAAACCCTAAATCATATACCTATACGTTATACCCTAAACCCTATACCCTAAGTCATATACCTTTACCTTATCCCTTATACCCTAAACCCTATACCCTAAACCTTATACCTATACCCTAAACCCTAAATCATATACCTATACATTATACCTTATACCCTAAACCCTATACCCTAAACCTTATACCTTATACCCTATACCTTAAACCCTAAACCCTAAGTCGTATACATATACCTTATACTCTAAACCTAAGTCATATACCTATACCTTATCCCTTATACCCTAAACCCTATACCTTAAATCTTATACCTTATACCCTAAATCATATACATATATATTATACCTTATAACCTAAACCCTATACCTTAACCCTTATACCTTATACCCTAAACCCTAAGTCATACCTATACCTTATACCCTATAACCTACACCCTAAACCTTATACCTTATACCTTATACCATATACCATAAACCATTTATCATATACCTTATACCCTAAACCATTTATCATATATCTTATACCCTAAAAAATAAAAATAAATAAAGGATAGTCCGTCCCTCTTTTCTTTTATATAATTTTGTTTGTTTAGTTTTTTCTACCTTTTTTTCTATATCTTTTTGAAAAAAATGTATGTAGTAAACAAAAGTCTAAAATATTATTTCCTATTCAATAAAAAAATTATAAAAAATAAATAAAGGATCTGTCTCTAAATTAGAGACATATTTTGAACACGTCTCTAATTTAGAGACAAATACTAAATCTGTCTCTAAATTTTAGAGACATATTTTGTATCCGTCACTAAATTAGAGACGAATTAAAATCTGTCTCTAATTTAGAGACAAATTCAACATTTGTCTCCAAAGTTTAGAGACGGATTCTGAATCTGTCTCTAATTTAGAGACGGATTTTGAAACTGTCTCTAAATTAGAGACGGATACAAAATCTGTCTCTAAACTTTGGAGACAGATGTTGAATCTGTCTCTAAATCAGAGACGGATTTTGAATCTGTCTCTAAATTAGAGACGAATTTTGTATCTGTCTCTAATTTAGAGACGAGTACAAAATCTGTCTCTAAACTTTGGAGACAGATGTTTAATCTGTCTCTAATTTAGAAACGGATTAAAGTATGTCTCTGATTTAGAGACAGATTCAACATCTGTCTCCAAAGTTTAGGGACAGATTTTGTATTCGTCTCTAATTTAGAGACGGATTTTGAATATGTTTCTAATTTTTGGATCTGTCTCTAATCTGTCGCCAATTAGCTACAGACTCCGTCCGTCTCTAATTTTCCGTCTCTATTTTCAGTTTTCCTTGTAGTGGGTTACAGCGATGCAAATTGGATATCTGATACTAATGACTCAAAATCTACGAGTGGATTTATATTCACACTTGGTGACGGAAGTGCTATCTATTTCTTAAAACAAGGATGTAAAGGAAATTATATACTCCTACTAGAAATATGATAGTAGCATAAAGAAATATTAAAATTCGTGACAGACGTCAAAGCAGCGAGTATAAGAAAATAAAAACAGCTCTAAGAAATCATAAGTCTAATTACTAGTGTTAGAATAAAAGCATCAATACAATGGACAACCATCAACAACTACACCTTTACCAGTAGGACATGTAGCCAATCCACAATGCTCACCATCAGCACCCCACCACGAAATGCTTATACCTTCCATAGTTAAACAGAAGTAGAGAAGAACCCCCATGAAAGCCAAACCAGCATCCATAGCTGCAGATAGAACGTAATTATACCTCTGCCACCACTTCTTTCTGTACCGGAAAACAAAGAAATTGAATATTGTTCCCACAAAAATCCAGCTATTGAAGTTGAGGGTTGTAGCAGGGGGCATAGCAGCTGTGGCCCCCAAAAGTATCGGAAGATTAATCAATTTCATCCATTCTTGAGTTGGGAATGCTTTTTGAAGCAGCCAGACAAAAATGGGACCCAAGGCGCCTCCTAGGAAGAACCAGTTAAGTAGAGCATAGTTACCAAGAGGGCCAAATATCCGTCTGGGCCCCACTAGACCCCAGATAACTGATGCATCGAAGAACACTCGATCCCCTGGGCATGTCCAAGGACTGTTTGGAGGGAGTAGTTCGTCTTGGCATATATTCTCTATGCTAGTTAGGAGCCACCAAGCGACAGCCATATTGATTGTTCCGGCAATGACAGTTCCAACAAACTGCATTGGCGGAAGATACGAAATTAGATAAAATATGAATATTATGGAAAAGAGAAATGACCATTTCCACCAACTTGATAAAAAAAAAAAAATCACTTTATACCTGGACTATGAACATGGATCTTGGTGGGATCTTCATGTAATGGCCTAACTTGAAATCATTAAGAAAGGAGACTGCTTGAGTCATGCTAATATAGCCATAGGTTTTGAAGCAAACGTTGGCTATTGGCCTCCCTGGATATATAACTCCCATTATGTACTCCGTGATCACATTAAGCCCTGGTGTCTTTATCGAGAGAGAGAGAGAGAGAGAGAGAGAGAGAGAGAGAGAGAGAGAGAGAGAGAGAGAGAGAGAGAGAAGAACATCATTTCAGTATAATGCATACACACAGATAGGTAATTAAAAAAAGTGTTAATGCTATTATTCTTGTTCAGTCATCAAGAAAATGTCTAAGAATAACCTGATTGGTTGTCGCAGTTATGATGCTGATGGGGAGAGTAAAGGTCAATGCAAGTCCAGCAGCAAAGAGGAGGCCCCACCACGGCAACTGGATCTGTTCTTTCATGAAGAGGCAAAGCGCAAGAGACAGAAGCGTCGAACCCACAAGCATTGCATAAAACCACCAACTGGGTATGTCTTCATATCTCCTCATTAGCTTTGTGTGAATATCTATCTTTCCATTGTAAGAAGCTCGGAACTGATCATATATCTCTCTGCTCATAACAGAACATAACCGCAAAAATAATTTTCTTTAACAACAATAATGTCTAGTAGTAAATACATACCAAAATATTATGAGTTTTCATAATTTACCTTCCATTAAAGATGAGAACATGAACAAGAGTAGCTATGACAGCAGCAAATCCGATGCCATAAGTAACAGCAAAAAAGACACTAAGATAAATATGGCCTTGCTCCTCGTACGCTGGCATGTCTATCTCAAACTTGTCATTAACAATAGCTGTTACATTATAAATCTGTCCATGGACGTTGAATAAATGCGAGGAGAAAATGGGAAAGTTTCTGGCTTTGTACAAGCTCATCCCCCAGTAGGCTATTGGGGTTATCACGTAGATAATTGTTACATAGCCCACTAAAACATTTACAATGGCGAAGAATGGGGAGATAAGAGGGCTGCCTAGGTAGGAGGCCATGACTGACCAGTCAAGAGTGAAGGATGCAATGCCAAGGCCACGCATCCCTGACCCTAGTTGTTGGGCTGTCACTGAATCTCTAAATACCCAACAGAGGACAGAAAGGTTTGAGAGTGTGGGGAAGATATAACCCGGGAAAATGTACCAGGAGAAGCTGCATAGTAGTGCAATCAAGAAGAATTTTCCTCTTGACATTCGCGAACTGTCTTTCTCATGTAGAGCCCTGTCAAGAATCATATACCAGAAACTTATCTAAACAAGAGTGTTTCTTATGTTTATGTGATCTGAACAAGACTTGTAACACACATAAAGGCTATATAAAACTTAAAAATATGCAGAAATAGCAAGCATGTGGTGTTGTGCAGAGGCACAATAGATAGAATAAAACAAACCCATGATGTCTGTATTTTAATGTATACTGCAAGTAAAACTCGCCTTCCACACTGAATTCACATTTACATAATTCCGGTTTTCTTGAACATGCCTGGGTCCCTTTTATCGACCACAACAATTTCAAATTAAGGACGTTAATGCTCTAACATCAATATCAAATGTACTTTATCGATGATGAATTAGCAACATAGCCATTCAAGCATTTCTTTTCTGATAAATATTGCTAAAATATCATATTGCTCCCTTATATACATCACTTGGGATTAGTTAATCATTTTTAAAGCCATACAACAAATAACATAGTGCATTCATGTCTCATAGCAAAGATATTGGAACACAATGCAAAGATCTGATCATAAGCATGGTATTTACTCTCGCCTTGAAATAAAGACACATGCACTATGAATAGAAATATCGCAGCTATCGGAAGACATAAATTTGCATAGACAAAGGAGGCTTTTTTGGTAACTACTCATAAACAAGCAAATTAGGGAGAGAAAGAAGAAGATTATACAGCTCACAATTCAAACGGCTAATAGTAAGAGATACAATCCATCCATGAAACATAACATGGCAACTAAATTCTTCGTATAGAGGTCAGTTTGTGCTTTTGGGCACTTCACATTAGCATATACTATGTCGACTGTTTGATACCAGCAAAATAAATAATTGATTTAGAGCTGCTATAAAAATGTGGTCCTATTAACGACTTCCCGGGTGACTCGGACTCAATTTACAGAAAAATGAAATATTCAGCATGATTCCTTGAGCTGTGTGGTCCATGTATATATTTACCTGAAGAGAGAAACTTGAACAAGACTGCTAGGCCACCACATATGAGCCGGCTCCACCACATATCTCCTCAGTATCCCTGCCCACCCATATCCTAGTACCTGATATATTCAAACAAATTAATCCCACATTACCAGCTGCAAAATGCAAACGCTACTTGTACTTTAACTAATATGTAAGAATCTTTTATTATAAACGGGCAAATTGCAATTTAGTTACCCAACCATTACATATCATAGCAATTTTTGGTTCACATAACATTTTAAGGGGTAAAATCGTCAGTTTGTAATGCAGCTCAGATATATAAAATCCATAAGTTGGTGAAATTTGACACTGATCCAATCATATAAACTAGAAAATTATACATTAATATGTATGCACATGCACCTGAGTAGTGATAACAAGAATCCAACCGGCCAAGAAAGAGATTTTCCTATGATAAAAAGCCTTAACAATATCCACAATACCAACCGCATAAGCCGCTCCTCCCCCAAAAGCCGAACCGGCATTGGCAAATATCGAGATCAAAACATGCTCTTTCATATTAAACGGACCCGGGTTCAGAGAAAACTCCCTCTCCCCGGACCCAGGGATTCGAAACTTAGTAGTCGGCAGCACCTTAGCCATGAACCGGCCAATGGGGAGAGTAGCCACTTGAACCGAAATCATGGAAATAATGAGCGGTTCGGTTCGGTAAGCGAAGAAAGTATTGAGAAACGATAAAACAACGCATGAAACAAGTCCGAGGAACCACATTCGGAATGTCCATACGGGTAGGGAAGGGTCGTCGACGTTGGAGACGGTTAGCCTGACTTCTTCGACGGGGGATTCGTCGACGTTGAATTTGTTCGATGGATTTGTTATTTTTTCTTCTGCTTCTGCACTCTCTATTTCCATGGTGTGAGGGTTTGGGTAAGAGGTTTAGGTGTTTGACCTTGTAAACTTATTTTGATTTCTTTTCAGAAAATACCCTACTCATTGATTTATGTAACAAATGGCATAGTTTGATTGATTGAAGTAGTGAATGCTTGTTAATAGGAACTGATTGAGTGAATTGTGAATCTCTCGTTGGAATTTGTCTCGGGATTTTGCATCTACTCTAATTATTGCTCAAAATTTTAAATACCAATAATATCTCGGTTGAAAAAAGATAAAAAATAAAATAAAAAGCAATATTCCGTATTTCTTGAAAAAAGTGATTTAGGCTCCATTTGTTTCGATGTAAAATATTTTTCGAAAAATGTTTTCCGAAAAAAGTTTTCATGTAAAATGTTTTACTTAGCAAGAACGTAAAATATTTTACTTAGGATTAGGAAGGGCGTAAAATGTTTTACGACGTAAAATGTTTTACTTAGGAAAATGTTTTTAATTAGGAAAATATTTTACTTAGGAAAATGTTTTACTTATGATTATTATTGTTATTATTATGATTATTAATTTATTATTATTAATTTTTTATTATAATTATTAATATTATTTTTTTATTATTATTATTATTTTTATTATATTTATATCATTATTATTTATTATATTATTATTACTATTATTTTTATTAATTTTTTATTTTTTTAATTATTATTATTTGTTATTATTATTATTATTTTATTATTATTATTATTATTTTTTATTATTTTTTTATTATTATTATTTATTATTATTATTATTATTATTTTTATTATTTAATTATTATTATTATTATTTTATTTTTTATTTTTTATTATTATTTTATTAGTTATTATTATTATTATTATTATTATTTTTTTATTATTATTATTTTATCTTTATTATTATTATTTTATTTTATTTTTATTTATTTATTTATTATTATTATTATTATTATTATCATTATTATTATTATTATTATTATTATTATTATTATTATTATTATTAGAATGAGGAAGTAGAATGTTATACCTTGTGAAATATGAGTTTTACATGAAAGACACCATTTTCCGAAAAATGTTTTACTTATGACAAGGTCAGTAAGTCGTTTTACTTAGGAAGGGCGTAAAATGTTTTCCGAAAAACGTTTTCTCCATTTTCCTGAAAACAACCAAACACCGAAAAATGAGTTATTTTAAGGAAAACATTTTTCGGAAAACAACCAAACAACGAAAAATATATTACGGTATTCTGGAAAACAACCAAACAACGAAAAACGAGTTATTTTACGGAAAACATTTTTCAAAAAATATTTTATAGTGAAACAAACGGGGCCTTAATCTCAATTTTATGTTTGTCTTACAATTTTCAAAAGTGCTCAAAAGTATTTTTAAAACATGTTTGACTACCACAAAAATTTTAGTGATTATAAAATCGATAATTTATGAAATACCCTTACACTTTTAAAACTCGTAATAATCCTCCTAAATCATAAAAAAAAAACACAAACTAAATTAAAGATACCCCGTCATGATGTTCAATAAAATGAAATATTTATTTTCATGGTTAACCACTCCTGAATGTTGCAATTTGTAAGGCCAATTGATCGCGAAATTCATCTATTTCTCGTTCATCTGTAGCTAATCGGGAAAGAAATATGTGCTTTATACTAGAGTTTCGTGTCGAAACAACTTTGAGGCGTCTCTCATATTCGCGAATTACTTAATCCGCTTTAGCTTTTTTTTCTGAAATAGTCACGAAGAGCTATTGATGTACATATTGTGTCATGACCCTAAATCTAGACACTATTTTGGCCACGTGTGGAGCACGTAGGGGTAAGGTGTATTGCCCCTTCTATTAAGCCTTTTACGAAAATGTGAATGGTTATGTATTTATTTGGATAATTTGATAATTTAGATGTTATTAAATTAATTTTAATAAAATAATGTCTAAATGGATAAATGAGAAATTGTGTGGGAAAGTGATATTATTTGAATTTTGAAATAAAAGATTTATAAAAAGTTTAAGGAGCTTTAGTGTAAATATAAGCTCAAGGGGGTTGATTGTAATAACTTGAAACTAGGAAGAGCTAGAGTGTAAGTGTTCTATATAAATCCTTACCTCTTTCCTCTCAGAGAAGTATTTTTCTTCTCCCAGCTTCTTCTTCCTTCTCCTACGTTCCAGAAAGTACTAAACCTAGAATTATCTTCCAAAAATTATAACAAATCAACCGTTGATCCGTTTTTAATTCAGACTTCATATTATCGCTCAGGGAAGCGAGGGGATCATTTAGAGACGATCAAATCTTCTTTTTATTTTGGCACATTTTGGTAAGTTATTATAATTTCTTTCTTTAATTGCTCATAATATATATAATATATATAAAGATGATATTATGACGATATGAGGTGTATTTGTTAATTTTATCCAAGTTATTTGGCCTTTAAAATGATGAATATATTGGTTGGAAATAACTAGGATGAAGGGAGTGAAAAACATGGTTTGGTTTAATTGGAACGATGGTGTAACATGGTTATATGGCTTGGAGGGAGTATGTTTTATTGTTGGAACATATATATACTGGTGTTGGTTTATTTGGTATAGCTGGGCAAGGGCACGACTCGTGCCATGGAGCACGAGTCGTGACCCTTTGGTTTGTAGTCATGAAGGGTAGTCGTGATAATCAAACCAGTCGTGCGGGGATTGGTCACGACTCGTGCCTATTAGCACGACTCATGCCCAGGTCTGTTTTCTGGGGCTGACTTTACAAGCTTGTAGACCTAAACAAACTAGTACGGATTTAGTCCCTCTTTAACTATGATTCTAGTACAACATTAGTACTATACAATGGAGTCTTAAATGACCCAAATTGATATTGGGAAGGTCTTTAAATATTGACTTGAAAATGATTGAAAGTCAATTGTGAAAATGTAGCCAAAGTTGTAAAAACTTGGTAAATAGATATGGAACCTTTATAGAAGGTGAGTAATAGTACGACATGGACATGTAGGGCTTACTTGATATACATTGTGCCTTACGTGGTTATATTTACATGGTTTTTGGTTCAAATAGCGTGTAAAATATGTATTACACTATTTGCTTGGTTGGAACCTTTATAGAAAGTGTTCAACATTATGGCATGAGTGCGTAGGGCTACTTATATTATATTCTACCCCTACGTGGTTACTTATATGTGGTTATTGGTTTAGATAGTGCGTGAAATATATGTTGCACTACTTCATGGGGTTGAGCATGGATATGTAGGGCTTATATGTAATTCATTGTGCCCATATGTGATTGCATATTCATGATTGGTTGTGCACATAGTGTTTAAATACGTGTTGCACTGTTTCATTTACTTGAGCATGAGTATTAATACCATGTCATTGGATTGTTGTTATTCAATAGTGTTTAAATATATGTTTCACTATTGTGATTGGTTTAGCATGAGGAATAAGTACCATGATATATATTGATATCCCAAGGTGTGGATTAATTTCATGTATTTATCACGTGCTTGAATATGTTTATATCTGTTGATTATTCGGGGGTATATGGAATACTATCACTTATAGGATTTGTTCCATAAGGTGCTTAGATTTCCTTATACCTGGGGCCGTTCCCCTTCTGTGGCTACAGACTGGGGTTCAGCTTCTATGGATATGTATGAACATTTCATAGGATTGCTGATGTCTTATATCTTCCCTAGAAAATGGGTCTTATAAGACGTGAATATGCACCAGCAGTTCACAAATGAGTGGAGTATAACTCCCACCGTTGTACTACATATTATTCAGATTGGAAAGGTAAAAAGGAGGTAACGGAATGTGTTTTCCGCTTTACCAATGTGATTATGAGCAACCTGTTTATGTGTTGCATATTATATGGCATATTGTTAGATACATAATAACATATTGAGATTTATTTTCACCAATTCTCCCTTTACTGTTTTAGATTCAGCTGAGACAGGTGGACCATACCGGTGAGGCCGGGAAGGAGTTTGGATCATATTTTGGGTTGTCAGGGTATGTATATATTGTGTGGGAGTTGGGAGTAGTTGTAGTTATTTTATACTGGGAAACTTTTATAAAACATTTTCAGTATGTTGTGTTGTAATTAACCTGGGAGTTGGTTTTGTTCAAAGTTGGATTGTGTAAAGCCTGTATATTGTAGTGTTTGTAACTTAAACAGGTTATGTTTTTAAAGCAAGGTTTTATATCACCTCCAGATAGAGAGGTTATGTCGAAATTTTTAATGTGTATATTTTACTTTTCAAGTGAAGTAAATAAAAGAAAAGAAAGTGTTATTTTTTTTGAGGTGATTTGGGACCCTCCATCCTGGGACACGATTTTATAGGTTCCTAGAGTTGGGAGGCGCCCACATATTGTATCAACTTGAACATCAAAATTAAATGAGTGCATATCATTTGAAATTCCCCCATCAAACATTCCACACTCCAATGTTTCGCTCGATTATGCTTTTCAACGAAAAGTGAACTTGGTTGAATTTCTCTTTGTGGATTTCTAGGTTGTTCCTCACGAAGAAAATCAGGCAAGTGGTACCTCTCTACTTTGTATGGTGACAAGTAACCTTTAATATTTAGATAACCTGTGTCAACCAAATAATATTTCTATACACATATATTGAAATTTGTTATTGGATTAGAATAAAAATTACAAATATTAGAATCATTGTATAAGTAATACTAACCTTATTTAGGATGTGAAAAATTCAATTATGCATTTCTTAGTGCTTGAAAAAAAAATCTTGTATAATGCGCACTACCTCCCCACCCGGGCCATGTAAATGTAAAATACATGTCAAAGTCACAAACAACCATCACATTTTGAATAGTATATAATTTCCTCCCAATATAAGGAACTTTTTCATTTGTTCGGAGAATTGCCTTCACATGTGTCCCATCAATTGTACCGATACAGTCCTAAAATTAAGTAGTGTAAGAAATCACTTATACAACAATTTTCATCATAGTATTGTCAAAGTGGCTAACCTTGAAATGTGGTCAATATTTGTCATTCGTACTAATGCGTTTGAAATATGGTCAATATTTGTCATTCGTACTAATACGTTCTGAAACATAGTCCAAATTTTCAAGTGGCTTGATCATATCAAGTGCTGATTCACTAGCTGCTTAAGGAGAATATCAAAAATGCCTACTTATTGTATTTTTGATATGTTGAAAACCCTCATACAACATTCTGTTACTATAGGTATAATGCAATTCAATCACTTATAGAACAAATCTATACTTGATTGTATCCCACTATACCCATAACAACAGTTTATATAACCACATTCAAGTACATAAACAGTTACTTGAAAATACATCCACACATTGGGATATCAATATATAACATGGTACTTATTCCTCATGTTAGACCAATCACAATAGTGCAACATATATTTAAACACTATTGAAGAACAACAATCTAATGACATGGTATTAATACTCATGCTCAAACAAATGAAACAGTGCAACATGTATTTACATACTATGTGCACAACCAATAATGAATATGTAATCACATATGGGCACAATGTATATCAAGTAAGCCCTACATATTCATTACATAATATATATAATCCAGTAACAGGGTATTAATACTCCTGTCCAAACCAATGAAGTAGTGCAACATCTATTTAATGCACTATATAAACCGATAACCATATACAGGTAACCACGTAGAGGTACAATGACATACAAGTAGCCCTACGCGTTCATAACATAACATTAAACACCTTCTATAAAGGTTCCATAACAATTTACCAAGTTTTTATTAACTTTGGTTAATTATTTACATTGCCTTCCAACCATTTTCAGAACAATATTTAAAGCCTTTCCCAATATCAATTTGGACCATTTAAAGTTCCATTGTATAGTACTAAAGTTGTACTAGAAGTATAGTTAAAGAAGGACTAAATCCATACCCATTTGAATAGGTTTAAAGGGCCTAAAAAATGCTACCCTAAACCTGAACTGGGCACGACTCGTGCCCTAATACCGCACGAGTGATTCCATTTACACGACTCGTGACCATACTGGCCACTTATGTCGCACGACTGGGAATGACAGGGTCATGACTCGTGCTCCAGGGCACGAGTCGTGCCCTTCCCCAGAAACTGCTGTTTATCTTGAAACCTCAGCAGGACAAAGTACAACACCATTTTCTACCTACTCTTTCCCTTCAACTCAATTTTACCAAGTTTTAAACATCAGTATATTGCCTCTAAATATTAAAACATACTCCCTCCAACCATACACCCATTTCTACCACCTTTCCAAATTTAACCAATCCATATTATCAACTTTTACCCTACTCCTTTCCAAAACCATATTTTCATCATTTCCAAGTCCAAATAACTTGCATAACATTATCAAGAACACATTATATCATCTTTATACATATTATGAACAATTATAGAAGGAAATCATAATAAATTACCAAAATAGGCCGAAATAAAAGGAAGATTTAATTGGCTATACTTGCTCTAATCGACTCCCTGATCACAAATATGAAGTCGGAATTGAAAACGGATCAACGGTTGATTTTCTACAAATTCCTGAAGGTATCCCTAGGTTATAGGATGATACGTAGTACTGAGGGAGAGAAAGAGAAGAACTAAGAGTCTTCTGGGAGAAGAAAGGATTTTTATATAAGCAATTTACACCTAGGCTTCTCCAGGAATCAATCAACTACAAACCACTACCTTAAACTTATATTTACACATAAGCTCCTCAATACTTTTATAACACTTTCATTTGAAATTTCCAATATTACCAATTTACTACACAAATTCCCATTTCCTTCATTTCCTTCATTTAGATATTATATAATTAAAATAAATTTAATAACATCTAAAACCACGTAATTCACCAAAATTGTCAAAATAAACACGTAATCAATTCAAATAGCATATAATGCATAAGATGAGATGTAAAGCAACCCAACCCCACGTGCTCCACGTCTGACCAAAATGGTACCTAGGTTTAGGGTCGTGACATAAACAATTATCAATCAACAATGGTAGATAATTTTATTAGAAGAGCCCCAAGTTCGTATCGAATCACTTGGATGAGGCAAATACACAAACACATGGATTGCAATAATCAAAAGGTTCCACAAACATATAATCATAATCCGGCAAACATGGCATATGATTAAAAATCCAAACAAAGAGTAACTTAAAGATGATTACTGAATTGAAAATCAAAATGAGAAGACATACCTCAAGATTGTATACCCAACGTTGGAAGCTTGAAAAATATTGTTGTTTTGGGAGATGAAGGCTTTTTTGACAGCAGCCAAACAAAGGATAAATAAACGACAAAAATAGAGTTGTTGTGAAGATAAGGGTAAATCAAGGGTTTGAATTTTTATTGAAGACTAACCATGAGCGATTCTCGGAAATGCAAGTAGGGAAGTGTTTCTGCGGAAATGCATCTTTCCGCATTCTGAGGTCAACAAACGCAAACTCAAATTTGCCCCCAAACACTATTTTGCGGTGACTTCGGCAGCGACGCGCATTTAGGGTCAAAGAATGCGCTCCCAAACAGACTCTTATTTCAAAAAAATGTTCGCTATGTAAGAACGACAAATTGGAAAAAATGCATTAAAAATACCCAAGCAATGATTTTTTTAAAGAACTAAATTAAAAATTAATATATTGCCCAATATACAAAATTCGCAAAAGTACTATCCAGAATATACATTTTTTTTAAGTAGTGACTTTAGATTAAAATAGCTACTATCCATTTCATGTCTTTCCAATGTTTTAGGCATAATCAAAACGGCGTGGCGACTTCGACTTTTTCGAAAGAAATTCATCAGTCCAATCCATGAAACAAACCTTTTTCCGGATCGGGTAATTTCAGTTAGCGACTCTGCTGGGGATATACTTGCTTTAAAAACATTTAAAAAGATTTTTAAAACATGGTGTGGGTCAAACTTTCGTTTTACCCCTTCATTTGACTGTCATGTGTGTGTGTTGTGCTTTACTTTTTCTTTTTTCTTCTCATAAAAAAAAGAAAAGAAATATATATCTGTGTGCATAGTCATATCTTTAAAACAAATTCTGCAAAATTTCTGTTTTTACTCAAAAAGGAATTTTAGTGACTGCTCACTACGCGCACTCTTATCCTGTACACTTGCACACTACAACCCTGAAACCGGAATGGTCTCAGTTGCAGTTCGATTGGTGTTCCTATGCCTTTCTTGCGTGCACGGGATCATTCCAAACATCCCATCCTCGCCAGTGTCAACCATGCACTATTTGTGTCACACTTTGTTCAAGTCCGTGTCATAAAGACTAGATATGTATCTCATGTCGACCATTTCTCTGAGTCAAAACCAAAATCAAGATCCCTTGCGGGAGCAAGACAAAAAAGGTCATGCCAAAATTTTGACCCGATCTTGATTTCTAGTGTTAACTTGGACAGTGGTCTATATCGGGTATACGTCAAAATTTTGACCCGATCTTGACTTAGGGATATTGGCTTTGTTCACTATTCACATAGCGGAATCATTGAAACGTACATGACAGGCTCGGTCCTTAGGTTCGTTTATCTTTTTGGTCGGTGGAAACCGCTTGCCCTATAGCCCTCGCCCGGGGTTGTCCGCCCTAGGAGGTCGAAATACAGGTGAAAAATGAGGGGCTTATAGACGTAGTGACGGATTCTACTGGCCCAGGATCTAGAATAGTTGCGAAAAAGAAGAGAAATCTTTTCCAACCATTTAGGATTCTGAGAAAACCTGTTTTAAGTAAATTGAAACAACAAAAAAATAATAACAACAAAAAATTAAAAAGGAAACTGCATGTCGCATGAGCTTTCCCCCTTCATCCAAAAAACCCTCTCGAGTTTAAACCCTGCCTTTCGCCCACTACATTGAACCGAGATTGGTTGAGATTCCCCGGGTGCCATTTTTTCAGCATTGAAGTTACAAGGTCCGACAGCCCTTCCGGTTCAGTAGTTCGAACGGTCCGTTATTCCCTAATGGCAAGGTCGACAGATAAAAGCAAAGGAAATGGGACTCCGCCTCTGGGAAATCTCCAATCAATGGAGGAGGTGTTGAAAGCTTTCGAAACCCTTAAGAAATGCCTAGAAGAGTAGCAAGCTTGGATTGTAGACACCATGCCCCGCCGCGGAACTGTTGCGGTTCCCCAACCCGATGGAACCTTTGCCCTCATAGAAGACGAAGACATGCCTGCTCCCTCAGCTTCCCAAAGTTATCAGCAGGGCCCTCCTCCACAAAGCTATGAAAACCCGGCGATGCAAAGTAGCTCCCGCCCAAAGCTTCATTCAAGCACTAGTCAAGCTGCTCCGACATTCCAAATTTTCACATTCAGTTTCCCAGTTCTGCTCCGCCAACTAAATATCACCAGCACACCTATGGGCCCGCTCCCTCAGATCCCAATGTCACTCGATATCCCCCGGGATTCAATCCTTTGCCTCCATATGAGCCCCGCGGCTACAACTTGAAGTCCCAATGCCTGCCAGGGATGGACATACCAAGCGGATACCCTGATGTTTCAAATCTGCCACCCGCCATACTACCTCTCAGATCCAATGAAACATTCCCTCAGCTCCCAAACGCAATGCAGCATGGTCCGGGTAATCACGCCCTCGGCTCCAGTTTCGTTAATCCAGGATACGGATTGGTATACACTCAATTGCCTCCCCAAGACTCCCGAATGGCAATCCCGTCAACCAATCTACCTCCACCTTCAATTTACATCCCAGAAAATGGAAACCTACCTCCGTCCAATGACCCCCATAAGGCTTGGTTGGTCGAACAGATAATGGAGATGCAAGGGAAAATGGTCAACTCTCAAAAAGACTCGCTCATGACCACGGATCCAAGTAAGGTGATTTCTCTTCCCCAAAAGTTCAGAATGCCAGAGAAAGAGAAGTTCGATGGGACAGAATGCCCAAAGACTCACATCATTACCTACGTCCTAGGTATGAGAGCCAAAGGGGCCACCCCACAACAAATGGCGGACCACTTCCAACACTCCCTTAAATCCACGACACTAAGGTGGTTCCTCGGTGTAAAAGCGGAAAATCGCTCCACTTGGGATCAAAGTAGTGATATCTTCCTTGAGAATTGCCGCACCAACCTTGAGTGGGATACCAACTGCCATGATCTGCAAACCACTGAATAAAAGGACAATTGGTGGGAGAATTTTACAAAATATGGAACTGGAAACTAAGTGAGATAAGGGATTCGCTTTCCAAGGAAGAGCAAATGAATATCTTCCACTCTTGCCTCAAACCATCTCTGAGGACCTTGATTAGCTACCATTTATATCCCAACCTACGTGCCATGGTCAATGTCGGGACCAAGTTCGAAAAGACTTTGAGCCTACAGAAAACAGCGGCCACTCCCATTTCTTCCTACAGCTATCGGGCAACCCTGCCAAATCCGACACCTGTCCCAAGCAAAGGAAAAGAAGTCGCCGAAGCAGTTCACTACATTCAGAACGGAGTCCAAGGAAACTGCGATCAAGTACCCTCATGAAAAACAACCTCCTCTGCAGCAGCATTTCCTGCACTTTGATAACCTCGAGATGCCCCTGAGCCAAGTGTTTGAATCATTGGTAAAATGGAATATTCTCAAACCACTTGAAAATTACTAGCCAAAGAATCTCAATCCCAACAGGGATATGAGCAAGCGGTGTGCTTTTCACAAATACCTCAGCCACACTACCGACAGTTGTTTCATACTAAAACAAGTGGTCTAAGGGCTAATTGAAGAAGGAAAGTTGGAATGCCCCCGCGGTCCCAACACAGTCGTAAATCCATTCCCCAGGAACGATAGGGTAAACATCGTGACATTCGACATGGATGAGTCCTCTGTACTCTCAGCGAGTAACCAAAACAAGATGGGTGGAAAGAACAAAGTTACCTTCTGGGCAAGCCTTCACTAATAGAGCTAACAATGCCCAAAGAAAGAAAAGAAGACTCTGAGGAAGATGTCTGGGATGAGCCTTCGCTTCAGCGACTTTTTAGCTAAGAGATCAAATTGCCAAACTTGATCGATTTTGTTTCTGATAACTCAATGACAGCTATGATTGGGGAAAGCAATGCAAAGCCTTTTGAACCTTGCATCCTCTCAAGCCCATCAAAAATGCCGTTGAAGAACTGGGTTACCTTTTCTGGACCTACAGCCAGCAAGGAGGAAATGATTGAGAAGCTTGGTCTAACCCCTCGTCTCCTAGAGTCTAGCTTCGAAAAAAAAGTCCAGAGTTGTATTTGAATTCGAGTCTCTCGAGTCATCCGACGGCCTTAGACCTGAGAATTATGAGCTCATAGCCAACAATGTGTCCCCTTTGCATTAAATGAAAATTTTGACCTTTCTGAGTAAATTAACTAATGATAAATTAACTAACAAACTAAAAACAGTTAATAATGATTCACTTGATAAAGACACAGACACATTAAATTAACAATACATTAAACAAATACGTAAGCATACTGTCAAATGAGAGGAAAATTGGGCCCAAGCTGCCGAGGAGGTTTTAACCAAAGTGAATTTGGGAACTGCTGAAGAGCCTAAAGAGACGCAAATCGGAGGTCTCTTCACCGGCATCGAGCGAGAAGCATTGACTGCACTGCTCAAAGAATTTGTAGATATGTTCACCTGGTCCTATCGGGATATGCTTGGCTTGGATCCCGCCATAGTAGATCATCGGATTCCCTTGAATCCCGAGGCCAAGCCCGGCAAGCAGAAACTACGCTAGATCAAGCCAGAATGGTCTTTGTAAGTCAATGAAGAAATGTAGAAAATGTGTTAGTCAAATATATGTTTAGATTTAGAATTGCTTAATCCCAATCACAACAAGCATTATTGAGGACTGAAATTACCCGATCTTTTTCGCGCGCGGGGGCGCGGCGGAAAAGGCGGTTGTCTTTCGCGGGGGGTTGGTGTCTGAGACCTCGCTTCACGGGAAGGAGCAGAATGAGGAGTCGCCACGCGGTTTTGTATTTTGAGCCCAAACGTTGAGAAACGGCTATTGCGAAAAATGGTGTCGTTTTTATTGGTAGCAAAAACTTAGGAAAAGGCTTTGAAAATGGGGATCATTTTTATTGGCAGCAAAAACGAGTAAAAAGCTTTTTAGTACCAGAGATTGTTAGGTTCGGAGGTCAGGTTACGTTTCGGGTAGAGTATGACGAGATCGCCCGAAACGCCTTGCATGACGAGTCTTTCTACCTTTCTCGAAATCGTGTGTGTGTGTGTCTTTTGAAATGGGGGCTTGAATGACAAGCTTAATCTTGGTTTGAGTGACAAATGTTGATTAGGTGACTTTGTTTGAAAAGACGAGCGTTTGAATGACAAACGTCGGTTTTGAGTTGAAATGAGCGTTTGCGTGGCAAACGTCGACTTTGAGTTGAAATGAGCGTTTGCGTGGCAAACGTCGATTTTGAGTTTGAAAAGGAGTTCGAAGGTCGAACTTCGGTTTTTTGAACCGGGCGAGTCATTGTTAACGATTTTTACGAGAAAAATGCGTATTAAATGATTTTGAGTGTCAAATGGCGGCTTTTAGTTTGAAGATGAGCATTCGGAGGCCGAACGTCATTTCGCGCGTTTTGAAAGAGAGTTCGACGGACGAACTCCGGTTTTAAACCGGGCATTACATTGTTAACGATTTTTACGGGAAAAATGCGTATTAAATGATATGCGATCAACGAATCGGGTTGCGACTCGGACTTTGAAAAGTAAATACTATCACAATCCAAACGGATCGGACTTGTAAATGACAGTATTTAAAGCGGTGTCAACGGAATCAAACGATCCGGAATCGTAAATGACGATCAACGAGGCCAAACGGCTCGGAATTGTAAATGACGATCAACGAGGCCAAACGGCTCGGAATTATAAATGACGATCAACGAGGCCAAACGGCTCGGAATTGTAAATGACGATCAACGAGGCCAAACGGCTCGGAATTGTAAATGACGATCAACGAGGCCAAACGGCTCGGAATTGTAAATGACGTAAAAGTAAACGGAACGGGGTCGGAACGCCGTTTTAACCCGTGATTACTTCTCTTACGGAAAGAGAAGAGGATCGAGGGACTAAAACGTATCGGACCCCGTTAGACGGAGGCGTCTACATTTTGACAATGACGTTCGAAACAGTTATAGCGGCCGGCGCGTAAACCGAGGCAGGAACGGAAGATTCAGAGAGAGGGAGTTATACCTATGGCTAGGGTTGACTCCTTTGGCTCGGGAGGTGTGCACGGGACACGGAAAGTTATTCGAAAGGTTGTTTCGAAGTTGTAGGGTGCGTATTTGATCGAAATACGAAGGTTTCACGCGAATCGAGACAAAACGGGAGCTCGGAAGGGGTGGAAACCAGTTTGGACCGTGGGGTATGTGAGTTTTTGGTGTTTTTTCCTCCTTCTTTGCCTTTGACAGCAACTTCTATTTATAGGGTGAAAATTGCAGTAGGAGTCCGGCCGGACTTGGACTGAATTTCAGGGGTTTTGGGAATTTTGGAAATCTGGGGGACTTGTTGGCAATTTCAGGAAAATTGCACAGTGAGTCCGGCCGGACTTGGCTTGCAAACCGGGGTATTTTGGTCTTTTGGCCTTGATTTGTGATTGACGAGTGACTAGAGGGAGGTGGCATGCGGGACACGTGTCTGTGACTCACCGAAGTGTGGGAGTTCGTTCCCGGTCCGGTTTTGTCCGTTTTTAAAATAACGGTCAGGAAATGTCCGAAACGCCCCCGGAAAGTGCCGGAAAATGCGTTTTTCAGGGAAAGCCATACTTTTACGTGAGATGTCACGTGACAAGTACGGTTTGACGTCGGGATGCACGGGGCAGTCCCGGGACGTCTCGTTGGCACAGCAACGGGGAGTTTAACGAGTTCCGGTTAACCTGGAGCGGGCCGGTTAACGGATTTCGGTTAACTTTCGACGGATTTTGACGATCCGGATTTGGGTACTTACAGTTAGCCCTCGCGACGTCTCCTCCGAAGGAGGTGGGGTCGTTGAAAAAGATAAGGATCCAAATCGGGATGCCTTACCTTGAAAGAGACACAGGCGGTCGAGTGGTGGACCCTTAGCGAAAAGGATTCCTACGTATCCCGAGCGGGAATCAAGCCGATCGTAGTTCGAAAAGGGGCAAGGGCCGCGCATGGGGACCTTGACTGAGCGAGGCTGTTAGGAGGCGTCTAAACTGGATGAGACCATTCGCGAGGTACTGTACTGAATGGAGACTATTTGGGAGGCGTCGAACACGGGGCTTACGAAACCTTCGAGGGCGTGTGACGCCTCAAACCGGAGTTGCGATGCTGACGAGGGCGTTCGTGCCTTGGAGTCTTGGGCTTATTCTTGTTGCCGGTTTTATCCTGGCAGGGATGAGCGTTCGGGCCTACTTGGATGGCCGAAGAGGGATTGTTGTGCGGGCTTATTGCGGTGCCGGCGAAGTGGAAGCAGTCGGGCTTACGGCGGCGGCGGGAGATGATTTGTTGCAAGGCGTTCGTACCTTGGGGTTCGGGCTTATTGCAGTTGCCGGAGGAGAATTGTTTGCAAGGCGTTCGTACCTTGGGGTTCGGGCTTATTGCAGTTGCCGAAGGAGACGGTTTGCAAGGCGTTCGTACCTTGGGGTTCGGGCTTATTGCTGTTGCCGAAGGAGACGGTTTGCAAGGCGTTCGTACCTTGGGGTTCGGGCTTATTGCAGTTGCCGAAGGAGACGGTTTGCAAGGCGTTCGTACCTTGGGGTTCGGGCTTATTGCTGTGCCGAAGAGACTATTTGAAAGCGTTCGTACCTTGGGGTTGGAGCTTATTGCGGTTGCCGAAAGGAATATTTGGAAAGGCGTTCGTACCTTGGAAAGGTTCGAGCTTATTGCGATTGCCGATTGAAATCGGACCGTGAAGGCGTTCGTACCTTGGGGTTCGGACCGTGAAAGGTTGCGAGAGATTGAAATCGTTCGTGAAAGGTACCTTGAGAGTTGAAATTGGACCGAAAGGTCGCGATTGAGGATTGAAATCGGACCGTGAAAGGTCGCGATTGAGGGTTGAAATCGGACCGTGAAAGGTCGCGATTGAGGATTGAAATCGGACCGTGAAAGGTCGCGATTGAGGATTGAAATCGGACCGTGAAAGGTCGCGATTGAGGATTGAAATCGGACCGTGAAAGGTCGCGATTGAGGATTGAAATCGGACCGTGAGAGGTCGCGATTGAGGATTGAAATCGGACCGTGAAAGGTCGCGATTGAGGATTGAAATCGGACCGTGAAAGGTCGCGATTGAGGATTGAAATCGGACCGTGAAAAGTCGCGTGAGAGTTGAAATCCCGGAGGCCGTGAAAGGTCGCGATTGAGATTGAAATCGGGCCGTGAAAGTCGCGATTGAGATTGAAAATCGGACCGTGAAAGGTCGCGATTGAGATTGAAATCGGACCGTGAAAGGTCGCGGTGAGATTGAAATCGGACCGTGAAAAATCGCGGTTGAGGATTGAAATCGGGACCGTGAAAGGTCGCGGTGATGAGATTGAAATGGTGAGGACCATTTAAATTTTAACGCGTCGGGAGACGGAATCGGGCTAGTGAAATGGTCGCGGGAGTTTACATGGTTGAGGACCATTTGAATTTTGCGTCGGGAGACGTCAGCAAATGGGAGACATGGTTGAACGTTTAACGTCGGGAGACGGCGTTAGTGAAAACTAGCGGGAATTTAACGTGCGGAGACGAGCGTTAGTGAAAACTAACTGGGAATTTAACGTCTGGAGACGAGCGTTAGTGAAAACTAACTGGGAATTTAACGTCTGGAGACGAGCGTTAGTGAAAACTAACTGGGAAGTATCCTCGGGGGTTAGGGCGGTAGAAATGTCTAACTGGGGGAAATTTTACACTTTTGGGGGCCAAAAGTGGTAAAATTGGAATTGCCAAAAGGCGAGGGGCAAAAGGGGCAAAAATTATTCAGTGCGGTAAGAGTCGGCCGGACTTTTCTTGTTTTCTGAAAACTTTTTAAATGCCGAGGCTGGGGAAGAAAAAGCTCACTTTCTTCCATTGTTGCCGGCGAGAGAGGAGAGAAAAGAGAGAGAAATCCAACCCAAATTGCAAGGTTTGCTCGAATTTGTGAGGGAAAATCGCTATGGAGGGTGAAGGAGGACCAATGGCTCGCCACGGAAGGACCGACGACGAAAGAACTCGATTGGTTCGGACCATTCGAACCACCACTCTTCCATTGAATCCGGCGGAGTTTTATCCGGCGAGGGACCGCCACAACTCCAAGGGAGGGATCGAAAGACACGTAAGTTCCCTACAAATTCCATTAATTTCAAGAATGTGCATTCTTTTAAATGTTAGAAATTTGTTAGGGATTTACTTAGGGATTTTGGTGCCCGATTTGGGGCTTTTGACTTTGCTATGAATCGTTGTCGAAATTGACTAGGACGTAGTTCAATTGACATCATGGGTAGATGACATAAAAATTTTGGTTGCAAAATTCCATGTCTAAATGCATTTTCCAAAATTAAAGTAACTTTAATTCGGGACGGAGCGAAATTTTCGAAAAATTCGAAAGAATTTGAAAGTTCCGGATTCGACGGAGTTTTCGAAATGATTTTGAAAGTTCCGGATTCGACGGAGTTTTCGAAAGATTTTGAAAGTTCCGGATTCGACGGAGTTTTCGAAATGATTTTGAAAGTTCCGGATTCGACGGAGTTTTCGAAAGATTTTGAATATACGTAGGAAATGAATGAGAACCGTATCTGCATTGCATCCTTTTGACATGCGTTGTTGCATTTTGTTGACGTTGCTTGTCTTGTTTGTGCGGGGACGGGGATGGTTGATACCCACAACCGGAAGAGTCGGGGTGCCTTTGAGGCGGTGCGGGCATTGTGGGGCCTTATCCGGACGTGGCCCGAGAGGAGAGAGGAGTCCACGGCAGTGGTGATTGACTCCATTTGTGGGTTTATCGATCTTGTAGGCTGCTGACAGTGATACGCCGAGGCGAGTCCATGTATGTCGCGGCGAAATGCGGTGGGATACGACCCACACTTTCCATTTCGAGATGGGGAGCGACGGTGACTCCCACGAGATTTTGCTGCTATCATTGGGTTGCCGACTTATGGCAACGCGGCGGGTGTGGGTTGATGGTTACACCGGAGCGGTTATGCAGGCTCTTTGGGTTTCGATATTACCGATGCCGAGGGCTTAGGCATTCGGTACGAGCCGATGGAGCATCACTTGAGGGCGGGTGTCGCCGATTATTTCTGGATCCTTGAGGATGACCGCGGAGCGTCCGGCTCGAGGGTTCCTTTGGTTTGCTGTCGGCGACCTTGTTCCCGACTTCCGACACGTCTTGTCACTTCCCTCTGCTCGGGTCGGCGACGGATCTGGATGCCGTGAGGGGTTTGCGTGGGGGAGGCTGGGTGGCCGAGCTCTACCATTCTTTGGACGGAGTTCTCGCGGGGAGAGGAGCACTCATTTAGGCCGTTTTACGCTGTCTTGGATGTAAGTTTACGTGCTTTTTCTCTTCCTTGCCTCTTTTATGTACTCGTATGTATACGCTTTGTAGGCGACATAACTTTCCATTCTCTTGGCAGTGCGGTGCTACGAGGTATTCGATCCGCGAGCTTGGGACGTCAAGGAGCCGTACCGTCCCTGTTCCACTGCCTTCTTTGGTTTGGCGAAGAAGGCGAAGAGGGCGGTCTCTTCGAGGTTGGCACTCGAGTGTCGTACGAGGAGATATCTCTGGCGAACACGGAGTTCTCAGAGAGGATCCAGTGACTGGTGGAGCGAGTTTGATCATGTCGCGGTGCGAGATTTCCGCGAGACTACACGGCGGCGGAAGCTCTGGTGGGACTTCAACTGCGACGCCATGTATGGGGAGAGGGTGACCCGTCGGCATAGGCGGGGTCTCTTCCATTGGTGCGGTGGATCCTCCTGCTGTGCATGCGGCATCCCAGGGAGATGCGATGGATGAGTGGAGGGATACCTTCGGGGTGTGTACTTCAGAGTACATCATAGCGGGGGCCGCCTATGATGTTTTCTTGAGATGAGTGAGCCCGCGGAGTGCGGCATAGGGAGGCGAGGTCCACTGGAGGTCCTCGACATTTTCTGTCCCACGAGCTAGGCTAGCGTACGAGAGGCTGGGCGGTTCGCGCGGGCGACTTGTGATCCCGCTCCGGCGGAGCCGAGACCCACGATACGGGCGGACCCCAATGCTTCGGTGAGCATCTTTTACGATTTTACGCATTTGATAGTAGCATTACGCACATGATGCATCTGTACTTTACATTCGCTTTCGATGATTTTCTGGTTCGCGGGTATCGGCCATACGTACAATGAGGCCGTAGAAATTTGGTGGACGGAGTGGTCCGCCCTACGCCCGGGAGGCTCGTGGAGTTCATGCGGTGCGGTTCCGGAGGAGCGTGGACGTCCGCGATCGGGGGCCGTCTAGGCCGAGGTTCGCTGCTCCCGCGGTGGTGGGGAGGACTTCACCGGGGTTTGGCCGGTTCGCGGGCGGAGCAGGCTGGATTTGGAGCTCCTTCTTACGCGCACTCGGGCGCGAGAGGAGTCCTCGAGTTCGCGTACTCAGGAGGCCCTTTGCCTATTCATTTGGAGGAGTTCGGCGAGTTCTGTTTGCGGCAGATCCGGCGGCGGCGGAGCGGTACGTCGAGTGTACGGATGACGAGCGGGACTCGAGTAGTCCCCTTTTCTTGCTTTCTCTTTTCTTGCTTTGTTTAGACAAAATGCATGTATTTGTCGGGAACAAATTTTGATTTGAGATGTATTTGCAAAAGGCGCCGTGGGGGCGGAACACATGACTTCGCATATTTATTTTGTGATCACCTTGATTATTTTCGGCAAATAAGCAAATAGGTTAATCAAAAATAAATAAAAAGGAGAAATGCATTAAAAATTGAACGGGTCAAAAATTAAGCATGTATGCACTAATTTTTAATTATTTGCCTTGTTGCACGAGCAGGGGCGGAAGGGATATTGTCATTTGTTGAATGAAATCGGGCGAGCACGCGAGATTTCATAAGGGTGAACGGGGCATGGTTTGGAAATGTTTCCAACTTTAAAGGCGGTAGGCTGCGAGTTGACCAAGTCAGCTGCGGGGAGTCCGGCCGGACTTGAAATGAATTTCAGATTCTTTAAATTGCGGTTTCGGCTTTGCAATTTGTAAGAAGCTGCGCATTGCTTTTGCTCATTACAGTGAGTTCTTTTCCATTTCTTAAGGTTTTCTTCACCTTCGACATGGCTCCTTTTCCCAAGTTATCGTCTCGGATGCAAGAGCGATATTTGGACAACTTTCGATCGTGGGTACGGAACCACACGAGGCGAGAACAAAAAGGTTTTTCGAAGGCACATTACGGGATTAAATCTGTTTGGGCTTTGAAGGAGCTCATGCAGATTGGGACCTTTTGAGAGCGGCGTCTCGGTTGCGGGACGTAAGGAGGAATGTGTACGGCTTTTCGTACAACGAAGTCACTCCTACGTTTGAAGATTTCCGGGCCATGCAGGAGGACTGAGGCGGAACGGCTAGTTCTTCCGTATGCGGTGGCATGGCCACCGTTGAGAAGCTAGTGTCTTTGTTGGGTATCTCATTTGGAGAAGCATACGGGATGCTTGTCTGAGGATACGATTACGTTGACATTTCGGGGCTGCCCAGAAAGATTTGCGGAGGCGAGGAGCGTCTTTGCGTGGGACGCGTTTGCTCTGTGTGTGATTGCTACTTTGTTCACATTCACGTCTGCAGGTGTGTGCCATCACGGTGTCTTGGACTGGTGAGCGGTGCGGAGTGGAGGAGACATCGTGCCATTGGTCTTGGGCGAGACGTTCTGGGCATAGGCCGGATGGCGGCCGGTAGCCGATACATGTGGGGAGGGAGTCCCGCTATGCGACCATGTGGTTGAGGAGAGGCTGCGAGATGATGCACGAGGTGCCGAATGTCTGTGACGCTTGGTCTTTCTCGCGGCGTCCTCTGGTGATAGGGGTAATCGAGTTTGGAGCTACGGATGGCCGGACTTGGCACGCATCACTTGCGATGGTGGGTTCCCCATTGGAGATTCTGAGACTTGTAGGACCGCTCGGGAGGGTGCGGTTGATCGTCGGAAGTGCCGGGGCATCTCGAGACGTCTTTCTATATTCCATCATTGGTTACTGCGACGATGCGAGTGGAAGCGAGATGCCTTGGCGATCGAGTTATCTTGCTACCTTTGAGGTGGGATCTCTGCGGATGGAGGATCCTTCGGCGCTATTCTTTGGTCACCGGTGGTGGCAATACACGTCCTTTCTGCCCGGGGTTCTCTTTCACCGGAGAGAGGGCCTTTGCTGTCGGCTTGATATACGGGTAGTACGAAGAGTGTATGGGGGAGACACGAGATGGCTATCTTGTGGAGACGGAGTGGTTTGTTGAGTGCGATCACACAGACGGTTCGACATTGAGGAGGACGGGCGAGGGCTAACCACAGGAATCGTGCGGCGATGCCATGGCTGATTATGTGGCAAGTGCTTGATCGGGAGGCCAATCAAAGCCTTTGCGATGATGGCTCGAAGCGAGGCGGCTCGAGACGAGCTAGAGAAAGGGCTGTATTGACGGCGCGGGATTGACGGAGGCGTCGGGAAGAGTCCACGAGCCGAGGTAGAAGGCCTACGGAATATTTCTGCGAAGGTGAAGAACACTCGGGGGAAAAGGGAAAGGGAAGAAGGATGAAGGACCTAGTACGGGAAACTAGGTTGACCTTCTGTCCAGTATCCACCCACTTGTCATTGCGAGACACATTAATTGATTAATGTTTTATTGTAGTTTTGCTAGCGTGTAGCGAGTCAAGAGTTGGCCGTGCTTGAACTCATCAAAGAATGTTTTAACCGTTATGAATTTGTAGGTTAAATGAAAAGAGTTTTCGAAACACGAAGCAATTGATGCTTATTGTATTTTTTTGTTTTTAGACCGAACCAATGATGGCTGCCTACGTTCCCCTTTTACAAGTTGGACTAAGGGGCTCGGGTCACCGTAGTTCGACACTTTTAGGTGAATTTGAGAAAAACAAAGACAAAAGAAGTGCGACCTGTTTTTTACTGGATCATTAGCGGGAATGTATCCGGTTGGGTATTACTCTTTTAGCACTTTAATTTCTTGAGGGGACGGTGTATGGGGAAGGTGAGTTGACTCGTGCTCTTCCTCAAACGAAGTATCTGCGGAGCTTGCTTCCGTTCACGGGGTTAACGAAAGGGTTTCCGTCCAAATCTTGCTAGCTTCATGGCTCCTCAGGAGAAGATTCTTTGTACCACGAACGGTCCTATCCGGGTAGGCTCCCACTTTCAGGGGATTGGTTTGCGTAGGAGGTTTTCCTTTAGCACCAAGTCGCCTTCTCGATGTCTCGGATCTTGACTTTCTTGTCGAATGCTCGTGCCATTACGCTCTGCAGTAGGCTCGAGTGTGTTCCATGGCTTTCAATCTGCGCTCGTCGAGTAGAGCAAGTTCGTCGTGACGGCTGCGTAGCCATTCGACTTCATTGACCCCGTTTTCCAAGAGGACTCGGAGGGATGGAATTTCCAATTCCACGGGTAACATTGCTTCCATTCCGTAGGTAAGTGCGAACGGAGTCTCCCTGTGGCGGTTACGGCGATGTTCGGTATCCCCGAGAGGGCTAGATGTAGCTTTTCGGGCCGGTCCAGGCCTGCAGTGGTCATCTTTACGATTATCATGGCGAGAGTCTTGTTGTTTGCCTCTCTTGCACCATTGGTTTGTGGTACGTAAGGGAGAAGACTTGTGACGTGTGACTACGAGATTCGGTCGGTAGTTGGTCACAATTTCCTTCGAAGTGAGTCCCATTGTCGGAGATGATCTCATTGGGCACTCCGTATCGGCACATGATGTTCTCTCGGATGAACTCGGCCACCTTCCTAGAATTCGGTACCTTGTACGATGCGGCTTCTACCCATTTGGTGAAGTAGTCGGCTGCGACTAAAATGAACTCGTGACCATTGCTCCTGGAGGAGTGATCTTGCCGATGACGTCGATTCCCCATGTGGCGAAAGGCCGTGGCGTAGTCATGCGGTAGAGTTCGTGAGGAGGGATGTGATTGAGGTTGGAAAACCGTTGACATTTGTCGCGGCTTCGGACGAAGCTGGATGCGATGCATTTCCATTGATATCCAATAGTATCCCATACGGAGAATGATTTGTGTCAATGCTCGGGCGTTCATGTGCGGACCGCGGGTTCCGTTGTGAACTTCGTTCATTAGCTCGGCGGCTTTTTCTTTGTTTACACAGAAGGAGTGGCCCTTGGTGGCGCTTCTTGTACAACATACCCCCAGAATGACGAAATGGGATGCCGGGCGTTTTAATGCCATCATGTTTTTGGCTTTGATCCCTTCTTTGTATTTTCCATCTTCATTTGTGAAGGAAGCTTCTCCGCTTTGGAAGTGCTTGGTAAATTTGATTGTACCGGGGTTCGTCGATCGTTTACTTTTTCTTTTCGATCTCGCGGCAATAGGCGGGTGTTTCCCGTCTGCACTATTACGAGGGGTTTCTTGCTTTTCCCTCGGGAATTTCGACAAGAGGCGAGGTTGCCGGGCGTCTGCGAAGCGGTTTCTGTCTCTTGGCAAATAGTGAAAAGAGATGTCCTTGAGCGAGCAATGAGCTCCTCCATGTACGCGTGGTACTTACGAAGGCGAGAATCTACCGTCTTCCATTTGTTGGATACTTGATTGATGATCAATGCTTGAGTCTCCATATACATCCGGCTACGAGATGTTGCGCTCGAGGCGGCTTCCAAACTGCTTTGCACTGAGGCTTCGTATTCTGTTGCATTGTTGGTTGCTTCAAAATTGACTTGATGGCTATGGGAGTATGCTCGTCCTTGGGATCGACAAGGAGCATTCCAATGCCATTCCCCTTCTTGTTGGCTGCCCCATCGAAGAAGAGTTGCCGGCGGTTTGCGGCTGTCAAGTGAAAAGATTCCGTCGTCAGGAAATTGCGGATCGGGACCCTTAGGTTCATTGCTCGGGAAGTCGGCAAGGCGATGCGCCATTACTGCGCCCTTTGTTGATTTTCTTACCATGTACTTGATGTCGAACTCGGCCCGGGAAGAATGACCACTTGGCTAGCCGCATTGACGGGGATGGCTTGTCAAAGAGATATCGGACGGGGTCCACTTTGGAGACCGGGAGCAGAATGCGGCTTGCATGTAGTGTTTCGGTTTCCCGACTACCCATACCAAGGCGGTACGAGGTTTTCTACGATCTTGAGTAGGCGAGTTCACTTCCTTGAAGCTTTCGGCTTACGAAGTAGATTGCATGCTCAACCTTGGAATCTTTACTGTTCTTGTGCCGGCATTGCTCAGATAGACGTGTACATTCTTGTCGGATACGGGAGTAGTGGCTTGTCTTCGTGTGGCGGGCACGGGGTGGGGGATTAACCAAGTAGGTCTTGATTTTCTCGAAAGGCATGTTTGGCACTCGGAGTCCCATTTGATGTCGGCATTCTTTTCATCGGTTTGAACATGGGCTCGCGAGAGAAGATGTCAAGCGGTTGATGAAGCGGCCCGATGTCTTGAAGTCTTCCCATGAAGCTCTTCACTTACATCGGGGTTTGAGGCGGCTTCATGTCGATGATGGCCTTGATTTTCACAGGATCGGCTTCGATACCTCTTTACGTAACCATGTACCCCGAGTACCTTGCCGCGCTTGACGCCGAAGGTGCACTTTGCGGGTTCAACCTCATGGAGTGTTTTAAGTACGTTGAAGAACTTCCTCGGATCTGTCATGTCTTTGCATGTCGATCCCTTGGAGTGGATGATCATGTCGTCGACATATACTTCGATTTCTTTGTGAATCATGTCATGGAAGAGAGGCATTGCGGCCGTAGTAAGTAACCCGGCGTTCTTTAGGCCGAACGGCATGGCCGTGTAACAGTATGTCCCCATGGAGTGGTGAAGGCGATCTTGGCTTTGATCCTCCTCGGACATCTTGATACGGTTGTATCCGGCAAACCCGTCCACGAAGGACTTTACTTCGAAATTTGCCGTGGTGTCGACCGGCATGTCGATGTTAGGCAATGGGAAATCATCCTTAGGGCTGGCCTTGTTGAGATCCAGAAAATCACGCGACATCGACCTTTCCGTTGGCCTTGGTGACCGTCACGATGTTGGAGAGCCAAGTCGGGTACTCAATCACTACTGATGAAACCAACTCGGAGCATTTTCTCAATTTCTTCTTTAACTTGCAAGGACCACTCTGGCTTGATCTTGCGCGGCTTACATTTTGACGAGGCTTGGATTCGGGATCGGGGGAATTACGTGCTCCACGATTGAGGATCGAGTCTGGCATGTCTGATATGACCGGGCGAACACGTCAACATACTCCCGGAGGAGGTTTATCGGGGCTTCCTTTTACGCATCGGCGAAGCGCCCTTGTGTCTCTTTAGGCTCTTGCGCGACCCCCGGGTTCACTTTGGTCATAACCTCTTCGGCGGCTTGGGCCGGTTGTCCTCTTGGTCAACTACACGCTCGAGAACTTCTTTAATGTATTGTTCGTTTAATGTGTACGCTTCTTTATCAATTGAGTTATTAACGTCTTTTAAGTTGTTTGTTAACTTATCGGTTGTTAAAGTGGCAATGAGAGGATACTCCGAAAGGTCGAGACTTTTCATTACACAAGAACGGGAATACATGATTGGCTACAACATTATAGTCCTCCGGCGTAAGGCCGTTGGATGACTCGGAAGGGCTGGACTCGACAGGAGGCGGCTCAAAGGGTTTGAGACCGGGTTTAGGGAGATGTGGGTGCGGGCCCGGCTTGTCTTCCATTTGCACTGGCTTGCCCTTGGTCAGGTGAAAGTTACCCAATTCTTCGGTGGCATTGCTTTGGATGCTTGAGGAGGGTGCGGGGATCGAGAGGCTTGGCTCCTGCTGTCCCTATCATGGCGATCATCTTTGTTGTCGGAGCCCCGGTCGATCAAGTTGGGCAACTCCATGACTTCTTCAAGCAGGACTACGTAAGTGGTCCGAGAGCGTCTTCTATGAATTACGGTTCCTTACGCTTTGGATTCTTGTCTCGAATGTGGCCTCGGCGGTGATCCGAACAACTTGTTTCCCATGGAGAGTACCTTGAGTTGCTCCTCCAAGTGCAGGATTCCCTTGAATGTGTACTCATCTTTGGTGTGGTGGCGGTTGGTCCCGAGGTAGAGGCTGTGATGTCGAGGAACGCTCCCCTTATCGGATTAGCTTTGAGTCCTACGAAACGCTTGAGGTCCGTGCTATTTGTTCCATTCTTCTGTAGTCTTGGTGTTGACTATCCACTGCTTCTTTCTCATCTTCATCGGTTCCCTTTGTCGGTCCCCTCGGTTCAGCTGTCGGTTCGGTTCAGCTGTCGGTCCCCTCGGTTCTCTGTCGGTTCCCTTGTCGGTCCCCTCGGTTACGCTGTCGGTTCCCTTGGTGAAGTAATGAGCGAGGTCAAGGCTGTAAGGTCGGAGGTTGGGTGTGCCGTCGGAGGTTCCCCTTTTGTGGAGGCTTTGCCTTGGTGCGGGCGAGCCTTTTGTCTTCCTTGATGTCGGCCGGTGTTGGCACGTAGCAAGCCTGGACCGTGGTGTGGTCCTTGACTTCAATAACTTGGTGCTTGGCCTTGCGGCCTTTTGCGAGCCCGATCACAGGATGAAGTTCATGAGTTTCATCATCCTCGTGGCGGGAGGAATCGATCGTGAGGCAGTGGAAGGTCACGTTGCATATTTGGATCTTGGAGGTCTCGAGTGAATCCGAGTTAATGGCATGTCATCATTATGCTTGATTTCCAAGGCTTTGGAATGTCGTTGGTCTTTGGTCCCCTCGGTGGTGACACTGTCGCCGTAGGCGTGGTTAGCTCGTTGCCTTGCATGAACTTGAGGCACGATGAAGGGTGGATGCCACGCCATTGATTTGATGCGGCCGGGGACGCCCCGGGATGGGCTGTGAAAGTGATTGGAATGTCCAACACTTGGAATTCGGTGGGGATCACCGCTTGCCGAACCCGGATGTTAAGAGTAGCAACCCAGAAGCTGTACGGGAAGTAGAGTCATAGGCCTTGACGGTGTGGGTGAAGGCTTAAGATCTGTGGGCTTGATGTCAAGCGGGTCCATCATCTTGGCGGGCAAGACATTCATTCCGGAACCTCCGTCTACCAACACGCGAGGAAGACGACGCTCGTCAGTGGTTTGTGATGTAAAGCGGCTCATTGTGATCGGCCCCAAATTTTGGAAGGTCCAAATACTGTGAAGGTGATAATGTTGCCATAGTGGATGTTACCAATCATACGAATGACTTCATGCGGGGTTGCGTCCACGGGGACCATGGTACGGGCCGGGCTTTCCTCTAGCTTGAGCTTGTGAGGATAAGAGGAGGTGGCGAGAGACCAAGGGAAATGTTCGCTGAGTGCGCTTGGTAGTGAGGATCGGGTCCTCTTTCAAGGAACTTGCGTCGCGAGTGGCCGGGTGCAATTCGGCTCCGTCGGCTTTTTGGTGGCCTTAGGTGGTAATGCATGGATTTGACCCGATCGGGTTAGAACGGCGACATCGGGTTTGGTCCCTTACGAGCAGTGCTCACGAGTTGAGCCATAGTTAGAGGAGGATTCCTCGTAGCATAGGAGCCATGCGTCTTCCCTCAACTCATTGATTGTGGATGAATTCAGGGAGCTTCGGCGGCTTGACGGATTACGTCCCGGGATGCGCTTAGGTGCCTCTGCGGGAGGTAGCCTACGGTTTAGACGTAGATTGTTCGAATGTCGGTGCACAGGTGATTGCACTGGTGAGCGTGCGTTGCGACCCTCCGGGGAGGTTGGAGAGTTCTCGGCTCAAGCGAACGGTCTCCTTGATCTCTTCACGGTATATCGCGTTCCTTTCCTTCTTCTTGAGCATACTCGGGCGATGCAGGTTGGGTGCAGCGATACTCGTGGTTGGCTAGTTTTCCTCCACTGCAGGCCCCGAATCAACCTTCTTGCGGCGGAGCTGCGTCGAGAGTTAATGCTGCGTTTCTTCCCATGTGAGAATAGCCGGTGCTTCCTTGAAGCTGCGTGCGGCGGTCTAGGTAAACCTCCATTGGGGAGAGTTTTCTTCTGCTTTATCGAGTGGCGGGTATGTCGGAAGGTGAGTATACGGCTTCCCGAACATCTGCCCATGTATTTGGTTCTTTGTCCCAGTTGATCGTTTACGTAAATGAAGGCATGTAGGTGTGGAATTTCCACGAGTAGTTGCTCGAGGCAATTTCCATCCTCCTCCTGTTTTTAAATAGACCTTCCTCCACTGAGTTGGCCTTTCAATTTGAGTGCGGAGATGATCCGTTCCCATCCTCCCGGGACCCTTGGGAGTCGGTTTTGTTGACTTCATGCCCGGCTTGGAAGAGAATGGTTTCATCGTCTTCATCGTCGCTTTCACGAGAGAACTTGCTTTCCTCGGGAAGGTAAGCGGCCAGGATTCGTTCCGCCGTGTCGTTCCATCTCCTAGGTCATCGGGACCGTTGACCACCCTTGGTTGGCGAGAGGGGTTGGATGAGAAGCAGGACGGTAGTCGGGAAGTTGCCATGGGCAAAACTCCTGAGGTCGGCGAGTCTAGAGTGGCCTCTAGCTTTCTGCAGAAAGGCTGTGACACTTTAAGGGCTTGGTCCTGTAGGTCTTTCGAGCTTGGTCTTCGTCCCAAAGACGACTTTCTTGAGCGGCTAGCTCCATGAGAGCTTTCCTTGCGAGACCTGGCGGTCTCCGTAGGTGCGCATCGTCGGCTAGTGTCCCGAGAACCGTGATTACATTCAAATCGCCGAATGGCGGGAACACTTGGATTACATTGACGAAGGAAGTCGGGCCAGGACATTCCATGCGTCCTTCCTTAATCTCGATCACCAAGAAGTTTGCCCATATACGCTTGATTGACCCCGGGGTATTGAATCTGCAATGTTGACGGTCTCGTGATCTCGCTCGATCGCCAAGTCTATCAAAGCTAGCGGTCGATTGGCGGGATATGCGAATCCGGGGCCGTGACGGCTAGGAGCGAGAATCGAGGCGAAGCATGTTGATGCTTTGAGGTGGTCATTTCTGTGTCGGAAGGCGGCTACGCCTTGCGGGGAAGACTTTCCACGAGATGTTTTCGGGGTGGGTGGTGGAAGCGTTCCCGAGGTTGATCGACTTGTAGCGGGGTGAGGAGCTTGGTCTCCTTTCTTTGTTGCCCTTGGCCTTGGCGGCGCTTGAGGTATAAGCTTGGCGACGGCACGGGCCGGTTGCAGCCCAGGGCTGGTACTCGGAAGTAGTGATGAGCTACGAGCTCGCTTGGCCGGTGCCTCGTTTACCATGAGCGAGCGATCATCGAGGGTGACCTTGGTGTGGCGAGAATACGATAACAAGGACGGGGTCCTTGGCTTCATCGGGATACAGGAATAGATGATATTGACGAAGTCGTCGTCATTCACTTGATCGAGAGGATTCCTCGTTGCGTGAATCACGTGCTTCCAATTGTCGGATAGGCACATGCATGCTTGGACGTTGAGCTTGACAATTTCCATGGTATTGGAACCTTGGTCGTAGGTGACACGATCGGAAGGAGTTCCGTCCTCAAAGCGAGCATGTGAATGCGGAGGTGCGCTTGCGGAGTGCCGCGTCCTCGACTCCGGAGAGTCAGAGATTCATCGTCATCGATCGCTCGATCCGGGTGTAGGGACGTATTGCGTCGGGTTGCGTTCTTTGGAGCGGCTAGGAAAATCTCGTACCCCATGCTTGAGCGGAAAGGCTTAGAGGGAAATCCCTCGTAGAGGACCTTCCATACGACGGTCATACAGTCGAGATGAGTATGACGATACTTGTCGATTTTTATCACAAAGATCTCCTCGCACAGCGGGGCCGAGAGAATGAGTTTGAAGAATGCGATGAATCTCGGATTGGAGGCGGGGTTTATGTGCCCGTATCATGGCGATATTCGGCGTTTCCTTCCAATGCTGCCTCCAAGTGTTGGAAACGACAGTTGAACTTGATGTATCGGGCGCCGAGTGCACTTTGCTCGAGTACGTTTACATAGTTAGCATCTCCGGACTACGAGGATTACGATGAGATTTGCCCCGATAGTCCCTTGGTTGATTCGAAGGAGGTAACCCGGTGCACGAGTGCGGACACGTTTGGCTCTTGTCTCGGCTTCGTTTCCTATGAGGAAGCTGTCCCCTCGGATGACTTCGAGATCTCCTGTCGGTTGATGAACTTGACGCATTGATGGAGAGTGGAAGCTATGGCCTTCATGTGGTGTAGCGAGGCGTCCCAAAGAGGCTGTGAACTCGGATGGAATGTCCATCACGTGGAATTTTCTTTGGCACCATTTGGGTTTCGAACCAAAGTTCGAGTCACTTGTCCCAGGGATGGGGCGAGACGAGTTGTCGTAGGCCTTGATAGTCAGTAGACGGTATCAAATGGCTTTCGTGGATGCGGAGAGCTCGCATCATGCTTGAGAGGAGGACATTAACGGCTGACCCGTTATCTACCAATACTCCGGGGAGTGATATGGTGTTGAGTTTGAGAGTGATGTCTGAGCTTCGTTGTGCCCAGGCGTCTCTCGGTAAGTCTTCAATCACGAGAATGTGATCATGCTTTGCCATACGGGCGGGAGTCGTAGATCTCGTCTCTATCCGTAGAAGGAGAGTCATCCGGCCATCCGTTTCTGTCTTCCTCTTTGCGAGGTAAAGCCTTTCTTGGAACCTCGGGAGTATGTTGAAATTTGCACTGTGGCGGTTGCCGCCCTTAGTTAGCACATTGATCGAGTGCGATTGCCAAGGCGACCTTGATCTTCCTTTACCGGTCCGGGCTCGGAAGGCTGGACAAGTTGAATCTTGGGCGATCCGCGGAGGTTAGGCTTACGGCGCGGTAAGACTATCAAGATGCGAGGTATTCCGGTGTTCAGTGCAGATTACGGTTTTGTTTGGGCTTTTCGGCTTTCCCTATCTGCTCTAGAAGGCTGCATGGCACAGAGCAAGAGGGTAGTGGAGTACGGTGCGTAGTAGTCGAACCTCCCGGAGGGTTCTCCAAGTGTACCTACTTTGGTATCTCCGGCTTCGTATCTTTCTCTCGATTCTTTGTTGAGAGGATTTCTTCTTGTTTCCTCGGAGGATTGCTCGGACGGTTTCTCGAGACTCGTACTCCGGGCGAGGCGGAGCGATCACAAACATCGTAGGCGATGTGAACATTAGAGGAGGATCCAGTGAAAGAGGCGGGCGGTTACGTAGCACACTTCTTGGGCACCCGCTCAATGGAGTTCACTTGTTGTTATTATTCGGAAAGGGATTCCCATTGTATTGGGCCACGGGGCGCTCTAACTTGCCTTCTTCTATCAAGTTACGGATTTCGTATCGTAACCCCAAACGGTTGTCGGTGGTATGGCCGTGATGCGATGGAAGGCGCGATATTTGCTCTTGTCCGCATTGGCTACGGGAACTTTGGGTTTGTAATTGGCCACGGGCTTAAGGAGACCCTCCTTGATTAGCCCTTCCGGCATCTTGCTCAATGGCATGTCCAACTTGTCGAAGTGTACGGCGAGGCGCCACGAGTAGAGCTGTTGCTTTGCGGGGCCCAGGTTTGTTACCGCATTGTCCACGATGGACGTAGTTGACAGACGTATCTTTCCCTTTGCGGGGGCCGGTGCGGGATTGAATGCGGTTGTTGAGCGGTATACATGCGCGTGCGGTAGCCAACTTTTCCTTGAGATCCTTCTCGAAGCTGTGAGCCGGCATTGACCATGGCCGGAGATGCAGGAAGAAATTGTGGTGATGAGAGTTACGATGGACGGTCTCAAGCAAGACTTGAAGATCCGCATCTGTTCGTCTTTGGAGAGTGGCTCCATGATTTCGGAGAGTTTCGGCTCCATCTCTTGTAGAATTCCCCAACACTTTCATCCGCTTTACGCTCGGTGGTGATTAAGTCCTCGCGACTTGTTTCCCACTCTAAGTTGGATGCATGCCGTTCCGGGAAGATGTTCTTGTCTGTTCCCAGGTGTGGCGATCCGCGAGCTTGACCCTCGAAACCATCGTAACGGCGAGCTTTTGAGCGTATCTTGGAAGTGGTCGGCCATTTCTTTGGAGGGTTGCTCCTTTTGCTCTCATGCGAGAACGTAAGTGTCGACGTGCGTTTGAGGACATTCGGTTCCATCGAATCGGTCCATCTCCGGCATTACGAACTTGGCGGGGAGAGGCGTGACCATTCCCGGATACGTGGATTTGAGCGTTTCTGCTTTGAGCTGCTCATGGTGGCTTTCGGGTCTTTCATCTGCTCGACCATCCGAGGCTAAGGTTGGGTCCGGTGGTGGGTTTGTGAGGCTCGGCGCCGGGTGCTACCACGTGAGCGGTAGTGATTGGAGGTGGAAGGCTTGGTATATGAGAATATACGGGAGCCTTTTACGAAGCTGTATCGGGGTTTGTCCCGGTGTTTAGAGATTCGTGTATAGGCAGCGGGACGAACCGGGAGGGTGCGAGGATATTGGCATCTGAGATGGTCGGTGCGGCGGTGATATTGAGTGATGGGTGTAGCAGGGCGACCAAAATTGACGGGGTTGCTACGAGAGGTGGCAACATGGAGCCTAGGTCATTTGTTTCCTTGGTTGGAAGGCATCCGAAGTAAGTTGGCGGGGAGGAACTGATTGAAGGTTTGGTGAAGCTGGTTTTGGGGAATCGTCATCCTCTACCCGGGACAAAAGTACCGTACGGCGGGGATAGGCTGCTATACCACGCTCATTCGGAAAGGCTGTACCACGAAATTCTGGCGATCTTCTTTACGCCTCTTGTGAACCTCACAAGCCCGGATGGCTTCTTCCAATGTCATATACATTACCGGTGGCGGGGTCCTTCCCGTCACGATTTCTCGGTGAGCTAGACATGTCGGAAATGCTTTGAGGAGCGAGGGAACAGAAGAAGCTGTACGGCTTGCCGTTCTTGTGATCTGGCAAGGCGGCGGCCGGAAATCGAACCACTACGCTCATTGCGGGGAACGAAAGGAAGGGTTTAGGCTTCGGAAAAGGGTATTTGGCTCAAGGTTTTCGGGCTTGTGCAATGTGCGATTACCGGAATTAAAGTTTACTTAAAGCGCGTTTTCTCGAGTCCTAATTGGTTGGAAAAGAGCGTGTCTTCTTTTCGCAACTAATCCTAGAGCTCTAATCGGTGGATCTCGTCACTACGCTTATAAGCCCCTCGTTTCCATTGTAGATCATCTTTCTCGGGACGGACTATCGGCGAGGTACGATAAGGCAAGCGAGTTCCACCGACAAAGGAAAAAGTGAACTTAAGGCTAGGCGATCACGCAAACTTTCGACGTGTGCGGCGTACGGGCCACGGTCGAGGTCAACGTCCTTAAGTTAAGGCGGGAGTCGTGCCAAAATTTGGGCATGACCTCTCTGACTTCGCTTGTGCGAGAGACCTTTAGCTTTTAGCGTTGGCCAAGTTGTGGGCGGCACGGTACATACGGCGAGGTTTGGTGACACGGCGTCACATTGAACCTTCGGGTATATTTTTCGGCGAGCTCCGCGTCAAAGTCAAGGCTGAAAAGCTCAAGACTTCGGGTCGGGAACGACCTTTGGTCTAAAACTCTCGAGCTTGACTCGGAGGCGGGGCCCGGCGTGAAAAACATACACTTAGGCTTTATGACACGAGCTAAGCCAAAAACCAACCGGGGTCTTGGACAAAGTGTGACACAAAGGAGTGCATGGCTTACACGGGCTAGGATGGGATGTTTGGGACGACCCCGTGCGCCCCCGAAAGGTGTACGCGAGACCAATCGGAGTGCAGCGATAAGGCCATCCCGGGTTAGGGGTTGTAGTGTGCGGTGTACCGAGGCGGCAAGTGCACGTGAAGTGCGGTGTTAGGCGGCAAGTGCGCGTAGTGTGCGGTCACTAAAATTCTTTTACGAGTAAAACAGAGATTTTGAATGTGTCTTAAAGAATTTATGATGCACGGTTCAAAGAACGGCATGAAAATCAAACATGAATGGGAATGCACAAACATGGTAAGATTTTGAAAAGTTGACAATGTAATGCCTTTTGAAAAAAACCGTTCGAGGTTTAAAGTAACACACACACGAAAACGAGGAAGGGTAAACGAAAGTTTGACCCACGGAAGGCTTTTAGAAAACAACGGTAGTTTTGAAAAAGTATCTTTTCCCAGTAGTCGCCAGCGAAATTACCCGATCTTTTCGCGCGCGCGCGCGGAAAAGGCGGTTGTCTTTCGCGGGGTTGGTGTACGAGACCTCGCTTCACGGGAAGGAGCGAGAATGAGGAGTCGCCACGCGGTTTTGTATTTTGAGCCCAAACGTTGAGAAACGGCTATTGCGAAAAATGGTGTCGTTTTATTGGTAGCAAAAACTTAGGAAAAGGCTTTGAAAACGGGGATCATTTTTATTGGCGGCAAAAACGAGTAAAAAGCTTTTTAGTACCGAGAGATTGTTAGGTTCGGAGAGTCGGGTTACGTTTCGGGTAGAGTATTACGAGATCGCCGAAACGCCTCGCATGACGAGTCTTTCTACCTTTCTCGAAATCGTGTGTGTGTGTGTGTGTCTTTTGAAATGGGGGCTTGAATGACAAGCTTTAATCTTGGTTTGAGTGACAAACGTTGATTAGGTGACTTTGTTTGAAAAGACGAGCGTTTGAATGACAAACGTCGGTTTTGAGTTTGAAATGAGCGTTTGCGTGGCAAACGTCGACTTTGAAGTTGAAATGAGCGTTTGCGTGGCAAACGTCGACTTTGAAGTTTGAAATGAGCGTTTGCGTGGCAAGTCGACTTTGAGCTGTTTAACGTACGAGTCATTGTTAACGATTTTACGAGAAAAATGCGTATTAAATGATTTTAAGTGTCAAATGGCGGCTTTGAGTTTGAAGATGAGCATTCGGAGGCCGAACGTCATTTCGCGCGTTTTGAAAGAGAGTTCGACGGACGAACTCCGGTTTTGAACCGGGCATTACATTGTTAACGATTTTACGGGAAAAATGCGTATTAAATGATATGCGATCAACGAATCGGGTTGCGACTCGGACTTTTGAAAAGTAAATACTATCACAATCCAAACGGATCGGACTTGTAAATGACAGTATTTAAAGCGGTGTCAACGGAATCAAACGATCCGGAATCGTAAATGACGATCAACGAGGCCAAACGGCTCGGAATTGTAAATGACGATCAACGAGGCCAAACGGCTCGGAATTGTAAATGACGATCAACGAGGCCAAACGGCTCGGAATTGTAAATGACGATCAACGAGGCCAAACGGCTCGGAATTGTAAATGACGATCAACGAGGCCAAACGGCTCGGAATTGTAAATGACGTGAAAGTAAACGGAGGGGGTCGGAACGCCGTTTTAACCCGTGATTACTTCTCTTACGGAAAGAGAAGAGGATCGAGGGCTAAAACGTATCGGACCCCGTTAGACGGAAGCGTCTACATTTTGACAATGACGTTCGAAAGCAGTTATAGCGGCGGCGCGTAAGCGAGACGGAACGGAAGATTCGAGAGAGAGGAGTTATACCTATGGCTAGGGTCGGCTCCTTTGGCTCGGGAGGTGTGCACGGGACACAGAAAGTTATTCGAAAGGTTGTTTCGAAGTTGTAGGGTGCGTATTTGATCGAAATACGAAGGTTTCACGCGAATCGAGACAAAACGGGAGCTCGGAAGGGGTGGAAACCGGTTTGGACCGTGGGGTATGTGATTTTTGGTGTTTTTAAATCCTCCTTCTTTGCCTTTGACGGCAACTTCTATTTATAGGGTGAAAATTGCGGTAGGAGTCCGGCGGACTTGGGTGAATTTCGGGGTTTTGGGAATTTTGGAAATGCTGGAGGACTTGTTGGCAATTTCGGGAAAATTGCACGGTGAAGTCCGGCCGGACTTGGCTTGCAAACCGGGGGTATTTTGGTCTTTTGGCCTTGATTTGTGATTGGCGAGTGACTAGAGGGAGGTGGCATGCGGGACACGTGTCTGTGACTCACGAAGTGTGGGAGTTCGTTCCCGGTCCGGTTTTGTCCGTTTTTAAAATAACGATCAGGAAATGTCAAACGCCGGAAAGTGCGGAAAATGCGTTTTTCGGGGAAAGCCATACTTTTACGTGAGATGTCACGTGACAAGTACGG
>JAFEMH010004992.1:0-182547 GCA_022495995.1 Adenophora triphylla var. japonica | reverse complement strand
AAAATAAGAAAACCTTTAATGTTTTAAAATTTTAAAATTAATTTATTTTAAAAAAAATATTTTAGTTTTTTTTTCAAAAAAATAAAATTATCTTTAAAAATATAAATTTTTGATTTACAATATTCCTTAATTTTTAGTTTTTAAATGTATTAAAAAACTGAAAATTTTAATTATTTAATATAATGTTAATATATTACGAACATTAACTATTTTTAACATAATAATAAAAAATAAATTAATTTTGTTTTGTGACATAAAAAGTGAAAAAAATATTTTTTTCAAAACTATTAATTATTTAATAATTAATATAATGTCAATAATTTTTTTAAAAGAAATAAATATTATTATTTAAAAAAATAATAATATTTTATTTTTTTAATATAAAAATAAAAAAACATATATTTATTCCGGATATTAATTATTTAAGAATTAAGATAATACTCCCCTCCGTTCCTACGAAAAGCCACAAATTTCCTTTTCAAATGTCCCATTTAAAATGGCACTTTCCCAAAAAAAAGCAAAGTTTTTATTACTATTTCAATTCCACTCATTCTCTCTCCTACTTTACTTTTACACTCACAACATTCTCTCTCCTAACTATTTCCTCCCACTCATTCTCTCTCCTCCTATTTAATTTTTCAAATACTCACAACATTTACACTTTTTCTCTTTCTTACATCACTTTCCTTAATTTCATAAAGGCGAAGCACAAACTAGCCTTTTGGGCCGGGACGGAGGGAGTATTAATTATTTTGGGAAAAGAAATAAATTTTGAACAGTTTATATTTAAACTTTGCATTTAACCTCTTAAAACTAATAATCATTACAAACTAGTCCCTTTGTTATCTATTCTTTAACTTAATGGATTATTTTGGATTTGAAATCATCAAAAAGCCCCGATTTGATAAAAAAATGTGAAGTCGGACCTCAAATCGCTAAAAAAAAAAAGCCAGCCCTCTTGGGGACTTCACGTGAGACTGTGTCCTAATTTGTAATTAACCCTTTAAAAATGTGATAATTTTAAAAAATAATTTTAAATGTTAGTTATTTTGGGATTTATAATTTTAAAAGAGAATTAAATCAGAAAGAAATCATCAATCCGCTTCTACCTCGGATCCGCCACTGTTAAAGAGAATGTTGATAAGGGGTATTTTAGTGAAATGGGAAGAGAAGCCGTGCAAAAGTCTCAAATCGGTTAATGTAACGCTGCCTGCGGCATCCTCCTCAATAGGCCGCCGAAGAGAGAGAGAGAGAGAGAGAGAGGCGGCGAATCTATCGGCGGGAGATCTTCCGTCCCTTCCTCTCTTTAGTTCGCTCGCACTATCAATCCTTTCTTCTTCGCCCTCTCCCCTCACTCTGAGACGTCCAATAAGGTAAACCAACCTACTAGATTCATACCTATCACTTTGTAAATTATTCGTAAAATTGAACAAATCAGAGTCTTTCTTTGTGTTTTTCTAAATTCTATTGTCATTTCATTGCAAATTCCTATTACTTTAATTGGCCAATTTCGATTTCCCCTCTTGTTGTTTTTGCATCACTCAGAGGATTTACTGTACTTCTACATTTTTTTCCGTTGTAATTCAAATTGATTTTTCAGACAGTATATAAATACTCGCCCTCCCAAAATGAATTCAAGGGAAATTCTGATTTTTTATTTTTATTTATGCCAAAGATGAATAAATATTCTTGCTTCACTTTTAGTTTAAAATTGGACACCCTTTTGGGATATTTTTGAAGTTAAAGTGGGACGGAGGGAGTATATAATGAGTTTGATTTTTTTTGGTAAAAAATTATTTGGGAGCAAAAGTATTTAGAAATTAGACATTCATTTTGGGGCGGAGGTAGTATAAAATTTTGTTAGTCATGATGTTGCAACTCAACTTCTCATTTTCCCATGATCATCTATGTCAATTTCTATCACGCATATTCTGTCTGAATATTGAAGCTGTGTTTTGTGGTTGAAAGAGTTCTAGTATTACATAAGATTCAAGTCTACAACCTAACACATTTTTGCTGTTTATATACAGTACAAATGATGGTTGTAATAACATGTAGAACTACATCAACAGACTGAAATGTGGATATACCGTCGCTGAACTGGGCCCCACTATAAGATTCAGTTATTGGTCAACAGTATACCGGTTCAGTTCCCCAAAATTTATGCGCCATGAAGGGTCTTCTTTACATTAGAGGACCCTTCCGAGTTCTGACCACCGGGAAACTATATATTTCTTCAGTTCCAAGTTTTGCTGCTGTTGACAAGGCCTTTTTCTTTCAATATTTTCTTTCGGCAAAGGGGTTTGTTCTGTAGATTCCTGAATTTCACTGCTTCAATAAGTGGGTATTGCTCCTTAAATAATGCCAGCAATACAAAAGCTCTATAATGCCTGTAAAGCATCTCTGTCTCCAAATGGGCCCACATCAGGAAGATGCCCTCGAAAAAGAGTCCGTGCTCACCTAGGTCAGAAGACTTAATCTCTCTCTCTCTTGCCTTCTATTTTACCTACAAATTTTGACTTTTATTTAGTGTTGCTGCCTTATAGTAGCAGGGTTAATTTCATTTTTCATTTGTCCGAAGAATTGAGTCATGCTTCTAAATATAGTGCATATAAACTTAACTGATCAGTCCCAAAAACATTTTAATGAAGCTCTAACTAAAATTTGTATATTGAAGAAAATGTTAAGAGAGCGAAGCGTGCGGAGAAGTGAAATGAGAAGAAGGTAGTTTAGGTAATGTAAAACATACTTCAAAAAAAATTTAACTTGCCAATTTATTGTTATCATTATTATTTTTGTTGATATAATTATTCATATTTTTTTGGTAAGAAAATATGTATTTTTAGATTAATGAGAAGAATATACAGCGTAAGGACAAGCTGTCCACCAAAATACTTCTAAAAGAAAGAAAACTCATTATTATTACTCCCTCTCGTCCCAGTAATAAATGTCGCAGGTTTACTCGTCGACCCGCGACGCTTTCAAACTAAGGTGCTTTATTAGTTTATATATTACTTATACAATGATAAAATTGCACAAAGGTCACTTTCCTTATTTCAAAACGGCCTGGGACGAACCAAAATGGAAACTTTGACATTTATACATCCGTATGATCGATGGAGTATATCATTTAAGGTAATAGTTTCGAATCTGTGCCGATCTCGGAAGCATGAGTACATTTATGTAGGACATTATTACCTTGTGCACAATCAAGCTCATATCTGACGCTTCGTCTGCCTTTCATAAGCAGAAGGGGGATTTTTTAAGGCATATATTAGATACTCGTTAGAACTAGTTAAACTTGGTAAGGAATCTTAGTAGAAAAACTCTAATAGATGTACAAGTAACCAAATATAATTCTTTAGAAAATCGAAAGGGGCATTGTTTTAAACATTGTTTAGGAATGGAGTGGGCAGAGGGTAAGAGTAACAATTGTGACCCCTATAGATATGGTTTACTTGGTTGTGGTGGTCTACAACTCATTCATCACCAAAAGATATGATGTTCATGCTATGGCGATATAAAGTTGATTTTCTTGGAAGAATTAAATTCATATCTATCTTTTGGAATTTGCTTTCCAGTAAGGTTGTGTTTAATTCATGTCCCGTGGCGCTGTTTGGGCTTCATTAGTGTAGTTATTTCGGCACAAAAGTAAAATGGTCTGTATAAATTTAACTGAAATACATGGGAACACTAAAGTCACCTGCAGAATGAGCCAAGATCTATTTATATTGAACCATGCTATACTACAAATAATCAAATGATAGCATGTGCTTGTACTTGGTTACATCCTATAGATAATGATATGAATGGTGAATGCAAACAGTTGTCTTATTTATTAGTTTTGTGGTGAAAGCATCTGTTTTCCTGTTAGGATCAACCCAGATTATGTCACGAAGACATGACATATGAGATCTAGAAGTAGGGGTGGGACTTTTTTTTGATGGACACAAGAGTCATAGATCACATTGCCTTTTGTAGCTTAATAATCTCATTCTATTGGTTTTCTATTTTTTGGGAGGAATTTATTCAATAATCAGTTTGTTTCTTGGGTTGACTTTTGGTTTAGGTTTTTGTCAAGGCACTACATAATAGTAACAAGGTAAAACTACTTCACTAGAGAGTTACCTTTGAAATTGCACTTTTTATATAATGGTGGATTCAAGGGTGTCTTACTAAATTGCTCCATCTATTACATTCTTATTTGAGTCTCCTCTATCGCGACATTAAATATATGTTACCTGGATCATTCATTTTTTCTATTATACCCATGTCTACACTACATGATATATGTTTGGGCATAACTTTTTTACACTGATTCAATCTAATTTAGGATTTAAATCTGCGTCCAGCAGTCCACCAAGTCTAGGTAACAATATTAAATAATTTCCATATTCTCTTTATAACATCTAGAAATCTTCCCCTGGGTTTAATACTATGCCTTGCTACACTATAACATTCCATGTTCTGGTTATGCATCATTCGAGTATTAGTTGACCCGTTCACTGCCGGTTCTTCTTAGTATTATTGTTATTTCTTTTAAAATAAAAAAGAGGTAATAATAGATTATAGGAGAATGTATTATGTATGGACAAAAAGTTCATCAATCCATGGAAATAAAATTACAAAGCAAGGCAGCATTAACTTGTTCTAAGACAAAAGAATGCTCTAATCCCTCCACAAACCGAAGGGGGAATTCCCTAAAAACATTCCTTTCATGTGAATTCTATCAAAAAAATAATAATCCCTTTCAAGTGAAGCAATTTCATAACGAAGCTAAACAAACAAATCTATTTCAAAGAAAGGATTTTAAAAGAAGATTATCCTTAAATATCCTCGCACGCGTTCAAACCTAATGCACCATAAGATAGCAAACCCCCGTATTTCTGGTATTTGCATTTGTGAGATCTCATGCTTGATCTCAGTTGTTCCCTGTCGAAAAAGACACGTTTCGGCTGAGTGTGTTGAATATACTTAGTACACTCAAAATGGAACTCTCGATTTAAAACAAGAAATAGTCGTCATCTCGTTTATTGGTGGAAAACGAACGACAAATTAAATGAGATTTAGGTTCGGGGGATATGCGACGAGTTGGGAAGATATGAAGCACACACCACACCCTTCGGTCTCAGGGATGCTATATGCTTTGCCACTTATGGTTTTAATGTCGATGATGTTGTCACTTTTCCTTGTATATTCTCTTTGCTATCAAAGAGGACAAAGCTGGAAAGTTACAATTTTGGTAAGTTTGATTTGTGCAGGGAGTCAATCGATTTAAACAATCTAGGTGGATGTTTTGGCCGAACTTGAGTTGACTTTGGTGAACTCTTGTTTGATCAATTCACGTTTAAATATATTTACAAGAAATGAAAAGGGATAAGTAACAAGATAAAAATGTACTATGTACATTTACAAAGGAAACAAAAAAAGAAGCATTTTGGTTTGTTGTTTAGGTGTCAAAGTTCATACCAAAAGTTCGATAAAAATGTCTAAAGGACATGTCATAAACTTACCAATTCTGTTTTTAATCATTTGCAAGTGTGTTGGTATGTTATCATGCTGATTAAACTCAAAGTGTCCCTTAAATTCATTACCAAGATCCATTGAAAAAATATACTGGTAGTATATTTTAAGGGGATGTAACTTTGTAAGTCTATAAGGTAAAATCCTTATCAAATCATCTCCAAAATTCGTGCTATCTCACCATCCACAATATCATGTGGCAAAATATCATAATATTTGGATCACAAATTATGATAAGTGTACTAGAAATAGAGAGTTGTTTTGATAGACGATGGCATAAGTGTGTATAACTTGAGCAAAGCGGAAAAAAATGTAAACATAGAACTTGATGTAAACACATTGATTCAGTTGCACACTAAAAATCAGACCAATAAACTATTTTAGCTAGGTAAAGAAAAACTCCATTTATGACATAAATTAGAATATTTATTTTGATAGATTGAAACCCGTTGGTCCCACAAGAAGGCAACAGGGCAAAATACAACTAGGAGGGGGAGAGTGAATAGTTGTGTCTAATTTTCACAAGCCCTTCTTCATAAATCAGCCTATATAATTATCAAATTGACCTCCTTAGCTAATTAAAACCAAAGGCGACATCGAAATAAAATAAGAGAGTTTTTTAGCATCAGTTTAAATTGAGACAGTAAATTGAGGCGGTCAAGTGCATGGATGTGAAAATGGGATGATGCGAGAAACAAGTTTGTTTGTCCAAAGTTAACTCATAAGTCATACAAATATTAACATAACTTACACTTTGAAACTTAAGGTTGACGTCGATAAGCACAATAACATACACAGTTAAAGAGAAGTAACGTAAGAACACGGTAATATGGAGTTGTTCGTTCATCAAAGAATTACATCCACTACTAAAATGGTTAGTCTTGAATTTTCTAAAATCAACTATATGATTTGAGAGCTGAGGTTGATTAAAAGATTACAAAGAATCTAAACTCTACCCTATCAATCAGTTTATCTCCTCCTAAAGTAACTAGTGTTTTCAAAGAGATAAATCTCCTCCTGGAGGAACTAGTGTGCTCAAAGAGATAGATCTACATGATTTATTAATTCGGGTGTGTGTGATTTGTGAGATCAAAGCTCTTTAATAATATAAATTGAGCACAGTGACTCTCAAGAGATTACAAGGTTGAGTGTTTAACATTGAGATTTATAGAGTATGAAGAAATGTGAACAACTCTGAAGAATACTTGATCTTCAAGTGATAATCTCCAATTTAATCATCAAATCTCAGCATTGTTTTGATGGCGAAAGGGGTGTAATATGTATCCACAGATTTGTTGTACTAGTTGGAGACCATTGGAAATATATCTTGGAGAAGATATGGTGCAGTAAATGCACCAAAGGGAGTTGTTGATAGCTTAGTCGTCAAGCTGCTCTTGTTATCCATTGTGACAATTATAAAACGACAGGCCATTAAAGGCTATGTAGTGGAAAGCCAAAGTGAGTTTGCACCAACTGTACTTGCTGTCCTTGCAAGGAAAACTAACACAAAGTATTTCAGCCATGTAGAATTCTAATAGACCTCTTGAATACTATGATGCTCAGACTCTTTGGTTTACCCCGTCGGACCCTTGTCATCAAGAATAAAATAGAAGTGTCCGACACGCCGACACAGGTATATCGGGGTAAATCAAAAAGTCCGAGCATCAGAGCTTGAATATACAATAAATGTACAAACATTTTTTTGTTGGTATGAGCTTCGATGCTCGAGACTTTTTGGTTTACTACTGCCGTACCCGTGTCGGAGACGCTTCTATTTTTTAGTCTTTGTTGACAAGAGTTCGACAGGGTAAACCAAATAGTCCGAGCATCATAGGGTATGAGGAATAATAAAAACAGGACATGGTTGATGTGCTTCAATACTTCAATAAATCTGGTGATTGACTTGAGTAGAGATTGAGAGCTGCTTTACATTAGTTTGATTGTAGTAGATTGTTAGCCTACTTTTTGTATTTTTCTCTTTTTAATTGTTGTTTTGTTGAGAACATCTTGTCCTCTACTCTTTGGACTTTTTTTCTCCATTCTAATGTAACATCTTTTACTTTAAAAATATACTCCCTCCGTCCCATATTAGCGTGGACCAAATATTTGGGCACACAAATTAAGGAAAAGTAAGAGAGATAAATAGTGGAAGGAGGTGTTTGTGAGTATGAAAAATTAAATAAGAGAGAGAATGAGTGGGAGGAATAGTAAGTTGATTGATGTTGTGAGTGTAAAAAGTAAAGTAGGAGAGAGAATGAGTGGGTGGAATAGTAAAGATTCTTTGCCATTTTGGGCAGTCCACACTAATCTGGGACGGACCAAAAGGGAAATAAGTCCACACTAATGTGGGACGGAGGGAGTATATGGTAGGTCGGTTTATCTTGAGGTATGTTAGTTCCTTTTGCCTACTATCGAGGGAAGGGGAGACAATTTTTGTTTGCTTTTGAGTTAATCGTGTTTATGTTTGAAGATTGAGTTGGAGTCTGAGTGTCTGCTTGAGTTTTGATTGTTTGGAAAGTGTTTGTGTGTGTGCTTGACTATTTAGAGTTTTTGAGGGATTTGGAAAGGAAAAGCCTAGCAGACTATGGAAGTGTGAGATTTTTGCACGTTGTGGTGTATATGGATGGAACGGTTTAAGGAGAGGGTTGTGTTCCTTGCGTCCTTGTGGGCATCTTCTTTGGGAGCATTCGATGATCATTTATGACTGATTTATGTGGAGATTGGAGAGCTGTTCCAAATTAGTTTGGCTTATGTAGTCTGCTAGTTTGCTTTGTAGTTTTCCTTTATTTTTCTTTTTATGTTGTTTGTAAGAGGGACTGTGCGGCTCTTGTCATTGTCAACATAAGACATATTGTTTTTGGTGTCCATAATTCTTCAGTTGCCTCATGTCTCTCTTTGATACGCATATCTGTAATTTTTTTTGCTTGATCAGCTTTCCTCCTCATTTCTTTCGTGCCTATAGATTGGAGAAGCCTTGTTGTCCAATTGCGTGAGGGTCCAGTTTTTAGGTTGTACCAGGGGGTGTGAGACCGGCTGCCTACATCACCTGATGTAAGTTGTTTATAATTAATTATTTTCTTGGTTGAGGAAAATTAGAAGTCAGACCAACACCTTTTAGATGGTGTTTTTGGCTCAGGATCAAGCAAGCAACTCTTTGCTTCACGGTAAGAGTTTTCATCAAAGTTAGATTTCTTGCATTCTGCTATTTTCACGTTCTCACGGGGAAATGTTCACATTAGGTTTCAAATGCTTGTTTGACAGAAAGGAGAAATCTAAATAATTGATTTTTATGTAGACTTCAGCAATCTATGATTTTTGTAAGATGAGGCCTCTCCTTTGGTAGACCATGTAAATTCAGCAATCTATGATTTTTGTGTTGGAATGATGGTAAGTTTTGTGTTTTATGTGTTCTTGCATCTGTTCATGGATTCTGTCTTTAATTTTTTTTTTGTTTTAAAACTACTATGTGCTTAATCAATGAGGGTGCTGATCATAGTAGCCTGATATGAAATTCATTTTACTCAGCGCCAAGGAAGCAATTATGCATTTTACTTCCTCACACAGTCCTTAGGTTTCTGTAGCATTGCACTGTTTGACAATACTAATTTTGTATCAGACAAGATCAAGCCTTCCGATGTAGGCCTTGAGCAGGAATCACAGTTAGTACGTGGATGGACTGGTCCCGTGAATCAGCTAAATGGGGTTCGTCGGTCTTTGCCACCAATTAAATACATTCATATACATGAATCTGACAGTTTTTCTGTAAGTCCATTGGTTGAGATTATTTTATATTATATCTCTATTTCAGTGCACTCTGTATATGACATTTCCTCTTGGAAACATGGGGACTTAATTGTGGATTTCTTGGTTTTCGTTGCTTCTCTTTTATTTATTTATTCTTTTATATCTTGCAGATGGGAATATTTTGCATGCCAGCTTCTTCTATCATTCCCCTGCATAATCATCCTGGCATGACAGTGTTAAGCAAGCTTCTATATGGATCAATGCAAGTAAAAGCATATGATTGGCTTGATGTACCTATGCAAGTAGAATCATATGATCGGCTTGATTTACCTGGGCCTTCTCAGCAATCACAAGGTGTGCTTTTTTTCGGCTCACCTCTTCACTTTAGCTTTGTTAAGCAGTTCTTTCTTGCGTACTATTGTAATAGAATCATCGATTTTCTCTCAAATGATTCCATCGACTTCTGTACATTCTGTTGGCTGACCTCTTCACTTTCTTTTTTCTTTTCAAAGGGTAATGCTAGGGGCACAAAAGAAGTTTACAAAAAGATGGATACAAAATAAAGTGGCGATATTTATTGGTTGCATCGATGTGGACCCGTCGCACTCTAATTAAAAGCACCAACAAAATCATGACATATCATTTTGTAAATCAAATTTTGTGACATTTTTTGTGACTATTACTACCCCTTTTCAAATTCCTAAACTGATCAAGACATCGAAGACATTAATTCCAAAGCATCTCTGCTTGCAAATTACAGAATTAGTGAAAGACTCCTAGGTGAATGTAATGGTGATATAAATCAGTAAGGGTAATTTGGTCTTTGTGCAGCTATTAGTGAGGGCTCTTAATCTACCACTTGAAGGACTCATGAAGCAAATGACCGCGTGTTTTAGTCATTTAGCACTGTCCAATTGAAACACGGCTGTAGTTGCAAAACTTGCGGCGTGGAAATAATCACAAAATATAGTGCAAGGTGGAAGAGAGGAAGGATTAGCCGATAAATTATAGCAAATTTTCCATTTTTTTCTTGTTGTAGCTCAGGTTACATAGCTAGCTTTATTAATGGTATTTGGAGGTCGATTCTCCTTTATTTCCGGTCTGTAGCTTGAGTTCCATATTAGTTTTTCCTTGGTGAATTAATATAAATTCCTCGAATCTCCTTTATAATTTTGTTGGGTTGTTACAAGTAGTATCACAGCGGTTAATCCTTAGACTGCTCTTTGTGATGGCGGGATCAAGATGGAAGGAATTAGAGAAGAGGTTGAAAGGGCTAAGGTAGACACATGAATGAGATGAGTGAATCAATTTCACAAGGGTTGGAGAAGAATGATAGATGAATGGAGGGGACAGAAGGGGACACTAGCAGAGGTGAAGGCTATGTTAGAAGTGCTTGGTTTGATAAATGGAAGGGTAGCAATGGAAAATAGCTAGTTGGTGGGAATGGTGCGGAAACAAGGGGTTAAAGTGATGCAAAAGGTAAATCATCCACTTTTGCTAGCTCTTCACAAATCTCCATATCACTTACACCCACGACCTTACAATTTCCAATTCTATAACGCTAACTAGAATATGCCTCCACCGCTCGTAAAACAAGCTCACTTGGGTGACATCACTTACATTCATGCCCAAAACTTTCAACACCCACATATGCTAGTTGCTAGTCCTTATATCTACCCTCCATAAAAAACTTACTAAGTTGGCATGGACCTTGGCTTTTTAAACCACCTAAAATGGATTTCGCTAAGTTCGATGGCATTTATGCCAGGGGAACATTAGGTGCGAGTGCATTTAATACTTTGATATTAATTCTATAGATGGATTCAAGGAGGCGAAGTATGCTTCTACCTACTTTCAGGAACTTTCAGGGAATGACTATCCACTAATATAAATTATATCATGTGGGGAGGGAGTTAGTTATGTGGAAAGCCTTTGTAATGATGTTGTTGGCAAGTTTGCTACCAAGGAACATAAGGATCCATATATCCATATGATGAATTTTGCAAGTAGGTACAATCAACAAATGTTGATGCCTATGTAGATGAGTTTGAAGAGTTTATGGTCTTAATCATTTTTAAACAAGAAGGTTTTACATAAGCATATTTTATGTCGATTTCTTGAGTGAATTGAAGGAAGATGTCAAAACCCAATTCATTGAAGAGGCCATTCACAAAACCACCAATTACACCCTATCCTACTAATAGTTCAAAATCCGTTTCGGTTAATAGACATTTGAATAGACCTAAGACTTCTATCAATACCAAAAAACGCTTCACTAGCTATGCGATCAATAGAACTTTTAATGATATGAGATTTTAGTAAATTCTGAAGTGCTTAACCGATGTTGATGCCTATATAATGATGTTGTTGGCAAGTTTGCCACTAAGGAAAATATGATGAATATTGCAAGTAGGTACAATTAACCAATGTTGATGCCTATATAGATGAGTTTGAAGAGTTAATGGTCTGAATCATTTTGAAACAAGAAGGTTTTACATAAGCATATTTTTGTCTAATTTCTTGAGTGGATCGAAGGAAGAGATTAATGGTGTTGTGAAGATGTCAAAACCCATTTCATTGAATAGGCCATTCCTGAAAACCACCAATTACACCCTATCTAATAATAGTTCAAATTCCTATTCAGTTAATAAACATTTGAATAAACCTAAGATTTCTATCAATACCCAAAAAACCCTTCACTAGCTATGAGATCAATGTAAGTTTGAATGAATTTGAAAGGGTGTTCCAAATCTAAAGCCCTAAATTTGTTAGGGATTTGAGTAAGACTAAAGCACTAAATTTTGTAGGGCTTTAGAACTTTAGGGATTTAAGATATGGGATTTGAGTAACGAGGGATCGAGGGGGAAGAGGATTGAGATACCTACCTTTGACGTGGGTGACGCGTGGTACTACTGCAGTGGCTGTGGTGGAGTAAGGCGTGGTTCGGCGTCCGCACCGTGTATATATATAAGGGGGTCAGCGTAATTTTTCGGTTGGGGGTTGTTAGGTGTAAATTTTTAGGGGTTAAGATGCTATTTATAAAATTTACAATTACGAAAGTGATAAAAGTACGAGAGGATCGCTCTAGCGACATGCTAAATAGATTTAAGGGAAAATTATAATGCCTGACAATTAGGTCTACAGTGTTTTTTAGTACCGAGTGTTTGGGTCATGAAAATGTGTCATGTTCACAAGTTTAATGTGACGGAGGTATGCTACGGTGGACATGTGGGCATAAAAAAGGATCGCTCAAGGAATTAGGTGATCGAGGAAGTAGAAGTTGCACCTATTGAAGATAAGGTGAGAATAATCGACTAAGGTGGTTTTGTTACGTGGGATGCAGACCACCTAATGTACCTGTTTGCACCGGTTAGGAGACCTGAAAAGTGGAGAAGTGATAAGATGGTGAGGGATAGGGGAAGGCCTATACATGATAAAGATGACTGAAAGGGATATGAGTCTACGTGGGATTGAAGAAAATATGGCGTTGAAAAAAGTGGAGGGCAAAAATCCGCCCTAGCCTGACATGCTAAATAGATTTAAGGGAAAATTATAATGCCTGACAATTAGGTCTACATTGTTTTTGGTACCGAGTGTTTGGGTCATGAAAATGTGTCATGTTCACAAGTTTAATGTGACGGAGGTATGCTACGGTGGACATGTGGGCATCAAAAAAAGGATCGCTCAAGGAATTAGGTGATCAAGGGAAGTAGAAGTTGCACCTATTGAAGATCCGCCCTAGCGACATGCTAAATAGATTTAAGGGAAAATTATAATGCACAACAATTAGGTCTACAGTGTTTTTTAGTACCGAGTGTTTGGGTCATGAAAATGTGTCATGTTCACAAGTTTAATGTGACGGAGGTATGCTACGGTGGACATGTGGGCATAAAAAAAAGGATCGCTCAAGGAATTAGGTGATCAAGGGAAGTAGAAGTTGCACCTATTGAAGATAAGGTGAGAATAATCGACTAAGGTGGTTTGTTACGTGGGATGCAGACCACCTAATGTACCTGTTTGCACCGGTTAGGAGACCTGAAAAGTGGAGAAGTGATAAGATGGTGAGGGATAGGGGAAGGCCTATACATGATAAAGAGGACTGAAAGGGATATGAGTCTACGTGGGATTGAAGAAAATATGGCGTTGAAAAAAGTGGAGGGCAAAAATCCCTGTGGATGATGAGATTTGATTTTTTTTTAATATTCTTTTTCTTTTTCCAAATTCTCTTTCTACCCATTTATTCTTCTTCTTCTTCTTCTTTTTTTTTTTCCAATTGATGATTCCACATTGGGACTAAGATTTTGAAGAACAATACACATGTAGCTGGACGGATCAATGCAAGTAGATGGTCATGGTTCAGACAATTTCGCATAATGTTTAATGTTGAGGAGGGTTATCTATATGTTGTTGTGGTTGAACAAATTAAATAGGTTTCATTTTTTATTTTTTATAAAGACTGATGATGTGTGTCAATTTTCCACTTGATCAGTTAGCTGATACGTGATTGTTTTGACCGGACCAATTTGTCTCTTTTTCCCATTTTAATTTTGGATTGTTCGACTTCTCTCTTCTCTTTGTACTTTGGCTCATAGATCTTATGAATGATTTCTCAGGAGCAAGACCTGCAAGGCTTGTAAAGGATTGTGTGATGACTGCTCCTCCCTCGGAGACAACAATTCTGTATCCAACTAGTGGAGGCAATATCCACTGTTTTAGAGCTTTGACACCTTGTGCTATTTTTGACATTTTATCGCCACCTTACTCTTCAGAAGATGGGCGTCACTGTACTTATTTTCGAAGGTCACCATCCGGGGATCTACCTGGTAAGTGTATTTTTTTTCCGTCAGTAGTCAATGCCGGAAAGTTTATCATCACAATTATGTTTTCTATCCCTTTTTTCCCCTTTCACTGTAATTTCAAGAAATGAAAGAGTGATTATATGGCTCCCCCCTCCTCTTCCTTCTTAAGGTACTCTCGAAGTGGATGGGATGTTGGTCTCTGATGTGGCATGGTTGGAAGAATTTCAGCCTCCTGATGACTTTGTGGTTCGGAGAGGAAAGTATAAAGGACGGGTTTTCAAGACTTGATAATATTCCTTTACAGTTTTACCTGCATTTTTCCTTTTTCTATTTTGGGGCTGGCTTTTCTTTTTCTTTTTCTTGACTTGTCTAGTTAATGAGCCTGCCTTCATTTAGGCATTATTATTGAGGTGAATTAATTATATTTATGTGTTGCATGACATAAACTGTGTTGGCTATATGACCTGGGTGTTTGGCATGTACATATATTATTCATTAGCTTTTTTTTTTTTCTTTCCATTTAATTATTATTGTCTAGACCTCAGTTAAGCAGTGCAAAGCTGCTTTATTCTTAGACGTGTAGTTGATACGAAGTTATCTACATTAAGTCGTTTGCATCAAAGAGTCAGTACGTAACGAATCATGTTGATACGTATACCATTTTCCTTGTTAGACGATCTGATCTCAAGTACTCCGTACTCCAATTGTGGATTCGAGGAAGTCAACTCAAGCTTAAAGGAGGAAAATGTACAATTCTACTGCTTGAACTTAGTTTATCTCATGAAGTGGTGTGCTTTGGCAATTTAAGCTTAGGCTATGTCCATTTGTGTGCTAGGAATCAGAAGCAATGCTGCTAATGGTAGTCAAATTAATGTATGCGGAATGGGAAAGGAACAATGTTGGTTTGACCCGTCGATTAGACTTTTCTTGGTTGTCTTTAGCTGATACAATTCAGCCAATATAGACAGAAAGGCAATACACAGAGAGTAAAAAAACAAAAAAAAGAAATCAAGAAAATAATGACTGAAGCAGCCAGCTTAAATATCTTTCACACCAACAGTTGCAAATTCCTGCTTTTTATTCTGAGAATCAAAGCAGATACGTCAAGCAAGCAGCAGGAGCTCCTATATCATGCCCGCCCGTCTCAATTGTGGCACTGCCAAACAATATTCCTTCCTACTTGCAAACCTGTCGAACAAAACAAAACAAAACAGCCATTACTTGCCAAGAATGAAGGCAGGCTGCCACATTTACTACACCACCAACGCCCGTGCTGAATTCACAGTAAATGCTAGAAACAACAGAAAAGTGGGTCATGGCTGAATTATCACCCTCCCCATTTTACTCCCTGCCATCAATCATATAAATTCCATAACGAAACTAAATGCATGGCCCAACGTAACTGACCCCACGTAGACAATAGCTTGTGTCAGGTACGAAAAGTAGGACAGATTTTTCACTTGATGTATGTATCATTACTCAAATCAATTAGAGTATTTTAAAAGCTGCAACAAATTTCAGTCTATTTTCACTTTCCGTAAGGGTCTTCATTGTTGTGTTGCTAACACTTCTTGGTTTCATCTTATCTTTAACTATCAACTCCCACCGCCCCGTTCCCAACCCCTAAGAGTGAAATTTAAAACACTTACTTCGTCTGGATGCACTTCCTCCATCCCAAAATGGATCTCCATTTTTTTTACTTTAAAATGCTAAGTTTAGTCGCAAGTATGCATAAGTGCGCTCAAGTTAACTATCTAGTCTATCTTCCTAAAAGACATATGACATTGTAAGTATATAATGGAAAATTATTGTTTTTAAGGTGTGGTAATTACCATAATAATATACAGTCATTTTGGGATGGGTCCCACTTATTTGGCAAACAAATTTGAATCATATAATTAGCTCCAGTTTCCACATCAACAGAAAAGGGATAGAAGTCACTTAGCAGCAGAAACAAACGAGAGGTCAGTCGAATTCAAAAGGAAGATGATCAATTACCTTTGTTATACTTGACGGGAAACAACAGTTGTGGTTTCAAGAGATATTGCCTTTTCATCAAGTTTTTCCTCTGCAAAATTGCCATCTTCGAAAATAGAGCTCCGTCTTTGCTCAAACTCAACAGGAAAGATAATTGGGTCAGAACCAACTTTTCTATGTCCCTCCTCCCCCTCCTTACTTTTCACGCTATCCTCTATGTCGCCATAATTCAAATTTTGTAATAGTTCGGGAAGTGAAAGCCCACCACTCCCTTCTTCAAACTTGGTTCCCATTTCTATGTCTATTTTCTCCTTTGAGGAACTCAAATTTTCCCCAAGATTTGGACTAATAGCGTCCATTGCTATACTTTCATCTTCATCAACAAATTCTCGAAAATCGTTCATTGAGGGTGGGATCTTCGACAAAAACACTTCTCTGAGGTTTCTTAACGTCCCCCTGTTATATGGATTTGCCTTCTTATCATATCTGAACCTGAAGTTTTCATATGTTGTCTGCAAAAGAATGTTTCAGGCAGAGCCCATAGAGAAGAATTGCAAAAAAATCACCATATGTTTTTTAATCATAAATTACTAAGAAAACAGCACGGACGCATTTATAAGAGTTGCCATTATATGCGTCTTTCATCCAACGATTCACCTCCACTGGTTCTTTTATATCTCCACTTTGACTAGCGATTTGACTCTAAGAATGGGATTCCACTTATCAAGTTGGTTGAAAGACCATGTCATATTCAATATATTGTCATGATCTCTCTGTTGGAATTTTTGGTGGACTACACATGTACATGTATAATAATAAAGTATATGGGCACGCAGACGTGTGTGCACTACTGTTAATCGTATAGGTCATATTATGTATTAAGTTATTTGGGGATAATTAAAGTTATCTAATAAGGTTATGGTTTCTGATTGAACGTAGTACTGATTTATTCTTTTGGCTCCTCATTGTCAACTGAAAACCTAGAAATCTTACGGATCAATTGGAAATTTGGAAGACAATAATTCGAAGATCTTCAATTGTGTTCTTCAATCTGATGCAGCTATGGATCCGGGTAATTCGTTCCTTTTATAATCTTTGATGATAATAGCATGATGTGTTCCTAGAATATTTAGTTCCGCACCATTCTAGGGTTTCTACATGGATTTATAGTATTAAATTTTCCCATCACTCCCAACCAACTAGATAAGTGGAATCCCATTCTAAGCATCATAAAAAGGCATAGTTCATGCTTTAGTGATGAGACTGAGGGATGCAGGTAAGGATTATAAACAAAGACACGTACATCTCTTTAACTCAGTCCATTTCAGAATCAAAATTTATTTCCAATATCAGGGATAGGAAACATGACAGCAAGAAGAAAATCCAAAATTGCATATATATGAAGGATGAAAGAATAGGAAAGAAATATGTTGCCACTTTTCTGCTATTTTATCATAGTTTTTGATTTTCAGAAACAAAGAATGACCAGAAAAATCCAGCAGCACAACTGCTGAACTAAAAAAGACACAATGGAATAAAACAGCTCAAGGTTATATAGAATAGGGCCCGTAATTCTAAACTACTGGGGTGGGGAGGGGTAGCTTATTTTTAGGGTAGAATTTTTTTAAGGTTGTTATTGATACACCATTAAAATGCAATGAGAACAATTAATTTTTTGTAATTTTTTGGTCAAAGTTCAATCAAGTTGACTAATAAAGTAAAACTAGAACTATTAATGTGGAACGGAGGGAGTATCGCTTAAGGGTCGTGATAAGAAAAAGCAAACTCTCTATTTTAAGAGTTATGAAAGTGGCACCAAAAATAAAACACCCTAGGATGTGTTGATACCAGTTATAGGTCAAAAGTGCCCAGCTTGTGTAGTTATTAATGGAAAGATGTTGCAAAACGTCCTTTCAAAACATATACTCCCTATGTCCCATTTGATTATGCAAACATTTTAACAATCTATTTTCATTTCCATCACTAACCTTAATGAGGTTTACTTATTACTTCCCTCTTATTCCTTGGTTGGCTCCCACCCTTCCCTCTTCCACTTCTTCCTTGGTTGGCAATTTTGGAAGATCAATAATTTTAACCTAACAATTTTGGAAATGGGTCATCTTTTTGGGACAAACAAGGAAATGGGAACATATTTATGGGGTGGAAGGAGTAACTTAAACTAGTGTCTATACCTGGGTAAGTTACATCCATACCTCCAAAACGAGATTAAAATATAAAGGAAACTTAATGTTTTAAACCAAGAATTGTTATATTCTTTCTGATAGCTGGCCTGACTGTCGATATGCTGAGGGGTTATGGAAACAATTGCTGAAGGCTTCCAATAAAGATAAAAGGGATAAATATATTTCTTTATAGTGGTTGCAGTCCTTGGAGGATATCGATTTATAAACATCGAAAATAATATAAATTGTGAGCGTTTCAAGGAATAAAGTATTTGGTAACGCCATCCTCGCCTTGTGTACAACTGTCCAAGTTTCAAGGACAATTCTAAACTTGGGACTCGTTTCCTTCTTGGTACATTTGATAAATGTTGACATATATATGTTGGAACTAATATCCTCCTCCATTGAGTTCACAAACCAGGTGGTCAACGTTGAATTTTCAGCATCCCAAGTAGGAGATGCCTAATCATCAGGGACAGGTTCCTTCTTGTCTCGAATATGTGGCCAATTTTCCATCGGCCACGCATGCCTATTGACAGGAACCAACACCAATTTTTTCTTGACTCTGCTGTATGATACTCCTCCGTCCCAAAATAATCTTCCTGCTTTTTTTGTTGTTAATACGAAGGTATTTTGAGTGATAATTTTAAGTTAATTTAATTATCCTAATGAACATCTAAAAATTGTTATTGATAGTACTTATAATGTTGTGTCAATAACAAGAGTTAAATTTTCATTGGAATATTAAATTAAGCTAATTATATTGCTCAAAGTACCTTCGTAGTGATTTCTTTAACAAAAAAGTAGGAATATCTTTTGGGACGGAGAAGTAGTAAACTGGACAGGATGGAATCTAAAGCGGGTACCTGGGAACTATTGGGCTTGTTGGTTAACCATTGAGTTTCAGAAGATTTTGCTGGTTAACAGGGAAGTTTGTAGCTTAAACACAAAGTCAAATATGGTTGAAGATTGCTAGGGTTTTCTGTTTGTTTTTTTTTTATTTTTAAGTGCTAGATAGCTCTGATATAGAGCATGTCCAAATATGAGCAAGAAATTTATCATTTTTCAGGAATGGTTGAAGATGGCAAGGGTTTTCTGATTCCTGTTTTCCTTTTCCCTTTGAGCGCTAGATAGCTCTGATAGGTTGGTTAGCTGTAAAAAATCCATCACTCTAACCAAATCCCTTGAATTTCAAGCATGGACTAGATCTCCTATATTTACATAGAATTGTAAGTAGAGATATTATAAATGTTCTGCTTTCAAATTCCAACATTACCACAATATAATCACACAGTTGAAGTCTTGAAAACATCTAAACTTCTTGAAGTCTATCACTTGACATTATTCATGCATATCATTAAGTCTAGCGATCAGTAGGATTCTATAAGAGTTTGTAAAGTATGTACTGGCATTAGATGCCATTAAATATGTTGATGATTTACAAAAAGATCAAGATCACGTTCTTAAAGTTTGATGGGAAAGCTCACCTGGTTTGAGCAAATCAGATAAAAATGGAAAACTGAAAGGCCGCCCACAAACCAAACAGCAATGAAGCAGTAAATTATGAGAAAGTCTGATAAGACATCCAATGACATTGCCTTCAATACTGTGCAATCCCTTTGAATTATGTTGATCCAAGAAAACACAAAGACATATAAGCACAAGATGGTTGATGTTGATATAAACATGTAGAAGAACCGATAGTTACGCTGCAAAAATCAAGGAGGGAGTGGCATTACTTCAAATATCCCAACCAGAAACAAGTCAATTTTTCAGACAGGAATAGAATTTTCCTCCGCCTTTACGTCCACTTGGACCAAATTGTCAGAAGAAAACAACAAGATGCGTCGATTTTTGTGTCGCAACACGTTAGAGGCTTTTTGTAGCATGTGCAGGAGTATCCTATTCGTGGTAAACAAGGAGTGCATAAATATAGAAAAAAAAAAAAACAAAGAGAAGACCAATAAAACAACTTACTAGTCCAATACACTGGCCGACCCATGGACAGTGATGATCAAATCTCTGAACACAATTATTGCAGATGGAGCAATGTGAAGCACGGGGAGGACGATAAAGCATGCAGGTGTCGCAATATTTTACTTTAACTGAGTGACCATTCACAAGAACATCCTTTGTTCGGGGTAATCTCAAATGTGGAGTCCTACCATTAACCCACTCCATTGAAGGGGTGTTCATATCATATGCTTCATCTGTGTCAGGAGGTGTGGAACTCCGAGGGACTATTCCAGGGTCTCTACTGGATGTTAAGAAAAGAAATATTATGTCCTGTATTCAAATGGAAAAGTAATCAGATGTCATCATCATTTGCTGGAAGTAAGAACCTTTGATGTTAAGCTTATAATATTTGTAATCCAGATATCAACTTCATACGTTATATGCTTCGAGAAACGATTAAGTCCATCATATAAGCAGAAGCACCCATCAATACAAACAAATCTTATCCTATTTCCTCCTACCACTGCAGTTAAAGGATAACAGATAAATAGGCAGTGAAGGTACTCTACAAAGGCCTCAGTTAAATGAAGTAAATGAAATGGCTTGTGTTAGGACATGACATACATCCTGGGCCATGTCTATAGCAGCTTTAAAATTTCGGATATGGTTGTCACTTTAAATGGTATGAAAGCTTTGGTTCTGAAAAAGCTTTTGGCTCGAGGCATCTAGCTAACATATGTTTCTCCCAGTACTGTGAGCATACTATTTAACCCCTGTTTGGTTTAAAATCAAACTCGATTTATCTCTGTGTGTTCAACCCACATGAGTGAAGTGTTAACAGTTGACATACATTCCTGAAACCCAACCTCTGACAGCTTAAGCTTTTGGTGATTTTTTTTTTTTTTTTTTTGATAAGAGCTTTTGGAGAATTATTACTGAATAACAAAATTAAATGGTGTGAAAAGTAGAAAAACCTTGTTCACTTAGTTGCTTCATTTTATCAGTAACTCAGGAAAGTTATTGTCCTCAACAGACCATGACTAGACCATGACGGCTATCGCTTCCTACGCAATACAAAGGCTCCCTGAGCTCCTAAACATTCTCCTCCGTCCGTAAAAGAATATTCATATTTAGAAAATTTGTTCCCAACTGAATGTCCATTTTCTAAATAAAGAATTATATGTCTCTAAATGAATTTTCACTTATGGCAATATCATATTACAATGTATAATTGCAAAACTAAAAGTTTATAAGATGGATGGTCAGGGTATTTATGCATCTTTGCTACTACGTTTTCTTAAAACATCATTTTTTTTTCCAGAATGTCCCTTAAAATAAAAACGACCATTTATTAATGGAGGGAGTACTTCATTAATAACCAAGCTTCACATACAAGCCAGTCTCATCATAAACTCTAGCCATGCCAGGCATTTTCATCGTGTCTTTGATGTAGCCTGTAGGAACTCGTACTTGATGGATCTAGTGCCTCTTTTTGAGTACCATTAAACCTGGGGAAATCTAAAGACAAGCTATCGATTCAGCACTGTCCTCGCACTTGTGATGCGATGGCATTAAAAAACACATCTTAGCTGCTTTCATCATCTTCAGTACTGAAGATACAAGCATCAGTCTTTGCATTGACCAGCTTGTAGCAATCATTGAATCACCACGTCCCAATAAGTGGTAGTTGCAACAGTTATAGAACAATTCAAGTTACAAATTCTTGGGTTTCTATTTTCATGTTTCATATGGGAACAACATTTCAAGCTTAAAGTTAGATTAGAATAAAAGACTTCTCTTCTGTATATCTTTCTTTACAAATAGTGATCTTGAAGAAAGGAAGTTCAGAACAATCTGATAACAGGTAAACAAGAAACTAGAGTTACGTACCATAATTGTGAGAACAGATCCCACAGCCAGTACTGCATACCAATACCCAAATTGTTTTCCCTCTTTCTTATTCACGTGGATCTTGTGATGGACTTTTAAACAGAAAGCTATTGCAGGACCAGCAACTAATAGAACGGACAAAAACAAAGATGCCACGTCGGGACCAAAGATCAATCTTCCCCCACAGAAGAATCTCTGCTCATACATAAAAATAAGAAGTGGTTAACTATCAAAAAAATTATGAATAAATAAATAGCATGAAGTTCACTAAATGCGGGGACCAGCTTGAACTCTCCATTTGACATTTGCACACAAGAATGTATGTCAAGGAAAAACAAATATTCTAGGTAAGATATGAATATACAAGAGATTACATATGACCAGCATTCAGACAACAATTAGACTTTAGCATAAACAAAACTTGTCAAGGTAAAGCAAACAAGTTACTGAAAGTTTTTGTTTTTCTCAATATCACTAGTAAGAATGTAAGATATGAATATACAAAAGATTACATGCATATGACCAACATTCGGACAACAATTGGACTTCCCCATACAAGAACATTTGCCAAGGTGAAACAAACAAGGTATCAAAGGTACTTTCTCAATAATCCTACTAAGATACGAATAAACAAAATACTCCCTCCGTCCCACTTCAATTGGTCCACTTTCCTTTTTGGGACGTCCAACTTCAATTGATCCATTCCATAAATGGAAAGTTTTCCATATATTTATACCCTTATCTTCTCCACATATTTACAAAAAAACCAATCATTAACTTACTATTCCTCCCACTCATTCTCTCTCCTATTAAATATTTTTAACTTTTACATTCTTTCTCCTATTCCCTACCACACATTTAACTTTTACATTCTCTCTCCTTTAATTTCTACCCACTTTATTCATTTTTCTTAAAAACCGTGAAATTCACTCCGGGACCAATTGAAGTGGGACGGAGGGAGTAATACATATGTACAACTGACATTCAGACAACAATTGATAATTTTGAATGTAGTGAAACAATGAATAAGAAAAAGAAGTGGCCCACTTCTATTTTAGACGATTAATTTATCACTATAGGCAAAATGGATTTTCATGGTAATGCATTGATAATTTGGACTCTGTTCCGCATTGCTAATGAAATTTAGGCCTTCTGCGATTTTACCCTCAGTCACTAGTGAAAGAAAGAACAGCGAAGGAGGAAAAGAGAAGAAAGACATATAACGAAATATCCCCATCATCATTCGACCTCTTTCAAACCCCTTTTAAGTAATTGTAGTATAGTTCTCATTCCAACTATTCAAAAAAGTTCTCAAACCAAAACAAAGTTTGCCAACTTCAACCTCCGGGAAATTTGCATGCAATTATCCTTCTCTGATATTCTTCATCTCCTAGTTTATCACACTTCTCTCTGATGTATATATCGAAAATCTAAAGAAAAATAAGCCAAAAAAGTGCTGAAAATCATTGTATATGGGTGTTACTCAATCCTACGGGATTCCATGGGAAGAAGGTTGTCTTAAGGAAAACGAGTTGTTAAGTTACGCTAACAATCTCCAATACAAAAGCCCGTTTTAGGTATTTATTTTTAGCAGGAAAGGAAGGAAATATACTCTTGCCAGCCAGAATGCTTATGTAGGATAAGACTAAGTTTGACAAGCAACTACTATTTTCTCCTTTTTTTTTTTTTTTATTAAGGCAAACCCTGGTGCGCCAAGCGCTCCCCGCCTTGCGGGGGTTAGGAGAGGGAACCATTTGCTAGAGCCTTCCCCTGACAATTGCCAAGAGGCTGTTCGCCAAGGTTCGAACCCGTGACCATATGGTCACCAAAGGAGCAACTTAATCGTTGCGCCAAGGCTCACCCTCTGCTATTTTCTCCTTCCAACCCAAAATTGATGCAGGGCAAAAGACAGCAACAGAAAACAGGGGCAGCCGTCTGGAAGCGAGGCGGGCGCCTCACCTTAGGCCAAGCGGGCGCCTGGAGAACAGCCAGGCGAAACTTCAGCGGCAACAGAAATAGGCCGGGCTTCAGTGTGGCTGAGTTTTGGGCTTTAAGTTTTAGGGTATTAATGTTTTAATGAATTGTTAATTAAGGGTGTTTTAGTCTTTTCAATTAAAAAGTGTTCTAGGGTTTTCATTAGGGTTTTCTTAATTATTATTGATAGTTGTGTTAGGGTTTGAGAAGAGGCAGACTTTGATTATATGAAATAGAAAAGAAAAGCTTGAAGCTTTCAAATATTGTTTCTTGTTTATCGTTCGGTAATTCTAATCTCTAGCCTCCGTTGGCATTATTTGGTATCAGAGCGCCTGGCGCGTGTATCAATAGCTGAACGAGGACGCGTTGGTCGTGGTGAACGAGGTGGTCGATGGAGCAGCCGTATAGCGGAGCCCCAAGAAGATGACCATCATCGCAAACGAAGCCGTCGCAATATCGAGATAGATGAGATACGAAGACAGATTCAAATACTCCAGAATCGCATAGATCGCGTGGTGCTTCCAACTTTGAAGAAGGGTCTCTAGATCCGGCTGTTCTTTTAGAATATGGAGTATCAAGAGGGGATGGATTCCTTCGCCCAAAATCATGAATATCATGATAGGTGTGCGGCTGGCCCTTCTTGGGATGTCGATGTGAGGATCGAAATTTCAGAAAACGAAGGTAAAGCAAATCCTGATGATTTTTTTGATTCTTGGATTGATATTGTTAGGTTTAAAGAGGGTTTTTTTGTCGAATCTTCAAGTCAAGAAAATTTTGTTGATTGGTCAAAACCCCCTCTGTTTTGATTCAAATCCTGGAGATTTGATTGATTTGTGTATTGATACTGTTGGTTTTAAAGTGGGTTCTTTGTTCGAATCTTCAAGTCAAGAAAATCTTGTTGATTGGTCCAAACTACCTATGTTTGATGGGTGTCGTTGTGATGTTCCTCGAGCGATGACATCCGATCCTGTTGATGACAATAACTCATCTGCTGAGTCAGATAAGGAGACCGAGGAAGTCTTTGCTAATTAAGGGGCAACCTTGGTGTGGACGTTTGAAGCGGTTACCGTTGATCGTCGGTACACAGATCCGTTTGACACGTATTCCCCCCGTTCTTCTGTTCGATGCATTATTCAGAAATTGATTATTGAGTTTTTCGTATCAATGCATTGGGGCGATTGGATGGATCTTTGTCACAAGGGCAATGAAGTTTAGAGTTCGTCAAGGGTTTCAAATTCCTTTTGCGGATGGAGTTCAGATTTTTCGGGGTATCGTGGTGTTCATATTGAGAATATTGACTCGAGGACGAGTCTTTTCTAAGGAGGGAGGATGATGCGGGGCGAGACAAAGACGGCAACAAAACAGGGCGGCCGTTTGGAAGCGAGGCGGGCGCCTCGCCTTAGCGGCGGGCGCTGGAGAACGGAGGCGAAACTTCGGCGGCACGAACAAACAGGCCGGTCTTCGGTGTGGTGAGTTTTGGGCTTTAAGTTTTAGGGTATTAATGTTTTAATGAATTGTTAATTAAGGGTGTTTTAGTCTTTTCAATTAAAAAGTGTTCTAGGGTTTCATTAGGGTTTTCTTAATTATTATTTATAGTTGTGTTAGAGTTTGAGAAGAGGCAGACTTTGATTATATGAAATAGAAAAGAAAAGCTTGAAGCTTTCAAATATTGTTTCTTGTTTATCGTTCGGTCATTCTAATCTCTAGCCTCCGTTGGCATTAAAAATGAATGTCCATTTTTGGTTTGTCGAGAAAATTAAGGATATTGACTTTTAAACAATTGATCCTCAAAGCACCATTACCAGGTAGTAATTAGAAGAACACCATTCATATTTCACAAGTCAAACAGCAAAGAAGGTTACAGATGATAACATCCAAGTACTAGTTTACTGGGCAACATTCACAATTCTCATTCATACAATTTGAACTTATACAAACCAAACAATGATCACTTTAACATACCATAGAAGCATTTAATCCACACCCAAATTGTTACAATTCCTTACAAATGTCACAGAAAGAAAGTTACATGAATAATAAATATGAATTTATAGAAATGATGAAAATAGGGTTAAACAATTGGGAATAAGAAAGGAACTCACATTGCTGCCCTTCCAAGACTGATAGAGCCGTTTGGGCTTGTGTTTATCATCATTTTGGTCCATCGGCAAACAAAAATGAGTATGACCCAGAATTATATGTATGATCAACTCCTATCTTACACTTGTGATAAGCTCAAAACCCATCAGACCCAAAATGGCGAAGGTGATTAGCAAAATTATGTTTTTCAGATTGAAAAAAAGAGAGGGTATTGTATTGATTGAAAATTGACAGAAAAGTTGTGTAAAAAATTATGGGTTTTAGTTTTGGGTTATTGTGTGTGAGAGAGAAAATGGGTTTTGGGTAGAAATAAAAAACTGAAAACAGCTGCCTGCCTCAGCAATGGACGGATTAACCCAGGAAGAAGAGGAAGAGGAGTTTGGGCAATGGAATTTTCTCTCTCTTCATAAAGAAAGAGAAAGAATGTTTCCGTTTCTTTGTTCTCTCTCTCTACGCTCTGTGCTGTCTTTCTCTCTCGGCCAAAAACTATACACCAAATCGCATCTTCTCGCGATATCCAATATTTTAAATCACCTTGGTCATGACCAAGGCGTTAAAGTCGGTTAAGGTGCCTAATTACCGTCAAATGAATCTTTTATTAGGATTTTTTATCAATTTTTAATTTTTTAAAAAAAAAATTTCATTTTCATTTTTTGCTCACAGCCAGTTTTAAAATTAAAAATTTGGTTGATTTTATCATTTCACATTTGTAAGATAGTGACTTGCTATAAAGAAAAAAGAGAAAAGTAAAAGGAATAGATGCATGACGCGCTCTATGGAGAGAAACTTCTCCTATTATTTCTAACTTTTTTTGAAATAATTTTTTATTCGTGCGTTTAACGTACGGGTGCAGCTCTAGTTAAATATAAAAATTGTCACCAACACCATCTCGAAGTGAGTGAAAAGAAGTCACCAATCGTATCAACTACTTTAAAACCTAATCAAACCAACCATACATACTTCATTCATAAAATCTCACATCTATCTAGAGCCTACTTTCCTAATTGTTTGTCTAAATATGGAATTAGGACAAACTCCTTAACTTTCTTTGATATTTATACTTTTTATTTTTTGAGAAATTTTTATAAATTTAGTAGTGTGTTATTTTAGAATTATTTATATATTTTTTGGTGATAGTAATTGATTTTATAAGTAATATTAAAATTTATGTTTTCATTTAGTAAATAATGTATAAAATGGTTTTTATATTTTTTTTCAAAAAAAATACAATTTTCATAGGAAGAGGAGTGGAAAAATTAAGAAAAAGAATAATTAAAATTATAACGAGAATGACGCAAATATTCATCATCATGTAGCATGTACATGACGGTTTTCATTAAATTTCTAATATTCGTTAGAATTTAGAGGGTAAAGTGGGATAATTTAAATATTGATACTAAAATGAAACAAAATTCGCTCAAAAATGCAAATTGAGATTTGATGTATACTTTTGGGGAAAGATAAATATATTTTGGCTTTCTTTATTTCTTTTGATGCCAATTTTCTTTTGCTTTTTATTTTTAAGATCTTTTTAGACATAATTTCGGAAAATCAAATACTTACCTGGACCCAACACGCTGCTACAAACTCAGTCATGGCTCCCTTTTCTCGACCGAAGTCGTTTTAGTAAAATGTAATACTTATTATCTCGTTCGCCGAGTACTAAATGGGGAGTTGTGGCGACATCTTCATCGCACACAACAACTAGCAGGAACATACGCTAGCAGGAGCAGTGTCAAATTTCTTAAACCTTTTCCAACACTTTGATGCAAAAAATTGCACTATTATCTATAACTAGTGTAGCACCCGTGCGTTAAATGCACGGATAAAAAGTTGTGACAACAAATTTATACAAATAAGGAAAGTGCAAAATATAATTTTTTTTACAATGAATATAATTTTTTCCCAAAAAACAATTACTTAAATTGAAGTGGCTGAATAAAATTAAAGAAAAAATATCATTTTATGTGATTCAGAGGGGTAATTAGTAGCATTATTGTAGTATAAGTAGTGTCTCTTTTTTTTTTTTTTTAAATAAAGAAAATATAAAAAAGTTGGTCTAAATAATTCGATAAATCAATAGCTATTGTTATTTCTCCTTAGAATATGCTTAGCAAATTAACTGTTATTTTAAACTTCTGCCCATCTTAGAAATTAAGAATTTATCATGAAAAAATATTCAAAATTGATTGTTTGTAGGTGAAAACAGTTTTATGAATGTGATATTGGGAAGGAGGATAAAAAAGGTGCAAGAGTGTGGAATTGGGTGAAGGTGATCTTTAAAAAGAGAGAAATGAGTAATTAAGAAAATTTGAGGAAGCATTAATCATTAATTAAATTATTGACTACTTGAAGGAAACAATTAAAGATTTTCTATATTACTTTGAAATTGGTGCACTTGAAATAGCTAAATTTTATAATCATTTTTATTTTGAAGGGGAAATGAGTGCTCTTATGCACTCCCCTCTTTATATAATTATAGATGGTGAAATTTTTGCATCCAACTTCTCCATCAATATAAGTATATGCTTTAAATCTTATACCAAATGTTCCATCCGTTTCATACCAAATTGCAAAATTATTAAATTGTAAAATCCAAAAATGAAAGTTAATACTTCCCCAGTTTCATTTATATTGGTATTTGACTTTCGTGATCAATACAAGTGAATTTTGATCAACATTAATTTAATTTAAACATTTTAATAAAATTATAAAAATTATTTTTAGTAAATAATTTAGTGATTAATCAATACCAATTTTTAAATTTTTAATAAAATGATTAGATTGACATTAATGTTTAGTCAAATGTCACGTGTATAGTTCGCAAAAGTCAAATGTGGCAAATTAGATGGCTTAATATTTTTAATCATTCACTTGTCATACTAACATCAATTGCAATTTTTTACCCCGCTAATATTTCATACTCGACTATTTGTACTCAACAGCTTAATATTACTCTTTTTTCAGACCAAAATACATGTCGATTTTGAACTTTTCACAAGTTATAAAAAACACAATTACTACCCAACTTAATGATCAAAGTATCAATATTATCTTTATTTATTGTACATCTCTCATATGTTACTTCTTACCATAAATCAATCAATAAGTGAAACTAGTTTCAATGAAAGGTTAAAACAATTTTTTTAAGCTTTTGAGTCAAAAGTGATAATTATTTTGGACTAATTTTTTTTTTTGAAAACAACATTGATAAATGGCTATTTTATAGTCATTTATAACATTATAATTGCATCATTTACCTTAGTTTTAATATCATTTAGTCTAAAGGTGCCTTTTCAAGATAACTTTTGTAGGAGTCCCAACCTTCCATCAAAATGCCTATATATAGGACGTTTTTTTATCGGTGTTAGATACTTAGAAATATATCCAGATTCTATTTCTAATCATACCCTAGCAATACTTATCCAATAAACATCATCATTCTCAAGATTTTGAAGATTGATTATTGCTTTTATTCGAAAATTCTGAAGTTAAAGTTATTGAAGATTATTATTAGCCATTTCCTTTCTAAATCATAGTGAATAATTATCTCTCATCCCTACTCTATTTATTTTTATGTCTTATTCATCTTTTATTATTACAATCATGTAAGTACCCAAATTCGGATCGTTACAATCCGTTAACTCACACTTTTCGAGCTAACGAGACTTTTCAGGACTGCCCCGTGCATCCAAAATCCAAATTGTATTCAACCCGCGTTCGTACACGTGAAGATACCACTTTTCCAGAAATATGCAATTTCTGGGACTTTTCGGGACTGTTCCGACATTTTCTCGGACAGTTATTTAGAAAACAATCAAAACCGAACTTATCGGAGCAAAAGGGCCTTCCTTAGTGACTAAAATAGACACGTGGAAGACATGCATGGCCTCTCCCCTCAACATCAATCAAATTCAAGGCTAAGAAGACCAAAATACCCCTGAAATTGAAGGTCTGGCCGGCCGTCCTGTTTTACAGGATAAATAATCAGCCTAAGCAATCCTTCCAGGACTGTTTCGACATTTAAAACCTGTCCAAATCAGTCCAAGGTAACCTCCTTCACCTCCTATAAATACTCCCCCTCCTCCCTCATTTTCACTCACCAATTCACTCCTCTCTCCACCCCTAGCACAAATGCTAGTCATTCTCCACTCTTCGGCCCTCGTGCTACTCGTCGGTGGAATTCTCTGCTATTCGGGGGCCCTCGCGCTACTCGTCGGTGGATTCTAATCCTAAAAAAAAAACACAGGCTAAATCGACCCAAGTCGAAACGCTGTCCAAATCCCTAGGTTTCTAAACACCAAATTAAGGGGAAACTCTGCCCAAAATTCTACCGGATCATTTCCAACAAGAAGATAGAAAAAACCAAAATTGGTAAACTCTCCTTCTAAAAACTTTCCGTTATCAAAATGTAGTCGTTATAATGCCCGGTTCAAAACCGAAGTTTGTCATTCAAACTTCCTTTTCAAACTCAAAACTCATGTTTGTCATTCAAACTCATTTTCAAAAGTAGCACGAACACACACGTATGCACGCTTTTGAGAAAGGTAGAAAGGCTCGTTATACGAGGCATTTCGGGTGATCTCAATATACTCTTCCCGAAATGTAACGTGACCTCCGAACCTAACAATCTCTGTTCAAATAGCGTTTTCCTAAGTTTTTGCTCCAAATAAAAATGACCTCCTTTTCAAACCAGCATTTCCCAAAGTTTTGGTTACCAATCAAAATGACCTCCTTTTCAAACCAGCATTTTTCAAAGTTTAGGCTCATAATACAAAATGGCGTGGCGACTCACTTTTCAGTGAAGTCCGGTCGAAAAACCGCTCGCCACGTCCGCGTGCGATTCGGGTAATTTTAAATCATAAAAATGGTTTGTGAGTAATCCCTTAAATTCTTGGGGTTGGAAACTCAACATCATGTGTTCATCTTTATAATCATGCTTCTTTCCTCTTATTTGTAACGACCCTAACCCTAGGCACAATTTTAGTATCATATTATATGCTTTTAATATTAATGTTAACCTTATGTGTTCATTTATGTCTTTAATTTCTTATGTTAAGATGAGGTGGTTGGAAAATAATTTTAAAACATTAGAATTGCAAGGGAAATTAAATAAAGCATCTTGGGGGAAATATAAAAAGAATAGAAAATAGATAAAGTATGAAATGAGGTTAAAGTGTGTGGGGCAAAGAAATTAGAGTAAGGGGTTAGTTTCACTACCTTAGAACTTGGAGGACCTAATTGCTTATTTTTGAAAGCCTTTAATTAATTTGGCATGGGGGGCCATGCCTTCCCCCTTATTTCCCTCACCCTTCCTCCCCTTAGTCAAAGACTACCACACTCCTCCCATACTTCCACCATCCTCCTCATTCTTCCCTCATCATCTTCTTCTTCCTTCTTCCCAATTTCCATGGAAACTCCTCCTTGAAGCCTCACTTTCCAAATTACTAGCAAGCTCAATTCTTCTCCATTTTCCAATCCAATTATACTTTTGTGTTTGGGGCAACTAAGAGAGTTTATCAAACTAAGAAGATTCTCATTTCATCCTATAATTCTAAGGTGAGTTATTATGACCTTCCCTTCATTAAATGTTCATGAACTATGAATGTTGTTATTATTATTATGATGATTATTTGATGCTTTGGAAACCTTCTTGGAGTTGAGGAATTGATTAATGTTATGGAATGATGTTGTTGTTCATAAGAGTTGAGTAAGAGTGTAAGAAAATAGGTTGAGTTGGATTTAGAGGATAAATCTTGAAATAGGGTAGTAAAATGGGTGGAAAAATCAAATGGTAAATAATCTAGGTTTAGGATATGTTACCTTGGGGTTAAAGGGTTTGGAATGAAATTAGCAAAGTTAGAAATCCCTTTTAGGATCACAAATTAGAAGGATCTTGGTACAAGTTTTGGGTTTTGGGCATTACTAAGGAATTCTGCTGTTGATGCCTGTTTCTGGCCGTGGCACGAGTCGTGCCCCTAGGCACGAGTCGTGCCCATGGCCAACTCGTGGTTACGATTCGTGAAATGAGAGCCAAATCGTTCTGATCAACTTAAGGGTGAATTGGCACGAGTCGTGCCCTCAGGCACGAGTTATGCCCTGTGGAGATCACGAGTAGTGCTTGCCAAGGGACGCTTGATTCTGGGAAAGGCCAAAGGGGCACGAGTCGTGCCCTGGGGCACGAGTCGTGCCCTGGCCTGGTTACTTTGCACCAACTTTAGAGCTGTTCAAACCTAATCAAACTAGAACCAAAATGAAATCTCTTTAACCTAGATTAAAGTAGAATACTTTGGCTACGCAATGACGTCTTATTTGACCAAAATGGATTAGTGGAAGTAGTTTAAATATTGTCCGGAAAATGGTTAATAGGCTTGATTAGTAACTTCACCAAAGTGGTTCAAACTTGGGAAGTAGATCTTGAACTTTTATTAAGGTTATTCGAGGTTGTATAATGACTATGTAGGAATGGTTTATGATACATAGTGGCCTTACTTGCCCCATATCCTTGGTGATTGGTTGGAATAGTGTAGAAGTTGTATGTTACCCTATCGTGCTAGTTGGGAATGTGTAATTATCACATTGTTTCATTATTATTCAAAGGGTGGATTTATATACTATGTTGTTAACTTGTTATCCCAAGGGTGGATATGTTCATTATATGGTTGCATGGTTATCCCAAGCGTGGATATGATTATCGTATGGCTGTATTGTTATCCCATTGTGGATTTATTGTTTATATTGTACCTTACTTGTATTCATGTTCATTGATGGTATTATGTATAGTGTATTAAATGAATGTTGCATTATGGTATTGATTTAGCATGAGTATACATTACCATGTTGACATATTATTATCCCTGTGGTGGATGTTAATTCAAGTATCTATTATGTGCTTGAGTGTTTTTATATCAGCTGATCTTTGGGGGTATAATGGAATACGATCACTTATGAGGAATTGTTCCATAAGGTGATTGGATTACATTATACCTGTGACCTCTCCCCCTCTGTGGCCACAGACTGGGGTTATAGCATCTGTATTGAGCCAAAAGCCTTACAGAGTTGCTACTATCTTATATGGTTCCCTGGAAAACGGGTCTTATAAGATGTGAATATGCCTAAGCAGTTCACAGGAGATGAGTTATAATCATAACTATCTCGGTTACTTGATATTGATTCTGGTGGATATGCATTCACAGAATAAGTGGAGTATTTACTTCTACAATGGTACGACTTATGATTCAGACGAGAAAGGTAAACAAAGGTAACGGAAGGTGTTTACTGTTTTACCAATATGTGAGATGTACCTTGTTATGTGTTGCATCTTACTTGGCATATTGTTGCATTCATAATAGCTTGCTGAGATTTATTCTCACCCCTCTCCCTTTAATGTTTTTAGATCCTGAGACAGGCGGACCGGCCAAGTGAGGACGGAAAGGAGTTTGGACGTGGTATTTTGGGATTGTCGGGGTACGTATAGGTTGGCGTAGAAAATGTATTTTGGTATAATTCCTTGATGGAGTTTGTGTGTATAAAACTTAGTTTCTACGTTATAACTAAAGTTTGTTGTAATTAAAACAGTTTGTTACTTTTAATGTTAGTCAACTCTTCCTCCCATGTAGAGAGGAATGAAGTTATTTTGAAATGGTTATGTTCAGTATGTTTAAGTTGTAAGTTAAATCAAAGTTTTAAAAATTTTAGGTGGTTTGAGTTCTATTGGGTACGCTCTAGCTCGGGACACGGGTCAGGTTCCGGGTTGGGGTCCTCACAGTTGGTATCAGAACTCGGTTAGAGTTCTCGGGTAGAGTTTAGCTGAGTGAGAGTGTGTGATAATTTACGCCGAGTGTTTGATGCAGGAGTTTATTCAATGGCTGGAAATGAGGATGATCAGTATCAGGTTCCAGGCAATGTTGGTAATGTCGGGGGTGATGGAAATCCGAATGTTGAGATGATGAACATGTTCCGAGTATTTTTGCAAAATATAGCAACACAAGGGCAAGTACAACAGCATCAAGAGGGCAGACATGGGCATGGTTTGGAAAAGTTCATCAAGATGACACCTCCAAGCTTTAGTGGAGACCCGGATCCGGTGAAGGCGGAGAGATGGCTTGAAGCTATGAATAGGATTTTCGCAGCGATGGAGAGTACAGATGCAAAAAAGGTGAGATGCGCAGTCTTCAAGTTAGAAGGACCTGCAGAGCATTGGTGGCAAGCAGTTAAGGACGGCTGGGATCGGGACCTTACACCGCAGACTTGGGAGAACTTCACACGCAAGTTTCGAGATCATTTTATTCCAATGGTTACAAGAGATAAGAAGGATTTTGAGTTTTTGAGATTAGAGCAAGGATCAATGACCGTGGCGCAGTACTCAGCAAGGTTTACGGAGTTAGCTCGCCATTGTCCACATTTGGTGCCGGAAGAAGAGAGACGGGTATATCGATTTGTGAAGGGATTAAGGCTAGAGTTCAGGAAACAGTTATTGACTCACGACTTCACAGATTTCCAGACAGCAGTGAATAAAGCCTATCGGATAGAGAATGATATTGACGAGCACCGGGGTAGATCTGAGGGTGGAAGTAGAAGTAAAAAGAGATTTCAAGGCCAAGGCTCTGGAGATAGTAGAGGGCAACAGAGAGGATCAGCACCGGAGTTAGCGAGAGGAGAAGAAGTGACGACTCCGACAACTCGTCCGACTTCAAGTCAGGTAAGGATTGTATGTGGTTATTGTAAGAAGATGGGTCATTCTGAAGACAAGTGTTGGAGTAAGCAAGGGAAATGCATGAATTGTGGAGAATTGGGGCACTACAAGAAAAATTGCCCTGTATTTCATCAGAGGTTAGCTTCGGGTGCCGGTAATAGGGGCAAAGAGGTGGAATGAAAAGGGACAATGAATGGAATCCAAAAGGGAATGTTTAAAGTTGAATCCTTGTTTTGAGTCTTGGAGGGATAGATCCCTTAGCGGCCTTTAGAGGTATAATACCTGTCTCAGAAGTAGGGGTCATACTTTTATAGATCCCGATTTATTTCATGCATTTTGACATTGAATTTTGCTTTCATGTGGCATACATTGCTTAAAATGTGTTTTATGTGTTAGAGGTTTCTGCTCTTATGAGAGAGTACCTCGAATCTTCTTTGGTTTACCACTAGCGTGATGTGGTCATAACTGAGCATGTATTGCCAGTTGATTTAGTATGATTATCAATTTGTGATTTTGATGTATACTTGGCCTAGATTGGTTAAGTAGTGGTCGTGCATTGATAGACTGTCGTATGAAGCGAGTCTTCTTTCCTATGCCTAATTGGTCTATATGGTATTAGATACAAATAAGCCTTTAGGTGGTATCCTTGTTATATATGCATTAAAGATTGAAAAATTTTGGTTAAAAAGTGTGAAGATTAATTGGTATGTGGTAGACTTGGTTAAGAAGTCTTCGAAAAATGTTATGTGCTAATTAGGAAAATGGTAAATGTGCTTTCAGCAAAGTATTATATGACTCCAGGTTGGGAAGTGGAATTACGTATTGTTTTAGTGTCAGGTTTAATGCCTATATCAAAAGCACCTTATAGAATGGTCTCGATTTTGTTGTGGTTATAATGAGCAGAGTTTTATCCTTATCTTGATGGCTTGTGGAAAATTATTATTGGTGACATCCTTGATTATTTGAAGTTGAGAATATAATGAAACTCAATTGTGAATTGTGTTATCTATTCTTCAAGAGAAGAATTTGTGTGTGAAGTTTAACAATTGTGAGTTGGCTTGGGAATATTTCCATAATGAGTCCGTAGTTTTAGGGTTGAAAGGGGTGCTACCAAGGGAGTATCAATAGATTCTTGAGAATTGTATTATCGTTGATTTAGTTAACCTGGAAAGAGGTATCCATGAGGTAAGATGCCAATAAGGGTGAATCATATAGGTAGAGATGAAGAATAGGTTGACTACCGATCTGATCCTTATCTGACTAATGGATGTGAGAACTTGGCAATTTTAATTGCGTATCAAGGGAAGGTTAATTTGTGATATTATGTGAAATGGGAAAGTGATAACTTATGTTTAGAGGAAGTGAAACAGGCGGAGCAGAATTTTCTTATTTTCAACTTGGAAGTGACTAAGATTATTTTGCGTTTTACAAGTGGAAATTTTAATTATGTGCAACTAAATCCGAGATGTGTTACCGATCATAAAAGTTTAAAGTATTTGTTGGCTCAGAAGGAATTTGACAGTAAGCAGAGTCGAGGGTTGAAATTATTAAAAAGACATAAATTGTGTTATATCTTGCTACCCGGGAAAGTTATTGTGATTGCAAATGCGATTAGCCGAAAGGCTTATGTGTCAACAAGTATATCCTTTGAGTTGCAAGGTGATATATTATTGTGAATATTCAAGTTATACTTATAGTGTGGAGACCTTAGAGGAAGTTCAACCATGATTCAGAAGTTAAGAGGATTATCGGCTAGTTTCAAGATGGGAAGACCAAGGATTTTGTATCGAATTAGGATGAAAATTTAACCCTCAACTCGGAATGTGCGTACCGTTGCTGCAAGAGATTAGAAGACCAGTTTTAGAGGAAGACCATAGATCTAGAATTGCGATTCATCAGGAAAGTTCGAAGAGGTATCAAGATTTGAAGAAGAGTTAGAAGATTCGAATGGGAAAGCATTGCGATGGAATTTTGTAACTGGACTACCTTCAACGTCGATGAAGATGGGTGTGTTGGGGTAATAGTGGATAGATAGATCAAGTCAGTTTACTTTCTACATATATCAACGAAGTATTTGAGGGAGAAATTAAAACATTGTGCATGCAGGAGATTGATTGATTTCGTGGAGTACCAATCAACATTTTACCAGATCGGGGTCGAGGATTCATTGTGCTTTTGGGAAGCTGGGTGCAAGGTTTTGAGTTCCAAGTCGAGTTTCAGTAATGTGTTTCATCCTCAGGCAGATGGGCAGACAGAGAAGACTATCCAGATTCTTGAGAATAAGTTGTGTGTTGTATGATGGATTTCCTTTCAACTTGAGAAGTTTATTTAACCTTAGTGAATTTGCGTATATTAGTAGTTTTCAGTTCAGTATTGAATTGGTAACGTATGGAGCATTTTATGGGAGAAATTATCTTTATGATTCCTCATGTGTATGGAGTTCTTTAACTAATGATGATTAAGCGGATTTGACTTATATGAGGGAAACGTTGAGAGTTATTAGAATCGCAAGTCCGGAATTAAACTTTTAGAGCATTCGGGTTGTGAAAAATGGGTGTAATAATAACACTATTGAGGAAAATATTTGAAAGTGTAATGTGATTGCGGGGGAGGTTACCTTCTTTAATTGATCAGTAAGGTAAGCAAGTTTAAAATTCGGGACGAATTTTCTTTAAGGGGGAGTGAGTGTAACGACCCTAACCCTAGGCACAATTTTAGTATCATATTATATGCTTTTAATATTAATGTTAACCTTATGTGTTCATTTATGTCTTTAATTTCTTATGTTAAGATGAGGTGGTTGGAAAATAATTTTAAAACATTAGAATTGCAAGGAAAATTAAATAAAGCATCTTAGGGGAAATATAAAAAGAATAGAAAATAGATAAAGTATGAAATGAGGTTAAAGTGTGTGGGGCAAAGAAATTAGAGTAAGGGGTTAGTTTCACTACCTTAGAACTTGGAGGACCTAATTGCTTATTTTTGAAAGCCTTTAATTAATTTGGCATGGGGGGCCATGCCTTCCCCCTTATTTCCCTCACCCTTCCTCCCCTTAGTCAAAGACTACCACACTCCTCCCATACTTCCTCCATCCTCCTCATTCTTCCCTTATCATCTTCTTCTTCCTTCTTCCCAATTTCCATGGAAACTCCTCCTTGAAGCCTCACTTTCCAAATTACTAGCAAGCTCAATTCTTCTCCATTTTCCAATCCAATTATACTTGGGTGTTTGGGGCAACTAAGGAAGTTTATCAAACTAAGAAGATTCTCATTTCATCCTATAATTCTAAGGTGAGTTATTATGACCTTCCCTTCATTAAATGTTCATGAACTATGAATGTTGTTATTATTATTATGATGATTATTTGATGCTTTGGAAACCTTCTTGGAGTTGAGGAATTGATTAATGTTAAGGAATGATGTTGTTGTTCATAAGAGTTGAGTAAGAGTGTAAGAAAATGGGTTGAGTTGGATTTAGAGGATAAATCTTGAAATAGGATAGTAAAATGGGTGGAAAAATCAAATGGTAAATAATCTAGGTTTAGGATATGTTACCTTGGGGTTAAAGGGTTTGGAATGAAATTAACAAAGTTAGAAATCCCTTTTAGGATCACAAATTAGAAGGATCTTGGTACAAGTTTTGGGTTTTGGGCATTACTAAGGAATTCTGCTGTTGATGCCTGTTTCTGGTCGTGGCACGAGTCGTGCCCATGGCCAACTCGTGGTTACGATTCGTGAAATGAGAGCCAAATCGTTCTGATCAACTTAAGGGTGAATTGGCACGAGTCGTGCCCTCAGGCACGAGTCATGCCCTGTGGAGATCACGAGTCGTGCTTGCCAAGGGACGCTTGATTCTGGGAAAGGCCAAAGGGGCACGAGTCGTGCCCTGGGGCACGAGTCGTGCCATGGCCTGGTTACTTTGCACCAACTTTAGAGCTGTTCAAACCTAATCAAACTAGAACCAAAATGAAATCTCTTTAACCTAGATTAAAGTAGAATACTTTGGCTACGCAATGACGTCTTATTTGACCAAAATGGATTAGTGGAAGTAGTTTAAATATTGTCCGGAAAATGGTTAATAGGCTTGATTAGTAACTTCACCAAAGTGGTTCAAACTTGGGAAGTAGATCTTGAACTTTTATTAAGGTTATTCGAGGTTGTATAATGACTATGTAGGAATGGTTTATGATACATAGTGGCCTTACTTGCCCCATATCCTTGGTGATTGGTTGGAATAGTGTAGAAGCTGTATGTTACCCTATCGTGCTAGTTGGGAATGTGTAATTATCACATTGTTTCATTATTATTCAAAGGGTGGATTTATATACTATGTTGTTAACTTGTTATCCCAAGGGTGGATATGTTCATTATATGGTTGCATGGTTATCCCAAGTGTGGATATGATTATCGTATGGCTGTATTGTTATCCCATTGTGGATTTATTGTTTATATTGTACCTTACTTGTATTCATGTTCATTGATGGTATTATGTATAGTGTATTAAATGAATGTTGCATTATGGTATTGATTTAGCATGAGTATACATTACCATGTTGACATATTATTATCCCTGTGGTGGATGTTAATTCAAGTATCTATTATGTGCTTGAGTGTATTTATATCAGCTGATCTTTGGGGGTATAATGGAATACGATCACTTATGAGGAATTGTTCCATAAGGTGATTGGATTATATTATACCTGTGACCTCTCCCCCTCTGTGGCCACAGACTGGGGTTATAGCATCTGTATTGAGCCAAAAGCCTTACAGAGTTGCTACTATCTTATATGGTTCCCTGGAAAACGGGTCTTATAAGATGTGAATATGCCTAAGCAGTTCACAGGAGATGAGTTATAATCATAACTATCTCGGTTACATGATATTGATTCTGGTGGATATGCATTCACAGAATAATTGGAGTATTTACTTCTACAATGGTACGACTTATGATTTAGACGAGAAAGGTAAACAAAGGTAACGGAAGGTGTTTACTGTTTTACCAATATGTGAGATGTACCTTGTTATGTGTTGCATCTTACTTGGCATATTGCAGCATTCATAATAGCTTGCTGAGATTTATTCTCACCCCTCTCCCTTTAATGTTTTTAGATCCTGAGACAGGCGGACCGGCCAAGTGAGGACGGAAAGGAGTTTGGACGTGGTATTTTGGGATTGTCGGGGGACGTATAGGTTGGCGTTGAAAATGTATTTTGGTATAATTCCTTGATGGAGTTTGTATGTATAAAACTTAGTTTCTACGTTATAACTAAAGTCTGTTGTAATTAAAACAGGTTGTTACTTTTAAAGTTAGTCAACTCTTCCTCCCATGTAGAGAGGAATGAAGTTATTTTGAAATGGTTATGTTCAGTATGTTTAAGTTGTAAGTTAAATCAAAGTTTTAAAAAGATTAGGTGGTTTGAGTTCTATTGGGGACGCTCTAGCTCGGGACACGGGTCAGGTTCCGGGTTGGGGTCCTCACAGTTGGTATCAGAGCTCGGTTAGAGTTCTCGGGTAGAGTCTAGCTGAGTGAGAGTGTGTGATAATTTACGCCGAGTGTTTGATGCAGGAGTTTATTTAATGGATGGAAATGAGGATGATCAGTATCAGGTTCCAGGCAATGTTGGTAATGCCGGGGGTGATGGAAATCTGAATGTTGAGATGATGAACATGTTTCGAGTATTTTTGCAAAATATAGCAACACAAGGGCAAGTACAACAGCATCAAGAGGGCAGACATGGGCATGGTTTGGAAAAGTTCGTCAAGATGACACCTCCAAGCTTTAGTGGAGACCCAGATCCGGTGAAGGCAGAGAGATGGCTTGAAGCTATGAATAAGATTTTCGCAGCGATGGAGAGTACAGATGCAGAAAAGGTGAGATGCGCATTCTTCAAGTTAGAAGGACACACGAGCATTGGTGGCAAGTAGTGAAGGACGGCTGGGATCGGGACCTTACACCGCAGACTTGGGAGAACTTCACACGCAAGTTCCGAGATCATTTTATTCCAATGGTTACAAGAGATAAGAAGGAAGTTGAGTTTTTGAGATTAGAGCAAGGATCAATGACCGTGGCGCAGTACTCAGCAAGGTTTACGGAGTTAGCTCGCCATTGTCCACATTTGGTGCCGGAAGAAGAGAGACGGGTATATCGATTTGTGAAGGGATTAAGGCTAGAGTTCAGGAAACTTGATTATTGACTCACGACTTCACAGATTTCCAGACAGCAGTGAATAAAGCCTATCGGATAGAGAATGATATTGACGAGCACCGGGGTAGATCTGAGGGTGGAAGTAGAAGTAAAAAGAGATTTCAAGGCCAAGGCTCTGGAGATAGTAGAGGGCAACAGAGAGGATTAGCACCGGAGTTAGCGAGAGGAGAAGAAGTGACGACTCCGACAACTCATCCGACTACAAGTCAGGAAAGGATTGTATGTGGTTATTGTAAGAAGATGGGTCATTCTGAAGACAAGTGTTGGAGTAAGCAAGGGAAATGCATGAATTGTGGGGAATTGGGGCACTACAAGAAAAATTGCCCTGTATTTCATCAGAGGTTAGCTTCGGGTGCCGGTAATAGGGGGCAAAGAGGTGGAATGAAAAGGGACAATGAATGGAATCCAAAAGGGAATGTTTAAAGTTGAATCCTTGTTTTGAGTCTTGGAGGGATAGATCCCTTAGCGACCTTTAGAGGTATAATACCTGTCTCAGAAGTAGGGGTCATACTTTTATAGATCCCGATTTATTTCATGCATTTTGACATTGCATTTTGCTTTCATGTGGCATACATTGCTTAAAATGTGTTTTATGTGTTAGAGGTTTCTGCTCTTATGAGAGAGTACCTCGAATCTTCTTTGGTTTACCACTAGCGTGATGTGGTCATAACTGAGCATGTATTGCCAGTTGATTTAGTATGATTACCAATTTGTGATTTTGATGTATACTTGGCCTAGATTGGTTAAGTAATGGTCGTGCATTGATAGACTGTCGTATGAAGCGAGTCTTCTTTCCTATGCCTAATTGGTCTATATGGTATTAGATACAGATAAGCCTTTAGGTGGTATCCTTGTTATATATGCATTAAAGATTGAAAAATTTTGGTTAAAAAGTGTGAAGATTAATTGATATGTGGTAGACTTGGTTAAGAAGTCTTCGAAAAATGTTATGTGCTAATTAGGAAAATGGTAAATGTGCTTTCAGCAAAGTATTATATGACTCCAGGTTGGGAAGTGGAATTACGTATTGATTTAGTGTCAGGTTTAATGCCTATATCAAAAGCACCTTATAGAATGGTCTCGATTTTGTTGTGGTTATAATGAGCAGAGTTTTATCCTTATCTTGATGGCTTGTGGAAAATTATTATTGGTGACATCCTTGATTATTTGAAGTTGAGAATATAATGAAACTCAATTGTGAATTGTGTTATCTATTCTTCAAGAGAAGAATTTGTGTGTGAAGTTTAACAATTGTGAGTTGGCTTGGGAATATTCCATAATGAGTCCGTAGTTTTAGGGTTGAAAGGGGTGCTACCAAGGGAGTATCAATAGATTCTTGAGAATTGTATTATCGTTGATTTAGTTAACCTGGAAAGAGGTATCCATGAGGTAAGATGCCAATAAGGGTGAATCATATAGGTAGAGATGAAGAATAGGTTGACTACCGATCTGATCCTTATCTGACTAATGGATGTGAGAACTTGACAATTTTAATTGCGTATCAAGGGAAGGTTAATTTGTGATATTATGTGAAATGGGAAAGTGATAACTTATGTTTAGAGGAAGTGAAACAAAGTGAGCAGAGAATTTTCTTATTTTCAACTTGGAAGTGACTAAGATTATTTTGCGTTTTACAAGTGGAAATTTTAATTATGTGCAACTAAATCCGAGATGTGTTACCGATCATAAAAGTTTAAAGTATTTGTTGGCTCAGAAGGAATTTGACAGTAAGCAGAGTCGAGGGTTGAAATTATTAAAAAGACATAAATTGTGTTATATCTTGCTACCCGGGAAAGTTATTGTGATTGCAAATACGATTAGCCGAAAGGCTTATGTGTCAACAAGTATATCCTTTGAGTTGCAAGGTGATATATTATTGTGAATATTCAAGTTATACTTATAGTGTGGAGACCTTAGAGGAAGTTCAACCATGATTCAGAAGTTAAGAGGATTATCGGCTAGTTTCAAGATGGGAAGACCAAGGATTTTGTATCGAATTAGGATGAAAATTTAACCCTCAACTCGGAATGTGCGTACCGTTGCTGCAAGAGATTAGAAGACCAGTTTTAGAGGAAGACCATAGATCTAGAATTGCGATTCATCAGGAAAGTTCGAAGAGGTATCAAGATTTGAAGAAGAGTTAGAAGATTCGAATGGGAAAGCATTGCTGTAAGTACCCAAATCTGGCTCATGCCTTCCGGTTAATTTTCCCGACATTTCGGTAAATTTCCCGGTAATTCCCCGGACCTTCCTAGTGTTCCGGAAATGTCCTGGAACAGTCCAAATTTAAATTAGGGCTGTAAGGAGCCTTCCTAATTAAGAAAACACGTTTTTCTTAATTAGGGAGAAGCTTCTAGAATAATGCCACCTTGCATGGTTCTAGAATGCTGAGTCACTTTGGATAATGCCGCACGGCCTCATTTGCAAAGAGCCTGCAGCCGCACGGCTTCATTAGCCTTATCCAGACTGCCTATAAATAGAGCCCTCCTCTACCCATTTCAACACACAACAACAACACAAACAATCACACACACACACTCCATAGCAAATTCCGACGTGAAGAAAACCCTTGAAGGCTCAAGAAGGCGAAGAAGAAGCTCAAGAAGCCATCTCCCTCCTCCTTGAAGACCCAAGAAGAACCTCTCCTCCTAGCTCCGTCCGAAGAAGCGAAGGAAACGATTGGTAACCTCGCACGCCCTAACCTTGCATTTTAATTGATATACTTGCTCATTGCATTCATATATCTTGCTTGGGACTTGGCATTTATTCATAAAGATCATATCTTTATCACCCCCTTTCCCCTTTGCATGCATTAAGACCTCATTTGTCATAAAAATGTAGTCTTTTTTCATAAAGGTGCATCCTTTGCACCTAAAATCCCTATTTTCCAATAAAAATGTTATCTTTATGCATCATTTGCATATAAAGATCAAATCTTTTTCAATAAAAATGCATCCTTTGCATCAAAACCCTTTTTTCAATGCATCATTTGCATAAAAATCCTATCTTTATGCATCATTTGCATAAAGATCATTTCTTTCAATCAAAAAAAGCATCATTTGCTAAAACCAAAATGTCATCTTTTCATTAAAGAGTCATTTTTCATGCATTTCCCCTTTCCCCCAACCTTGGAACGGACCGGTGTAAAAGTTCTCATCTTTGCATCGTTCCTTCCATTAAAGGTTCATGATTTCTTTAGGAAAAGGATAACCTTGAACCCTATATCTCCGATTATCGCTTAAGAACGAGTATGAAGCCTCTATACGAGCTCGACCGTCTTAAAGCGTAGGATTGATGGGCTAAGGACATTCCTTCCTAAAGAACCTCATCTTTGACCCAAAAGAGAGTCATTCTCTCGATCACGCAAGTCCCGAGGGTCCCGAGGTTTAAAAATGCGATGATCACAAGTCATAAGATGAGGACGGGATCATAATCCCAAATACATAAATTCCAAGGAATCCCGAGCGACAACCAACAAATGGTTTGTACGTCCGGAAGACAACTTGGGACATTCCCCCCCCCTTATTTTCAAACACATGCACACAAAGAAAGCACGCAAGCAAACACGATTAATGAAATCTAGGGAGACTTGCTCCGGCAAGGCACTTTGGGTGAACGCCAAACGTTCTTCCCAAGGGGTAACTTAACCTCCGAACCCATAAAACCTTTTTTTCAAAGTTTTGAGGTAATCAAAATGGCGTGGCGACTCCGTTTTTCAAATAACTCGGATGTCTTCAAACTCGCGTGAATTCCAATAAACAAAAAATTTTGGGCACACATTCACAGTTTGGCGACTCCGCTGGGGATCATCCCAAAGGAGAAAAGTTTTATTTTTCAAAACAAAAGTCGATACTTGGTATATAGGTGGACCCCACTTACCCTTCCTGTATCGCTCCCTAACCCGGGGCTTGGGATAACAAGGTGGTTTAACAATCCCACGTACCAGTATCCCTTTTTGAAAAAAAATTTTGAAAAAAAAATACAAAAAGCTTTTCCCTTTGAGCGGGTTAGACTCCCATCGCCGATTTCATTAATCGTGCTTGCTTTCTTTTACCATGCATTGCATCATTTGCATCTTGGAATCTGTGCATACTTCGAAAAGGGAAACAACCAGAAAAATAGCAGAAGGAGTGGAACCTGGAAAATTGATCCATGCAGTCGTACGGCTCAATCCTCATTGGATTCTCGACCAGGCGACCTCGGGCAATTCCACCAGGAAAAATCATGGTTAATCCGGGCAGCCCTAGCAGCTTGGGGCTACTCGGCTCCATGACCGACTGGGCTCCTTAAAATTTACGTGCTTATGTGTTGCATTTTCCCCCGTCCCGAAAATCATTCCTTTAAAACACATTTATGAAAATCTCTGTTTTAACTCAAAAAGGAACATTTTTAGGAGACCGCACACTACGCGCACCTGATATATCCTGTACACTTTTGCACGCACGTCCTTCAAACCCGAGGGTGGTTCCAGCTGCAGTCACGGACAGCCTTACGATGCTCCCGGCGCGCACGGAATCATCCCAACCTTCCCATGGCGGCCGGTCGACCAATGCACACCGTGTCACACGTTTCAAAAAACCGTGACTTTTGGTTGGTTTTTGGTCTAGTCCGTGTCATATAGCCCAGTTGCATACCCACGTAAAGGTCAAGCCTTAGCTCATAAACGGAAGCCAAGATTTTCGCCCAAGCGAAATTCCGACAAGGAAAAATCGGTGGGATCTTGACTCCGACATTGACTATTGACCTTGACCCGCACGGAATGCGTAAGAGTCAAGACCGAGTCTTTGCCAAAAAATCAAAAGATCTTTCGCTCAAGCGAAGCTCCGCCAAAATTCCGATAAGGAAAAACTGGCAAGATCTTGACCGGCATTGACTTCGATTCCGACTCACGCACTGCGTATGCAACGAAGTTCAATGTGACACTGTGTCATCCGGCTTTTACCGCCCGACCCATGCCTATTATTCTCTCGGACATTACCAAAAGTCAAAACGTCATTCGCTCAAGCGAAACTCTGCCAAAACTCCGTCAAGGCAGAGAGACGAGACTTTCCCGGTATTGCCTTGACTATAATCCGCATTGCTCGTGCGTTGAAAGGTCCTATGACCCGCTAGACCCGTTAGGAGCGTTCTTTACTCTCGGTCGGTGGGATCCGCGTGCCCTATAGGACCCTCGCCCGGGCCGCCCACCCCGGGAGGTCGAAATACAGTGGAATACGAGGGGCTTATAGACGTAGTGACGGAACCCACCGATCCAGATCTAGAGTAGTTGCGAAAAAGAAGGGCAAACCCCTTTTCCAACCAAATAGAAATAAATAAAAGACATTGTTTTAAGTAAATTTGAACAATTAATGTAATCATAATTGCATTTTCCTATCTCTGATATCCCTAATCGAGACCTCCTCGGTCCGATTTTCGATTTTCTATTCCGACCTTTCATGGTCAAACCCTAATCGAGACCTCCTCGGTCCGATCTCCGGTTTTCCGTCTCGACCTTTCGTGGTCAAATCCCTAATCGAGACCTCCTCGGTCCGATCTCCGACTTTCCATCTCGATCTTTCATGGTCAAAACCCTAATCGAGACCTCCTCGGTCCGATTTCCATTTTTCCATCTCGACCTTTCATGGTCAAATCCTTAATCGAGACCTCCTCGGTCCGATTTCCGACTTTCTATCCCGACCTTTCATGGTCAAACCCCTAATCGAGACCTCCTCGGTCCGATTTCAGATTTTCCATCTCGACCTTTCATGGTCATATCCTTAATCGCGACCTCCTCGGTCCGATCTCCAATTTTCTATCTCGACCTTTCGCGGTCAAATGCAATCCCGACCATTCACGGTCAAGTCTCCAATCAAAGATCCTCACGGTCCAATTTTCAATCTTGACCTTTCAAGGTCTCATCTTTTTCGATCAATTAGGATTAGGAGAAAATGTGTTTTGAGCAAAATTTAAGCGATAAGTGCATGTTACTTGAGCCTTCAGCCTAAACACTTACCTCCAGGCCTAAAAACTTACCTCCGAGTCTAAACCTTGCCTACCCCCGAGTCTAAACCTTATCTATCCCTTTCCCGCAGCGAGAAAGAAGTGGGTGAGAATATCGGGTCAGCGGCTTGTCAGTGCGGAAATTTCAGGCTCAGATAGTTCGTCAGAATCGTCCGTTTCATCAGCTCAGGAATTTAGAATGGCAGATTTGACAGAAAACAGTGAGGGTGCAGGAAATCAGATGGTTAGGAAGGAAGAGTTAGCCCTGGCTTTGGAAAATGCCCATAAGGCTCATGAGGAACAGCAAGCCATGCTTATTGACGCACTCCGTCGTCATGGAGTTCAGTCGCGCTTGAGTCGAACGGTTCTCCGGTGGTAGTCGAAGATGAGACTTCGAAACAAGTGATTTCGTCCCCTTCATCCTATAACCAAGACCTTCCATCCTACGGCCAATACCTTCCTCCATCCACATATGATCCCTTGCCAAGGACCACTCCTCCTCCTCGCCCTTTCCAACATCCCATCTCATCGTGGCCCCATTGCCCTCGGCTCCTCGTAACGGATTGGGCTTCACCCCACCTATCCCTCGCCAGCAGCACTGCGCCTATACCCCAACTTCACGTAATCGGTTTGAGCTATGTGGCTATGTTCTGAAGCCACTATACCCACCTGAATGCAATCATGAGTTGCTAAAAGAGAATTCGGATGCCTCAAGTTTTCAGCTGTCACCCACAAGACTTAGTGAATTCACCCGTCAGTTTCACCAGTCCGCTGCTGTGATTCCTTCTACAGACAAGAACTTTGTTGCGAGTTCCAGTAACTCGAGAGTCCCCGATTGACCCCAATATGGCAATATTGATAGAGCAAGTGAAATTAATACAGGAGAAGCTTGATCTCATGATGAGTACCAATACTCCTTGACCCAAGGTGTCGAACTGTGCAAAGAAGTGACTCACCCGTGCAAACTCCAAGTGCCCGAAGTAAGAGAAGTTGACAAGACAACTAGTTCTAAGCTTGAGAAAAGTCGAAGACACAACCAAATTGGTACTACCCCTTTCACTCAAAACAACCGCAGCTGTATCCTCCCAAACAGATCCCAATATCCCTCAAAGTCCTCCCAGGTTCACTTCCTTCCATCAATATGCTCAGTCAACAAAGTTCGTCCCCGTGACTTTTCCGACCCATTTCTTTGGACAACTTGTTTCTGCTCCAGCCTCCTCCATGGCCTCAAATCCCTCCGCTTCCACCCGCATCATGGGCACATAATGGAAGTCAGAAGTTACCGTAAAACGGAAAGCTCAAGTGTCTTGGCACCCAACCAGCGAAGAGTAGCTAGGCTAGGGGTTATCTATCCTTGAGCAAGAGAAAAAAGAAAAATAGTCTCTCAGTCAACCTTCGTAGGTTCTAGTACTTTTATCTTTCAATCAAGTCCTCCTCGGACATTGTAATTAGTCTTCAATTTTCTATAAGAGAGTCTTCTTCTTTTCTCGCTAGACTTAAGACATTATTTGTACACCTACATTACATTCAATGAAATGGTTTTATTTTATATGATCACTTGCATTGCTCAACAAACAATCTCTCGAAATAATTCACGTTCCGATTAATCAGTGTGAGAAAGTCAACTAATGCCATCAAGCCATACACTTTCCTTACCCCATAAAAGACCTCCATCAAGCCATACACTTTCCCAATCATGCCCCCACCTTCACCTTGACCAAGTCAACGACGACGGCATTGTTAAGGGACAACAAAAGGCCACTCAGCTTCGAAAGATTGACCCCGTGTCGACAACAACCTAGGAGCTTGGCTTAGACCTCAAGGGTATCAAGAATGTTCAAGCAGGGGCTTGCCTTGGCCCTCAGGTGCTTCAAAAAAAAAAAAAAAAAAAAAAAATGTAGTGCAAAAAGAGTAATACCCCTAGGCCGAAAATCCCAAAAAGGGCGCCTAGGCAAAAACGAGTGGTTGCACATAAAAAAAAAAAAAAAAAAAAAAAAGGAAAAAATCTTAGTGCAAAAAGAGTAATGCCCATCTAGGCTGAAAATCCCAAAAATGGCGTCTAGGCAAAAACAGGGTTGCACATAAAAATAAAAGAAAAAAATGAGGCCAAGGACCCAAAGACCGCCAATCAAAAGCTTCGGCAAACAGACAAAGTCAAAGCTCGAAGAACAAAAGTTGTCGATAACAATGGGCAAAAAGCAAAGCCGTAAGCATTTCATAAGCTCCGCAGCACGTACGAATCCTTTCTTCCCCAACGAAAGAGGAAGCAATCGAAGCGCCCGTCCAAGAATGACTTGGTCAAGGAATCATCCCGAGGCCCACGCCTCATCATCTCATCCTAAGCCTTTTCACTAATCCCAAAGCCTTACACAGTCCGGCCAAGGCCGAACTACGGCGACCTGAGCTCCTCATAATGAGGGGAACGTAGGCAACCAAAGAATGGTCCGCCATAAGCATATCCAAGTTTCAGAAAATCCGGTCTCATCAATGACCTCCCTCATAAGCATATCCAAGTTTCAGAAAATCCGGTCTCATCAATGACCTCCCTCATAAGAATATCCAAGTTTCAGAAAATCTGGTCTCATCAATGACCTCCCTCATAAGCATATCCAAATTCCTGAAAACCAGGTCTCATCAAATGACCTCTCCCATAGACACAGTCAAATCCCAGAAAACCCGGTCTCATCAATGACCTCCCTGTACACAAACCTTTCTTTTACACCAGCCAATCTTGATCCGCGGCAGTGGTTGACTTTCTCCTCATGATTAATCAGAATGTTTGTTCATATCGAGATTAATGGTTGAATAACCCGAACATCAATAAAGGGTTTTAAGCAATCTTGTGATCATTGTAAATAAAACAAAGTTTTCGATGTCTTGACAAGTCTTCTCTTTCTACATCTTAGGAAAAATAGTGCTAAACATCGATTTTCCGTCGCCAGGGCTTCCATACACTTTTACAAACCCTTCTACGCTTATACTCTCTCAAAAGAGTCAAACCCAAAGCGAGTTTTGCGCCTACATTGAATAAGGCCGTCAAAATAACACAAAAATCGGGATCTATTCCCACTTTTCGAAAAAATATGCCCCGCATGTATACATTTCTAAAATCTTTTCTTTCACATCTTCTTAAGGTTGACTCGATTGGAAAAAAAAAAAAAAAAAAAAAAAAAGGGATAGGTTTTCCCTCTTCGCTACAATTCGCATTAGGCCGCCTTGGAACTCTTCAAAATTGGGTCTTTGCCAAGCCATTCCTTTAAACTGGGGCTTCTTTAGCCATTTTTGGGGTTCGCATCGAGTTCTTCACTAGGTCCCTAGATGGATTCGCTCTTGGTCGATTAACCCTGTGATCACGTTCGCAGCACCACCGATTGGGATTTTTGCTAGGTCACTGTGATCAAGGCTTCGCCAAGTCACTTCGCCTACTCAGTTCATTCAACCGGGGCTTTGCCAAATGAAAGGATCTTTCCTTGCTTTAGTAAGACATGGGGTTTTGCGAAAGTTTTTCCTCGACCGGGCTCCGATAAGTTACATCCATCCCTAGAAGAGAGGTTTGGTCACTTCAATATACGCTTCGGTTATAAAAGCCTGTCGCATCGGCTTCAAGCGCCGAGTTTAAGAAAAGGACCTTAATCAAGACCCGAGGTTTAAACCCAGCCTCGGCCCAAGAAGGAATTCTAGTCCACGTAGACAACATCTCAAGAACAACAAGCAGTTCACCCGCACCCAAGGGATACGATCCCACCTGTTTGAAACCCGTCTTAAACAATTCCCAAATACATTCCATATGTATATCCGCACCAGCCCCTACCATGCTTCCAAGAAAAAAATCACCCTAGGCTCAAGTAACGTGCCAATTGCTAAAAATAACATTTTCTCCCAAAAGCGCCTCCGTTACTTCCGTTATAACGAGATAACGCTAGGCGACAGCTTTCCTAATTGTCAAAAATCCAACTTTGGCTACCTCTATCACGATTGAGAAGTATGCTCAAGTTTTCCAGTTATAGCTGCCTCTATCTACTCGATAGTGACGTAAGCTTTAGCTTCCTCAGGTGACGACCTCCACTAATCGTCAAAACCTCAAGAATCCTAGACATCGTTCCTAAACTGTCTAGATGAAGCTTGAACTACGATCAAGGCTTGATTCCTCCGGGATACGTAGGTAGCCTTTCATAAAAGGTTCAGCCATCCGACCACGTTGGTCACCTTTTCTTTCCCGTTCCTCGATAGTGCATAAGCTTTTCATAAAAGTCCAATTTTTTGACCACATTGGTCACCCCTTTTGATTTGGCACATTCCTTGTAGGATCGGTTGTTTGACCTCCTAGGAAGGGACCAAATATCTCTTTGTCATTGTCCCAAGAAGGCCAGGTAAGTAATCTCTTTTGGTCACCCAATTCCAACCTCGTGTCTCGCAATTCCATTCCGGGGCCCAAAGGTTCTCAGAAAAATACGCTCGTGCTACCTTTGTCACGCGACAAACCTAGCCTCTTGGCATACAAAGTCGTGCGACATACTTAGCCCATGTGGCTGGGTTTTACAATTTTTGCCCCGTAGGCTCCATTTTACAATTTTGCCCCAGGACTTTTCACTTGGGCCTCCAATTTTCGTTATTTTTTAAGAGATAACCTCCTTTTCAAAAAATATCTCTCATCTCGTTAAGCAATTAAGCTTTCTTCCCGCTTGCTCTCCGTTATTCCGTTATAGCGGGATAACACTCGGTGACAACCTCCGAATTGTCAGAACTCTAAACTTGTGCTACCTCTATCCACGAATAGTGACGTATGCCCAAGTCATTTCAACTTGTGCTACCTCTATCCGCGAATAGTGACGTATGCCCAAGTCATTCCAACTTGTGCTACCTCTATCCGCGAATAGTGACGTATGCCCAAGTCATTCCAACTTGTGCTACCTCTATCCGCGAATAGTGATGTATGCCCAAGTCATTCCAACTTGTGCTACCTCTATCCGCGAATAGTGATGTATGCCCAAGTCATTCCAACTTGTGCTACCTCTATCCGCGAATAGTGATGTATGCCCAAGTCATTCCAACTTGTGCTCCAACTTGTGCTACCTCTATCCGCGAATAGTGATGTATGCCCAAGTCATTCCAACTTGTGCTACCTCTATCCGCGAATAGTGATGTATGCCCAAGTCATTCCAACTTGTGCTACCTCTATCCGCGAATAGTGATGTATGCCCAAGTCATTCCAACTTGTGCTACCTCGATCCGCGAATAGTGATGTATGCCCAAGTCATTCCAACTTGTGCTACCTCTATCCGCGAATAGTGATGTATGCCCAAGTCATTCCAACTTGTGCTCCAACTTGTGCTACCTCTATCCGCGAATAGTGATGTATGCCCAAGTCATTCCAACTTGTGCTACCTCTATCCGCGAATAGTGACGTATGCCCAAGTCATTCCAACTTGTGCTACCTCTATCCGCGAATAGTGATGTATGCCCAAGTCATTCCAACTTGTGCTACCTCTATCCGCGAATAGTGACGTATGCCCAAGTCATTTCAACTTGTGCTACCTCTATCCGCGAATAGTGACGTATGCCCAAGTCATTTCAACTTGTGCTACCTCTATCCGCGAATAGTGACGTACGCTCAAGTTTCCCAACTTAAGTTACCTCTATCTCCATCATAAAGAGATAGCGCCATAAGCTCTAGCTTCCTCAGGTGACAGCCTCCGAATTGTCAAAATCTCAAGGATCCTAGACATCGTTCCTAACTATCTAGTGATGCTTGAACTACGATCAAGGCTTGATTCCTCCGGGATACGTAGGTAGCCTTTTATAAAAGGTCCAGCCATTCGACCACTTTGGTCACCCTGTTTCTTTGTCACTCCTCAGTGATAAAGCGCCCCCTCATAAAAGTTCAAATATTCGACCACCTGGGTCACTCCTAGCATGTCCCCAGTAGGATCAATTGCTTGACCTCCTAGGTCATTTTCTCTTCTTTTTCCCGGCAAGAGACCAAGTTTCTCTTCTTCCTTCCCGGATCCTAATTCCGAACTACGGCCTGGCTTGATTCCTCCGGGATACGTAGGTAGCCTTCCAAAAGGTTCAGCCACTCGACCACCTTGGTCACCCAATCCGTCTCGGCATTCGCCAGATCGGATCCTTTTCTATCGACAACCCCACTCGCCTTGCAAGTGACGTTGCCGAGGGGCTTCTGTAAGTACCCAAATCGGCTCATGCCTTCCTCGGTTAATTTTCCCGACATTTCGGTAAATTTCCCGGTAATTCCCTGACCTTCCTAGTGTTCCGGAAATGTCCTGGAACAGTCCAAATTTAAATTAGGGCTGTAAGGAGCCTTCCTAATTAAGAAAACACGTTTTTCTTAATTAGGGAGAAGCTTCTAGAATAATGCCACCTTGCATGGTTCTAGAATGCTGAGTCACTTTGGATAATGCCGCACGGCCTCATTTGCAAAGAGCCTGCAGCCGCACGGCTTCATTAGCCTTATCCAGACTGCCTATAAATAGAGCCCTCCTCTACCCATTTCAACACACAACAACAACACAAACAATCACACACACACACTCCATAGCAGTCCAGACGTGAAGAAAACCCTTGAAGGCTCAAGAAGGCGAAGAAGAAGCTCAAGAAGCCATCTCCCTCCTCCTTGAAGACCCAAGAAGAACCTCTCCTCCTAGCTCCGTCCGAAGAAGCGAAGGAAACGATTGGTAACCTCGCACGCCCTAACCTTGCATTTTAATTGATATACTTGCTCATTGCATTCATATATCTTGCTTGGGACTTGGCATTTATTCATAAAGATCATATCTTTATCACCCCCTTTCCCCTTTGCATGCATTAAGACCTCATTTGTCATAAAAATGTAGTCTTTTTCATAAAGGTGCATCCTTTGCACCTAAAATCCCTATTTTCCAATAAAAATGTTATCTTTATGCATCATTTGCATACAAAGATCAAATCTTTTTTCAATAAAAATGCATCCTTTGCATCAAAACCCTTTTTTCAATGCATCATTTGCATAAAAATCCTATCTTTATGCATCATTTGCATAAAGATCATTTCTTTCAATCAAAAAAAGCATCATTTGCTAAAACCAAAATGTCATCTTTTCATTAAAGAGTCATTTTTCATGCATTTCCCCTTTCCCCCAACCTTGGAACGGACCGGTGTAAAAGTTCTCATCTTTGCATCGTTCCTTCCATTAAAGGTTCATGATTTCTTTAGGAAAAGGATAACCTTGAACCCTATATCTCCGATTATCGCTTAAGAACGAGTATGAAGCCTCTATACGAGCTCGACCGTCTTAAAGCGTAGGATTGATGGGCTAAGGACATTCCTTCCTAAAGAACCTCATCTTTGACCCAAAAGAGAGTCATTCTCTCGATCACGCAAGTCCCGAGGGTCCCGAGGTTTAAAAATGCGATGATCACAAGTCATAAGATGAGGACGGGATCATAATCCCAAATACATAAATTCCAAGGAATCCCGAGCGACAACCAACAAATGGTTTGTACGTCCGGAAGACAACTTGGGACATTCCCCCCCCCTTATTTTCAAACACATGCACACAAAGAAAGCACGCAAGCAAACACGATTAATGAAATCTAGGGAGACTTGCTCCGGCAAGGCACTTTGGGTGAACGCCAAACGTTCTTCCCAAGGGGTAACTTAACCTCCGAACCCATAAAACCTTTTTTTCAAAGTTTTGAGGTAATCAAAATGGCGTGGCGACTCCGTTATTCAAATAACTCGGATGTCTTCAAACTCGCGTGAATTCCAATAAACAAAAAATTTTGGGCACACATTCACAATTGCGATGGAATTTTGTAACTGGACTACCTTCAACGTCGATGAAGATGGGTGTGTTGGGGTAATAGTGGATAGATAGATCAAGTCAGTTTACTTTCTACATATATCAACGAAGTATTTGAGGGAGAAATTAAAACATTGTGCATGCAGGAGATTGATTGATTTCGTGGAGTACCAATCAACATTTTACCAGATCGGGGTCGAGGATTCATTGTGCTTTTGGGAAGCTGGGTGCAAGGTTTTGAGTTCCAAGTCGAGTTTCAGTAACTATACCTCTAATGACGGCATTAGGATCGACCTCTCCTCGACCCAAAGCAAACACTCGACCTTGGACTCTATCCTTGGGTTTTCCGTCGACATCCCTTTTCACACCACTACCTTGTCCCCCTTGACCACTACCCGAAGCTTGCTTACTCTGCCACTTAGGACAATTCCTTCGAAAATGACCGATCGACCCACATTCCAAACACTTGCCTTGTTTGCTCCAACACTTGTCCTCCGAATGCCCTTGCCTCTTGCAATAACCACACGTTGCTCCAAACTGACCGGAAGTCGAACGATTTGCCGGAGCCGCTACGTTTCCTCCTTTATTCGCTCCTGGAGTGAATGTCCTTGGTTGCCCTCTGTTCTGTCCCGAACCTTGACCTTGGAATCTGTTTCTGTTCCCACCTTCATTTTTACCACGATGCTCTTCTATGTCATTCTCAATCCGGTACGCCATGTTCACAGCCGCTTGAAAGTTGGCGAAGTCATGAGTCAAAAGCTGCTTCCGGAACTCCACCCTTAAACCTTTCACAAACCGGTAGATACGCCTCTCTTCATCCGGTACCAAGTGAGGACAATATCTGGCTAACTCCGTAAACTTTGCTGAATACTGTGCTATCGACATGGTCCCTTGCTCCAATTTCAGAAACTCGCCTTCCTTCTTGTCTCTAGTAACCATCGGTACAAAGTGATCCCGGAACTTGCGTGTGAAGTTCTCCCAAGTCTGTGGTGTCAAATCCCGGTCCCAACCATCCTTCACTACCTGCCACCAGTGCTCTGCGGGTCCTTCCAACTTGAAAACGGCGCATCTCACCTTCTCCGCATCCGTACTCTCCATAGCTGCGAAAATCTTATTCATAGCCTCAAGCCACCTCTCAGCCTTCACCGGATCCGGATCTCCGTTGAAGCTAGGAGGAGACATCTTCACGAACTTCTCCAAACCATGTTGCCCTTGCCTGCCTTGATTCTGATTCAAATTCTGATTCTGAGTTGCCATATGCTGAAGAAACCCTCGGAACATATCCATCATTTCGGCATTCGGATTACCAACACCACCCAAACCCAGATTCTGATCACCATCATTACCCGCCATTAGTACAACCTCCTGCATTAAACACTCGACGTCAGTTATCACACACTCTCACTCAGCTAGACTCTACCCGAGAATTCTAACCGAGCTCTGATACCAACTGTGAGGACCCCGACCCGGAACCTACACGTGTCCCGAGTAGGAGCGTCCTCAAACTAACCCAAATATCACTAAACTTTAAAACTTTTAATTAAACTTCCAACTAAAAACATCATTAACATGTTCATTTCAAAATAACTCCACTCCTCTCCACTTGGAAGGAGGAGTTGACCAACTTTGAAACATTCACATGTTTAGTTACAAAAGATATTGGTTTTAACGTAGAAAAATAAAGTTTATAATTACAAACTCCCAAAAGGAATTATAACAAAATATTTTCTACGCCAACCTAACATACCCCGACAATACCCAAAAGCTCACTTCCAAACTCCTTTCCGTCCTTACTTGGCCGGTCCTCCTGTCTCGGGATCTAAAAACATTAAAGGGAGAGGGGTGAGAATAAATCTCAGCAAGCTATTATGAATGCAGCAATATGCCAAATAAATGCAACATATAACAAGTCGCACATAACACTTTGGGAAAGCTATAAACACATTCCATTACCTTGGTTTACCTTTTCCCGTCTGAACAGTAGTCGTACAACATTGGGTATAATCATACTCCAATCTTACAGTGAGCTGCTTAAGCAATACTCACGTCTTATAAGACCCGTTTTTCAGGGAACCAAATAAGACAGTAGCAACTCTGTAAGGCTTTTGGCTCACTACAGATGCTATACCCCATCCTGTGGCCACAGGAGGGGACGGCCACAGATATAACATAATCCGATCACATTAGGTCACACTTTCCTAATTGACCGTATTATGTTATACCCCCAAATGTCAGCTGACTCACACAATATCAAGCACATAGTAGATACTTGAATAAAATCCACAGAAAGGGATAACAATATATCAACATGGTAATTTATACTCATGTTCAACCAATATCATAGTGCAACAATTGATCAACACACTATGCATAATATAAACAATGTATATGAACTCAATGTAAGGCAAAGAAGTAGCATCAATCCATCCTACAAGGTCATTATACAATAATACAAGGCCTCTATGAAGATCCGAGTTCAAATTACCAAGTGGGAGTCACAATCTATAAGTGACCAATTTAGATTACTAACAAATTCTAGTTCATTTTCAAAGTCCAGTTCTGAAGGGTTGGGCGACCGCCCATACCACTTGGGCGACCGCCCAAGTGGGGTTTCAAAAGTTTCTAAGCTTCTGTCTTGATGGGCGCCCGCACACACACTAACGGGCGACCGCTCGGGGAGTTCAAAGGGGTGGGCGACCGCCCAACACCTCTTGGGCGACCGCCCAAGAGGCTTCCCAATGCATATCAAGTTTCTGGACACATGGGCGGCCGCTCACGCCCCCGGGGGCGACCGCCCAAGTGCCTGGACCAAAATCTCATATTTCCTTAAGTCATTTTCTTACCATTTTCTCTTCCTTTATAAATTTCCTTCTACTCTACATTCAAGAACAACCCAAAGGATCTCCTAGATTACCAAAGTGCATTCTAACTCATAAAAACCTAACATAAAGGAATACTAAATCATGGATCATTACACATTACACCCAATTCAAATCCTCTAGATTATCCCCCAAGAACATTAAATCCATCACATTTCATTTTCTACTCATTCAACTCCCATAAGATTTCCCAAAGCATGAATCAAGCATCATAAGGACAAAGAGAACATCAAGAAGAGTATGAACAATTAAGAGAAGGAAAGTCATAACAACTTACCTGAGCCAAAACAAGTTAAGAGGAAGCTTTTCTAGGCTTGATCAATTCCTTGAGATGAACTACTCACAAAAGGACACTTGATTTTGAAGTTGGACAAGAATTTCACTTGGTATGAGTTGGAGAGATGGAGGTTTCCTCAAAGGTCTTCCATGGAGAAAATGCAAGAGAAAGAATGAAGAAGAAAGATGAGAAATGATGAAGGAGGGAGGAAGAGTGTAGGAGTAGTGAAGGAGGGTATGGTGTAGTTTGACAAATGAGGGGAATGGGAGTGATTTAGGGAGGGGTCCCCTCACACAAATATCCTCCCCAAGGCTTTCACCAAGCATAATCATTTTCCTTTTTTTTTAACATTCTCACATTTAAATTAAAAAATCCTCCTACTCACAATTTACTCAATTTTTATTATTATCTTTTCTCAATGCTTTATTTATTTCTATTTTATATTTCTTCTAGAACATTAATTCATTACACTATCATTTATCCTAATCATATGAAATCAAGTATATAAAAATAGACACATAACATTAATAATAATTTTAAAAGCACACAATAAAATATTAAAATTAGTGCCTAGGGTTAGGGTCGTTACACTCACTCCCCCTTAAAGAAAATTCGTCCCGAATTTTAAAAGAAAACTTACTTGGATTTTCAAACAACCACGGGTATTTCGCTCTCATCTCCGACTCTAGCTCCCACGTCGCTTCCTCTACGGTGTGATTCTTCCAAAGGACCTTCACTATAGGAATACTCTTAGACCTCAACTCCTTAACTTGGAACTCTAGGACTCTTAACGGTTCCTCAACGTAAGACATGTCCGCTTGGACATCATCGGGGGGAGAACTCAAGATGTGGGAAGGATCATGACAATACTTTCTCAACATCGAGACATGAAAAACATCATGGAGTAAAGAAAGAGACGGAGGTAAAGCCAAACGATAAGCCAAATCCCCAATCTTCTCTAAGATCTCAAACGGACCAACGAACCTCGGAGCCAATTTACCCTTGTTACCAAACCTCTTGATTCCCGTCCTCGGAGAGACCTTCAAGAACACAAAATCACCAACCCCAAAAGATAAATCCCGTCTTCTATTGTCGGCGTAGCTTTTCTGTCGACTCTGAGCTGTCTTCAATCTATCCCGAATCACTTTGATCTTCTCCGTAGAATCTCGAACCAAATCCGGGCCCCAAAGTCTCGCTTCACCAACCTCGTCCCAACACATCGGAGATCGACACTTCCTACCATACAACGCTTCATACGGAGCCATCTCAATACTAGACTGATAACTATTATTATAGGCAAACTCCACTAAAGGTAGATGATCCTCCCAAGACAATTGGAAATCCATCACACAAGCCCGTAACATATCCTCAAGTATCTGAATAGTTCTCTCGGACTGACCATCGGTTTGAGGATGAAATGCCGTACTGAAACACAATTTGGAACCCAAGGCTTCATGCAATGCTCTCCAAAATCTAGATGTAAACCTCGGATCTCTGTCGGAAACAATACTAACCGGAACCCCGTGAAGTCTCACAATCTCCTTCATATACAACTGAGCTAACTTTTCTAACGAGAACTTGGTTGATACCGGAAGAAAATGAGCCGACTTCGTCAACCGATCCACAATAACCCATATAGCATCCATCTTCTTCGCGGTAAGAGGTAAACCCGAAACAAAATCCATCGAGATCCCTTCCCATTTCCACTCCGGAATATCCAATGGTTGAAGTAGTCCCGCCGGTCTTTGATGTTCTGCCTTAATCTGTTGACAAGTCAAACACTTAGATACATAATCCGCTATTTCTCTTTTCATTCCATTCCACCAATATCCACGCTTCAAGTCTTGATACATTTTGGTACTCCCCGGATGAATCGCAAACTTGGACTTATGGCCATCCTCTAAGACACGCTTCTTGATTTCCGGCGATGAAGGAACGCAAATTCTCCCTTGGAAAGTTAAAATCCCATCTCTATTCAAAGTAAAATCCCCGGCTTTCCCATCTTGCACTTGATCTAATATTTTCTTCAATTCCGGATCACCTTGTTGAGCTTCCTTCAAATCTCCATACAAAGTAGGAACGGCTCTAACATTCGCAATAATTACCTCACTCTTCAACTCTCGAGAACTCAAAGCTGTCACATATGCCTTTCGGCTAATCGCATCCGCCACTACATTGGCCTTCCCCGGGTGATAGGATATGACACAATCAAAATCCTTCAAGAACTCAAGCCATCTTCTTTGTCGGTTGTTCAACTCCTTTTGGGTAAACAAATACTTCAAACTTTTATGGTCGGTAAAAATCTCAAATTTCGCTCCGTAGAGATAATGCTTCCACTTATGCAACGCAAATACAATCGCCGCCAATTCCATATCATGAGTAGGATAATTCTGTTCCGCCGGTGATAACTTCCTAGAGGCATACGCAATAACCTTCCCATTTTGCATGAGAACACAACCCAAACCCGCCTTCGAGGCATCACTATAGATCACGAAATTCTCACAACCATCCGGAAGGGTAAGAACAGGAGCCGTCGTCAATCTCTTCTTCAATTCATTGAAACTTTCCTCACACTTGGAATCCCATACAAACGATACATCTTTCCGAGTCAACCTCGTCAACGGAGTAGCAATCCGAGAAAACCCCTCAATGAACCTCCGATAATAACCCGCCAAACCAAGGAAACTACGAACCTCGCCATACAGTCGAAGGTTGCTTCCAATTAACCACGGCTTCAATCTTTGAAGGATCCACGGAAATCCCCGAACTCGACACAACATGCCCCAAGAAAGAAACCTGCTCAAGCCAAAACTCACACTTACTGAACTTGGCGTACAACTGCTTCTCACGAAGAACTGACAAAACAATCCTCAAATGATTTTCGTGCTCTTCCCGGGACTTAGAATACACAAGGATATCATCGATGAAGACCACCACGAAGCTATCAAGATAAGGCTTGAAGACACGATTCATCATATCCATAAACACGGCTGGAGCATTAGTCAACCCAAACGGCATCACAACAAACTCATAATGACCATATCTAGTCCGGAAAGCTGTCTTAGCAATATCATCCGGTCTAATCTTCAACTGATGGTATCCGCTTCTCAAATCAAGCTTCAAGTAGATAACGGAACCTTGGAGTTGGTCGAACAAATCATCTATATGCGGAAGAGGATATTTATTCTTAATGGTGGCTTGGTTCAACAAACGATAATCTATACACAATCGTAAGGTACCATCCTTCTTCCTAACAAACAAAACCGGTGCTCCCCACGGAGACACACTAGGACGTATAAAACCTCGGTCAAGCAATTCTTGCAATTGGACCTTCAACTCTTTTAACTCGGCCGGAGCCATTCTATAGGGTGCTTTAGAGATAGGAGCGGTACCGGGCACTAAGTCAATACAAAACTCTATCTCACGATCCGGAGGCATAGAGTACTCACTAGAAAACACATCACTAAACTCATTCACTACCGGAACATGAGCTAACTCGAAAGACTTCTTATTGGAATCTACCACGTAAGCCAAGTAACCCGCACACCCCTTAGATAGCATCTTTCTAGCTTTTAAGGCAGAAATAACATGCAAACCGAACATAGATTTATCGGCATCAAATATAAAAGTAGGTACATCAGGCATAGCAAATGAGACTCGTTTTCTACGACAGTCTACCAAGGCATGACACTGACTCAACCAGTCCATCCCAAGGATCACATCAAAATCACGGATTGGTAACTCGACCAAATCCACCGGCAATACATGCCCACATATAGTCACATCACAACCACGATATATCAAAGAAGATTCAAGGCTCTCTCCCATAGGAGTAGAGACCTCCAACACATAAGGCATAGATTCAGGCAAGATATGCAATGAGAATGCAAAATGAGACGCCACAAATGAATGGGAAGACCCGGGATCTATAAGAATGCGGGCCTTAACTCCTGAGACAGGAACTATACCTCTAATGACGGCATTAGGATCGACCTCTCCTCGACCCAAAGCAAACACTCGACCTTGGACTCTATCCTTGGGTTTTCCGTCGACATCCCTTTTCACACCACTACCTTGTCCCCCTTGACCACTACCCGAAGCTTGCTTACTCTGCCACTTAGGACAATTCCTTCGAAAATGACCGATCGACCCACATTCCAAACACTTGCCTTGTTTGCTCCAACACTTGTCCTCCGAATGCCCTTGCCTCTTGCAATAACCACACGTTGCTCCAAACTGACCGGAAGTCGAACGATTTGCCGGAGCCGCTACGTTTCCTCCTTTATTCGCTCCTGGAGTGAATGTCCTTGGTTGCCCTCTGTTCTGTCCCGAACCTTGACCTTGGAATCTGTTTCTGTTCCCACCTTCATTTTTACCACGATGCTCTTCTATGTCATTCTCAATCCGGTATGCCATGTTCACAGCCGCTTGAAAGTTGGCGAAGTCATGAGTCAAAAGCTGCTTCCGGAACTCCACCCTTAAACCTTTCACAAACCGGTAGATACGCCTCTCTTCATCCGGTACCAAGTGAGGACAATATCTGGCTAACTCCGTAAACTTTGCTGAATACTGTGCTATCGACATGGTCCCTTGCTCCAATTTCAGAAACTCGCCTTCCTTCTTGTCTCTAGTAACCATCGGTACAAAGTGATCCCGGAACTTGCGTGTGAAGTTCTCCCAAGTCTGTGGTGTCAAATCCCGGTCCCAACCATCCTTCACTACCTGCCACCAGTGCTCTGCGGGTCCTTCCAACTTGAAAACGGCGCATCTCACCTTCTCCGCATCCGTACTCTCCATAGCTGCGAAAATCTTATTCATAGCCTCAAGCCACCTCTCAGCCTTCACCGGATCCGGATCTCCGTTGAAGCTAGGAGGAGACATCTTCACGAACTTCTCCAAACCATGTTGCCCTTCGCCGCCTTGATTCTGATTCAAATTCTGATTCTGAGTTGCCATATGCTGAAGAAACCCTCGGAACATATCCATCATTTCGGCATTCGGATTACCAACACCACCCAAACCCAGATTCTGATCACCATCATTACCCGCCATTAGTACAACCTCCTGCATTAAACACTCGACGTCAGTTATCACACACTCTCACTCAGCTAGACTCTACCCGAGAATTCTAACCGAGCTCTGATACCAACTGTGAGGACCCCGACCCGGAACCTACACGTGTCCCGAGTAGGAGCGTCCTCAAACTAACCCAAATATCACTAAACTTTAAAACTTTTAATTAAACTTCCAACTAAAAACATCATTAACATGTTCATTTCAAAATAACTCCACTCCTCTCCACTTGGAAGGAGGAGTTGACCAACTTTGAAACATTCACATGTTTAGTTACAAAAGATATTGGTTTTAACGTAGAAAAATAAAGTTTATAATTACAAACTCCCAAAAGGAATTATAACAAAATATTTTCTACGCCAACCTAACATACCCCGACAATACCCAAAAGCTCACTTCCAAACTCCTTTCCGTCCTTACTTGGCCGGTCCTCCTGTCTCGGGATCTAAAAACATTAAAGGGAGAGGGGTGAGAATAAATCTCAAAGCAAGCTATTATGAATGCAGCAATTTGCCAAATAAATGCAACATATAACAAGTCGCACATAACACTTTGGGAAAGCTATAAACACATTCCATTACCTTGGTTTACCTTATCCCGTCTCGAACAATGAGTCGTACAACATTGGGTATAATCATACTCCAATCTTACAGTGAGCCGCTTAAGCAATACTCACGCCTTATAAGACCCGTTTTTCAGTGGAACCAAATAAGACAAGCAGCAACTCTGTAAGGCTTTTGGCTCACTACGAGATGCTATACCCCATCCCGTGGCCACAGGAGGGGACGGCCACGTATATAACATAATCCGATCACATTAGGTCACACTTTCCTAATTGACCGTATTATGTTATACCCCCAAATGTCAGCTGACTCACACAATATCAAGCACATAGTAGATACTTGAATAAAATCCACAGAAAGGGATAACAATATATCAACATGGTAATTTATACTCATGTTCAACCAATATCATAGTGCAACAATTGATCAACACACTATGCATAATATAAACAATGTATATGAACTCAATGTAAGGCAAAGAAGTAGCATCAATCCATCCTACAAGGTCATTATACAATAATACAAGGCCTCTAAGAAGATCCGAGTTCAAATTACCAAGTGGGAGTCACAATCTATAAGTGACCAATTTAGATTACTAACAAATTCTAGTTCATTTTCAAAGTCCAGCTTCAAGGGTTGGGCGACCGCCATACCACTTGGGCGACCGCCCAAGTGGGGTTTCAAAAGTTTCTAAGCTTCTGTCTTGATGGGCGCCCGCACACACACTAATGGGCGACCGCTCAGGGGAGTTCAAAGGGGTGGGCGACCGCCCAACACCTCTTGGGCGACCGCCCAAGAGGCTTCCCAATGCATATCAAGTTTCTGGACACATGGGCGGCCGCTCACGCCCCCTTGGGCGACCGCCCAAGTGCCTGGACCAAAATCTCAGATTTCCTTAAGTCATTTTCTTACCATTTTCTCTTCCTTTATAAATTTCCTTCTACTCTACATTCAAGAACAACCCAAAGGATCTCCTAGATTACCAAAGTGCATTCTAACTCATAAAAACCTAACATAAAGGAATACTAAATCATGGATCATTACACATTACACCCAATTCAAATCCTCTAGATTATCCCCCAAGAACATTAAATCCATCACATTTCATTTTCTACTCATTCAACTCCCATAAGATTTCCCAAAGCATGAATCAAGCATCATAAGGACAAAGAGAACATCAAGAAGAGTATGAACAATTAAGAGAAGGAAAGTCATAACAACTTACCTGAGCCAAAACAAGTTAAGAGGAAGCTTTTCTAGGCTTGATCAATTCCTTGAGATGAACTACTCACAAAAGGACACTTGATTTTGAAGTTGGACAAGAATTTCACTTGGTATGAGTTGGAGAGATGGAGGTTTCCTCAAAGGTCTTCCATGGAGAAAATGCAAGAGAAAGAATGAAGAAGAAAGATGAGAAATGATGAAGGAGGGAGGAAGAGTGTAGGAGTAGTGAAGGAGGGTATGGTGTAGTTTGACAAATGAGGGGAATGGGAGTGATTTAGGGAGGGGTCCCCTCACACAAATATCCTCCCCAAGGCTTTCACCAAGCATAATCATTTTCCTTTTTTTTTAACATTCTCACATTTAAATTAAAAAATCCTCCTACTCACAATTTACTCAATTTTTATTATTATCTTTTCTCAATGCTTTATTTATTTCTATTTTATATTTCTTCTAGAACATTAATTCATTACACTATCATTTATCCTAATCATATGAAATCAAGTATATAAAAATAGACACATAACATTAATAATAATTTTAAAAGCACACAATAAAATATTAAAATTAGTGCCTAGGGTTAGGGTCGTTACAGGAATGAAGTTATTTTGAAATGGTTTTGTTCAGTATGTTTAAGTTGTAAGTTAAATCAAAGTTTTAAAAAGTTTAGGTGGTTTGAGTTCTATTGGGGACGCTCTAGCTTGGGACACGGGTCAGGTTCCGGGTTGGGGTCCTCACATTGTTCATCTTAAAAACAATTTTCTTTATAACACTATTAAAGCCTATAATTTGGAGATGTCCTTAGTTATATGATTCTAGTTAATCAAGAGAAGTACTTAGCCGTGAATCTTGATTAACGGAACCATATGAAGTAAATTAGGTACTATTAATCACGAGAGTAGATTAATGTCATAGGGATGATCCTTTAATGGAAGTACGTGGATTTAATATAAAATTAATGAATTCTTACTAATGTGTGAACCATCGAGAGATAGGCCATGGTTAGTAGAGAATACGAGTATTACTTGATTGATCGTGAGAAGTAATACAAACATAATGTATCATCCTTGATTTTTTATGAAACTTTTATTTAAAGGCATGATTACTTGATGAATACTTGTTTTTCTAGTCTCAATCCCGAAAATATCTTCATTATATAGAGTTTAATTCAAAGTTAGAATAATTTGTATTTGTTTCTAGATATTCAACACAATAAATCTCCCCCAATCAATTTCGTATTTCATTATTCGTATATAAAAGCAAGTATCATACATCGTAACGTTGTACTTGTGGGATTCGACCCGCATTTGCCTAATTTGTACAATAATCACACCGTGTACTTGCGGTATTAAAACAAGTCGTTCGTTTTGGCTTGACAAACATCTCCTTTGGAACGGAGGTAATATATATTTCTCTTTAATTTCCTTGATTAACGTTATTTTGAATTTTGAGGTGGAACAGAGGGAGCAAATATATTTTAAAATAATTATCAGTATTTCACGTGGGCCCCACTATTTATTAAGTAATAAAAATTTATCTGAATTTTGAAAGTTCAAGTGATACACCTAATGAGATAGTTTTTGAAAGTTAAGGTGGAACGGAGGAAGTACATATTTCATTTTGTAAAATCTTTACATATAGATTTTTTAAAAAAAGTTTTTTTTTAAAAAAAAGGGAGAGATAGCGCAGCTCTATTTCTTGCGCCAAATTTAGTGCAGAGTTTAGAGATTTGTGGGAACTAATAATACTTTATTTTGAAGTTATAAAATGTTGTTGGAGATGCCATTAAGCAACTTAGTATTTACCCAGTCTCATTTACTTTTAAGCTTTTTTTTTTTTTGGCCATTAAGTAAATCAATTTAATTAAATAAACTAACTTCAATTATAACCCTATTAAATTAAAATAACTTGTGATTGTTAGTCAAATATATGTATAGCTTTAGAATTGCTTAATCTCAATCATAATAAGTATTATTGAGGATTCCTAATTTTAACCAGACCAATTAGATTTTTTTATGTACCTTAGGTTCTCTTTAGTGCTAGTGCCAGTGTTTTGAAAATGTATTTCTCTCAAAGAATGAAGACTTGAAGACCTGAAGATTTTCCAAGGTGATTTGGTTACTTGTTCAAGCTTACAAAGACTCAACCGATTGACAGCCTCAACCGCTCATGCTACTCAGTTGGACAACCACCCAACCGGTTGAGTCAGTCAACCGGTTAGCCCCTTCATCAGTTGCTGCTTCCAGCCAAGCTTCCTCAACAATCTTCCCATCAGTTGAAGCATTTAATGTTCTCACCTACTCAACCCACAACTTAGCTGAAGTTGGTAGAACAGTTTGCTATGAAGATTTTGCTGTCATCTTGTCAGTAACTGCTTTGAGGAATGTTCAGTTACCAGTACTCACAACAACTCTTTTATCCAGTGGAAATTTCAAAGATAATTGTCCTTAAAATCTCAGACATTTAATGTATAAGATACTCTCATTAAATGGTTATCAGAATCCATGTCATTCATTCAACCCCTTCAAAGACAATAGCTTCATTTCTGAAGACTATAAATACCTTCACCAGATCATTGAAGATGATTAGTGCATTGAAATTCTTTGAGAGTGAGTTTGTCAAGAACTGAAAGTGCAATCAAGCATTGAAGTTCAAGGCATTCAAGTCCATATATTCACTAGATTATTTATTAGGACATACTCTATGCACACTCAATCAATTATTGTAAGTGTTTCCCAACAAGACTATGTCTGGAACACATTGATTGATCACACTACACACCCAAGAGAAATCAGTTCAATTTGTGAACGCATCTCTTGAAAACACTTGATCAATCTTGTAGCACGATCCATTAGTGATCACTTTCTTTTAGGCAGCCCTCAATCATAAGGCTTGCAACTTGTAATAGATTAGTGACATTAATAGTGCACCTTTCACAAATTCAAGTTTTGACCAAACTTGGTAGAGGACGTATCAGTTATTTAACACTGTGAACCTCTCCAAATAACTGTGAACCTCTCCAAATAACTGTGTCTCCTTGTTTGTTTGCTTGCTCATTATTACTTGTCCTTGTAACCGGTTGAACTATATCACTGGTTACAACCCTTTGATTCCTTTACTGCTTATTTGTCTTTTCTATTGGAATACAACTTGCATGATATTTTAACTTATCTTTATTTGAAATCCATTCACTTAACCGATCACTTTTGTGTGAGTTAAACCAGTAATATTTTATCCGTTGTGCAACTGGTTTTCATCGGTTTGCCTCAGATAAGTTACTTGGAAATTTTACAAAGGTTTTAGAAAAGAATTTTAAATCAGGCTATTCACCCCCCCCCTCTAGCCTGTTTTCCTACCAATTGGACCTAACAGTGATATTATTTTAAATTTTGATAACCTAAATTTCACATTTAAAAAATATGCATTTTTTAACAAATGAAAAAAAAAAGTGTTGTTTAGAGCCAATATATAAATAATACTCCCTCCGTCCCTAAATGTTTGTCCCATTTCCCCTTTTCCTTTGTCCCAAAAAGTTAGTCTCATCTTCAAAATTAAAGCTTCAAAATCACTAAATTTTCAAAACTTGTAACATTTAGGGACGGAGTATTACATAACGGCGGCGTATATTATCAATAATTTTCAAAGCGTTCGTAAAAATAACTAAAATTAAAGCTTCAAAATCACTAAATTAAAATGTTTGAAAAGTCAAACGAAACAAACATTTAGGGACTGGAGGAGTAAGAGAGAGAGAGAGAGAGAGAGAGAGAGAGAGAGAGAGAGAGAGAGAGGAATAGTAATAAATTCTAACCTTAAATATAACTTGTTCAACATATTTTTTTAGGTGATTGTATATATTTTCTGACTATTATTTTGGAGGTGGGAGAATAATATTTGTAAAGATAAAACAAAAAAGATAAATGAAATCTTCCTGTTGTCATTATAAATTAGAAAACTTTGTTATGCTAGCATAATCCATCTATTACGATATAAAAGATGTAGTAACTATAATATTTTCCCTCCAAAACTCTTACATAGACACAATTTTGGTCATATTTATTCTTCTCAAGCATTCAATCTCAAATAATAAATGCAATAATAAATAGTAATTGATTATTGAGCAGTATTTAATACAAACTAATTAAATTCATTTAATGACTTTTAATTGAATTATTTTGGAGAATAACTGATTATTGAAGAATTTAGAAATCACTTTCTGGTATATTGATTTGAACTTGAAACCACTGTTTTAGAACACATTTTTCAGTATAGATATTTGAGAAGACATAACAAGCCTGCATATAAATAGCATCAACATTTAGTATCTTGAGTAACTATCTCATTTTAAATTTCATAAAGTACAAACAATGTCTCATTTGTTTCTTTGTTTTGCTTGGTTTGCAACAACCGAGTACAATATGTAATGCATTTTTCACAATGGTGATGTATATCCCATTAATATATATTCCCTCCATCCCAAACAAAAAATTGAATGACAACAAAATTTCAAATTTAATCTAAGTTTTTTTTTTAAGATTTTTTGTAATTTATTTTGGGACAGGGGTAGTAACAATTTATTTGATTTCATATATTATTTTAGGACACGAGATATTGGGACGGTTAAATGTGTGAAGGATGTAGACCAAAGAGTTTTAGTCGGGGATAAAGAGATAAAAGATAGATGGAGTTCGTACTTTGATAACTTGTTCAATGGCGGTCAAGAGCAGGATGTTGGAGATTTAAATATCTCTTCGAGTATGGTTAATCGAGATTTTATGCGGAGAATTCGAAAGAGTGAAGTGGAAATGGCAATGAAAAAGATGAGATTGAAGAAAGCCGTTGGACCGGATGGTATACCAATTGAGGTTTGGAGATGTTTCGGGGAGAGGGGAGTAGATTGGTTAACAACGCTATTTAACAAGATATGGAGAGTTAACACAATGCCATTGGAGTGGCGGAAGAGTACTCTCATCCCTTTGTATAAGAATAAAGGTGATGTCCAAGATTGTGCCAACTATCGGGGGATCAAACTAATGAGCCATACTATGAAACTTTGGGAAAGAGTGATTGCACAAAGGCTGAGAAAAATTGTGGATATTTCGGATAACCAATTTGGGTTTATGCCGAAAAGATCGACTATGGAGGCAATATATCTTATGAGACAAACCATGGAGAAATATCGAGATCAAAAGAAAGATTTGCATATGGTTTTCATTGATTTGGAGAAGGCGTATGATAAAGTGCCAAGAGAGGTACTTTGGTGGGCATTAGCAAAGAAGGGTGTTTCAAAGAAATATATTGATATTATCAAGGACATGTATAATGGAGTTAGTACTTGTGTACAGACTAGTGTTGGGAAGAGGCGAAGAGTTCCCTATAAAGATTGGAGTGCATCAAGGTTCCGCACTTAGCCCCTTTCTTTTGCTTTGATAATGGACGAATTGACGAGGTCACCCAAGATGATATACCAAAGTGTATCGTTCGCAGATGATATTGTGCCGATTGATGAGACAAGAGAGGGTGTTGAAAGTAAATTGGAGGTGTGGAGACACACTTTGGAATCTCGAGGTTTTCGATTAGCGAAGCAAGCCTCGAATATTTGGAGTGTAAGTTTAGCAGAGTTGGAAGTGGGGAGGCAGGGGCGGTCACATTTGATGGCAATATTATCCAAGCTTCTGAGTTTTTTCGCTATCTTGGATCCATTATCCAAAAGGATGGAGAATTAGATGGAGATGTGGCTCATAGGATTAAAGCAGGTTGGTTGAAGTGGAAGAGTGCTACAGGGTTTCTATGTGATCGCGGCATGCCCAATAGATTAAAGGGAAAATTCTACCGCACGGCAATTAGGCCGGCATTGCTTTACGGCACCGAATGTTGGGCCGTGAAACAGTGTCACGTGCATAAGATGAATGTGGCGGAGATGCGTATGCTTCGATGGATGTGCGGTCATACAAGAAAGGATCGATTGGGGAATGAGGTGATCAGAGGTAAAGTAGGAGTTGCGCCCATTGAGGATAAAATGAGGGAAAATCGTCTACGGTGGTTTGGACATGTGAGAAGGAGACCGAGTGATGCACCGGTTAGGAGGCCGGAACAGTGGAGAAATGATAAAATGGCGAGGGGTAGGGGAAGACCCAAACAAACTTGGATTAGAGTAATTGAAAATGATATGAATTTACTTGGAGTGGATGAAAGTATGGTGTTGAAGAGGCCGGAGTGGAGGGCAAAAATCCATGTGGGGGGTTGATTTTTTTTTTTTAATTTTTTTTTATTTTTTATTTTATTATTTTTTGTTTTATTTATTATTATTATTATTATTTTTTATTATTTTTTTTTATTATTATTATTATTTTTTTTCTCGATGACATATGAGGATTCATGTTAGCCGACCCCAAATTATTTTGGGACTAAGGCTTTGTTGTTGTTGTTGTTGTATAAAATGGAATAAATTGTTTACAATAGGGAGTGAGAATCCATGCAATAATGAGAGTCTATGCGTGCTTGAAAGTTTGTTGATATGTTGAATGAAGAATGTTTATATGCAGCAATTAGTTTCATTGTTGATGACAATATATTGAATTATAAAATCTCTGCAAAATATAAGATCGTATTTATTGGGAAAGCAAAGGTGATTGAAGTTAAGTATAAAAAAAGCCAAATGTAGATATACATTTTTTAGAAGAAATTATGAGATCTTGAAGGTAAAATAAAGTTTGATAAAAACCACAAGTGGTGAATTTCAACAATATGTAAAAAAAAAATTAATTAATTATACTTTAGATATATTTTAGATCTTGATAATCTATCTTATTAGAAAAGATGGGTTCGTGTAAATATATGCATTTCACATCACTGTAAATATATGCATTTCACATCACACTATGTCATAAACATAGAATTATTTTTAAAATATAGGTTTAGTTTTGTATAAAATATCATTATACATGAATTTTTTTAAGGAAAATTTGTAGTATATACGTATGTAAGAGAAAAATACTGGATTTTAGAAAGATTCAAGTTATATCCAGTCAAATGATCTGTAATATAGATATATTAAACAAATTTGAGATTGCGAACAATGAATGTGGATATTTATAAATGGAGAAACAAAAGATGATGAAATTATTTGAAACAAAAGTTGTTTAACCATTTTGTAATGATATTTATAAATGGAGATATATATGTTGATGATTTGAGAACTTCTGAAAGGTGTTTTATTTGCTCGTAGCTCACGTTTAACCTAAACCGTGAAAATGGGGTTGTGGGAGAGCAATACAAGCGTCGTGCTGCTAGGCGAAGCGGTGGAGTGCTGCACCCTTGATTCCCGGGATAACTTTCTTTTTGATTCTCAATTTGAAAGTATTAATTTCTTGAAAGTCTTGGTTTATTTTTACAATAATTGAGTTTCTTTTTAAACAATAAAGATTTAGTTTAGTTTTAAAATAATTGAGTTTCCTTTTAAAGAAGAATTTGCAAATTGATAAAAGCGGGTGGGCGAATTTTCCATCGCCAAGGAAAAACACTCTTATCTCCTATCAGAAAAATTTCCAATTCTCCTTGAGTTAGTTTCCAAAAAGTGGTGTTTTTTAAGGCAATCGGGCGCCCATAGCCTTAATACTTCAAAATGCTGCCTGGCGCAGCTTGGCGATGCCGGAGCTCTGAAGCGATACGCTGTCGAGCTGGCCCCTACGGGGCTGAAGTAACCCATTCTCGGGCCCAGTTCGCTAAGGAAAGACTCCAAAGTCGGCTGAAATGTGAATAACTCGTCCTCTTCTCTTTGAAAGAAGGGGCGCTTCCGGTTCTATCGGTGCTTGAAACAATTTTGTCTTCTCCATATTACTATATCTCTAAAGTCAATAATTGTATCCTCATTTTACGAGATAACTTAAGTCTATGTCAATTGAAAGGGTATTACAAAGTCTCATATAAACCTTTTTCATCAAAATTCAAAGAATTTAACAGATTGGCCTGAATTTTTAAGAAAGAGTTAATGATACACCTAACCAATGAATTATGACTTAATTCTTCCATTGCTACGATTCAGCCATCTGAAATAACGACAAACTTCGAATTCAAATAAAAATAGTATTGAATCATCAAAACTACTTAAAGGTCTTGGGTGGGCTTACTACTTAGATGCTTTCAGCAGTTATTCGCTCCGCACTTGGCTACCCAGCGATTCATATAGATAGATATAGGATATATGGGGCAATCCCTTAGAAAGAAATAGTTTACTACAACCCTTCCTATTTGAAAAAGGAAACCGGCACCTTCGATTTTTTTGATCTATTTCTTTTGCGCGAACCGATATGTCTGTCTAATAATGGCGGTAGCCATATATGTCCATGTTCTATGTGGAGGAATACAATCAAATTGTCTTTCGGAGAGATGGCTGAGTGGTTGATAGCCCCGGTCTTGAAAATGACATATAATGAATAATGAATATATTAATTATTGGTGTTTTCATTCAAAGTGGATTGAGAGCCAGAGCCCAAGGGGCAATTACGTCTGGCGATACATCTACCTTTTTCGGAGTCTTCCAGAGGCGGACATAAAAAGTTTGAGCTTTTTACCTTGCAACAAAACTCCAGAGCAGTTAGAAAGTTTTTTGGCCGAGAGTGTCCAGCTGGCCAACTACATGAAGACTTGCGTAGGATTACGGCTCTACGATCAACCGAAGAATAAGCGTTTTGACATTTACAATCATAGTGTTAATACGCCAAAATGCTGCCTGGCGCAGCTTGGCGATGCCGGAGCTGTGAAGCGAGACGCTTGGGAGAACCGCTCGAATTAACACACTCCTGTATGCGCGTGGTTCTGGTACATTCATACAAAGTATTGTATAGAATTCTATATTACTATATCTCTAAAGTCAATAATTGTATATGAGGAACTACTGAACTCAATCACTTGCTGCCGTTACTCTTCAGTTTTCTGTTGTAGTAATCATATAAATTGAGTTGTCGACATGAAAGCGTAAGAACTAAATGGGCCTGAGAACGACCCCTTTGATGGGGGTCGCAATGGCCCTATTTGCGGTATTTCTATCTATTATTTTGGAAATTTATAATTCTTCTGTATGTTTGATTTTTTGCAACCTGCTATTGGATTGCAAATTTTTTCAAGTTCCATAGCTTTTGGGCTGCTATCCCGATCGACCCCCCAGCAGGGGCCCTTTTGGGAATGAAAGAGCCCAATGCACAAAAAATGCATGTTGGGTCAAACTCCAACTCGAACCCCGGAGTTATTCACTCCTGACTGCTCTTATCCGTCTCACTCTCACTTTGAACACTAATGATTAATTAATATATTAATCATTAATCATTATATAAAATTCTTATCCGTCTCACTCTCACTTTGAATTAAAAATTCCAATGATTAGTCTATATCATTAACTCTATCTTTATTCTGGTCCGATTAATCAATTCTTCAAAAGATCTCTCAGACTGGGGCGTGAATGAGTTGTCTATTCTTTCTTGAATAGGGAATATATTAAAAAATCGTGGTCGAGAAACTTATAGTAGCTAAAGCCGTTGGAATTTTGACTTTGTCCATTGGAAATGTATCATGTCTGGATGATACATCTAGCTACATAGACAGATAGATTGCTTGTGGAATGGAAATAGGATTTCCGTTGATGAATCGTTAAAAGAGAATGTCAGACTATCTCTTAGTAATGGATAAATAATGGCTCGTCGCGTGATGCAGGTACATAAACTGCTTGAATAGACGTTATAGACCCTATTATTTAGAAGCAATACGCATTTACAAAATACCGAGCAAAAATCTATGATCTTGGGTCATCGAATAGGCATAGCTACTGACTATGGGACACAACTTTCATTGTTCACACATCATATGTGGATTGGTGGATTTTCTGAATCAGCTAGATTGATACCTAAAAGAGAGGCAGCCAAGTTCTTCCTGTCTAAATCAACTAGATGGATATCTGACCGAAACTTATGTTATTGTTATTCACTTTTTCAATCAAAAATGGGTGAATCAAAGCGCATCTAACGAACCCATTTTTATCCGTCTCACTCTCACTTTGAACTGGTAGAAAGCAACATGCAACTTATCGAATCGTTGCAATTGATGTTCGATCCCGAAGAGAAGGAAGAGATCTTCGTAAAGTGGGTTTTTATGATCCGATAAATAATAGGCCCTGTTCCTGGTCAGAAATATAGTGAAATCACCTTTCCTATTCTTTCCCCAGACCCCGCTACTAAGAAAGATTTATAGTAAGAAAAAAGATAGATAGATACCTCAGATAAAAGTCATCTTCTCAACAGATTCTCTATACTCTCTTTTTCCATTTAATTGAAGTAGTTTCAATTGAGTATAGTTGATGAATTAGTCGTGAAATCAGTTTGATATTGGGTTAGGATTTCAAAAGCGATAGAGAAAGATTGAGGGTTAGATAGAAATTTAGATTTAGGGTTTGGAGGTTTATATTTATATGATGGGTTTTGGGTTGTACCAGGTTATTTTCAGGTGGGTTATATTAGCTAACAGTCTAGTCCATTCAAAAATTAATTGGATTTATTATAGTAGTCTATCATAAAAAAAAAATTACTTGTATTTTATTGGTTTATCCTTTTGTGGGTAGAAACTTATTTTATTTAAGAGACAAATAAATTTTATTTTTAGATCTGAAAATAAATAGGATATTTAATTGTTTATTTTCTTGACTTAAAAAGTTGATAGGAAATGGAAGAAAAAATTAAAAAAAATGGAATTATTTTAGTGATGTGTACCACTTGTATTTCAAAATGAATGATCTTTTAATTTCAAAATAAATGATCTTGTATAAGTGTTTTCAAAATTATATTTTTAAAATTATTATTAGTTCTTATAAGATTTTTTGCAATTTAATAATTATATAATATACTCCCTTCGATTTAAAATATTTATCCCTTTTAAATTTTTCACAAGTTTTAAAAAACATGGTTATTACATAGTTATTACACCAGCTTCATGACTAAAATATCAATATTCTTGAACATACCAAAAGTGTCGAGTTGGGCTAAACGAGTAAAGCCCAATCACAGATAACATTGACACCCACATTCTCAATGAGACTGATCCAATCAGAACAAGGCCCACGGCCCATCTCACACATCAGTCGACTAAGCCCATGGTCCGACGTACAGGTCCCGACCTAACTTAGTCCGACCTCATGATCCATGCAACAATTCGGGTACGAACCATGCTCTACCCGACAGTCAGGTCGACCATTCCACGAGTGGCGACCTCGACCTAACTCAGCAAGTGACGACCTGACACTTGCCGGCTTATTTGGTCAATCAATGCTCACAACTACATCCCTACAAATCAGGGACCGTTATAGACACGTGCCCACGACCAAGTAACTGCCGCTATAATCTCGGAGGACATGTTGCCTCCCCAAAAATACATCACTCTTGCCTATAAATACTTCATCACTACCAAACGGTAAGAGGTAACTGCCATTTTGTATTCTGAGTTCATTATTCAATACATTTTGTGCTACATACAACTGTGATCTTACTCTCACGCCCGAGCGTCTTCGCCGGAGACACATCCGGCTAGTCGTGGGTTCTGTTTTCAGGTCAAGAAGCCAGGTGATCAGTCCTGCCACGTGGAGGAAGATTGATAAGCACATTTCCTGCAGCATCAATTCTCATTATGTATTATTTCTCCTTCATTATTTTCAACAATAAACCAACTAATAAAATGGAAAAAAAATCAATGTAATTATATATTTTTGTTGAATACCTTTTATTTAAAAAATATTTTTTTAAATTAACATTTATAGTAATAGTAACTTATTTAATTTAGTTTATGTTATTTGTAAAACTTTTTTGATCCTGCATTTTAAAGCAAAGTACGGTTGTTAGATTAGTTTTCTTATAATATACTTCCTCAGTCCTAGGTGAGCGTGGACCAAAATTTTTGGCACACAAATTAAGGAAAAGTAAGAGAAATAAATAGTGAAAGGAGGTGTTTGTGAGTATGAAAAATTAAATAGAAGAGAGAGTGAGTTGGAGGAATAGTAAGTTGATTGGTGTTGTGAGTGTAAAAGTAAAGTAGGAGAGAGAATGAGTGGGTGAAATAGTAAAAATTATTTGCCATTTCAGACAGTCCACACTCACGTGAAACGGACGAAAAAAAAATAAATCCACACTCACCTGAAACGGAGGAGGGAGTATAATAAAGGCAATGGAGGGAGGGAGCAGTATAAAAAGTAGAGGACGGCGGATGATCCAACTTTGTGGCGGCATTTCCGCGGTTAAGGAAATATATTCATTAAATACAAAACTTGTCCACCCCACGTCACGACGTATGAGAGACATAATAATTCAATTTGTATTACCAATACCAATACCAATACCAACCAAAACAATCATCCGGAGTGGACCACACCCGTCTTATTAATACCTTACTAATTTTGTTATTTTGGACATTCCACTTTAAAATCATATTTTTTAAAAAAAAAAAATTAATATTTTTTTATTTATGGGATCCACTTGTCATACTCACAACAACTATCCACTTACTATTCTCTACCCCACTTTTTCTCTCTTACCCACTCACAACTCATACTTTAAAAACATTATATATATTTACTTCTTATTTTTCATTCTCAACAGTAAGTAAACGAGTAACTTAATAATATGAGACGAAGAGAGAATACAATAATAACAAGACATATGAAATCGTTAATGAAAAGAGGTGAGTAAAAAAAACTAGGTGATGAGAATAAAATTTAGAGAAAAACAGGATAATAGTGTTTTCAACACTCATAAAAATTTGTAAGTTAGTAATTGTTTTGCATTAGTCAAGGCCGGGTACCAAGTGTAGAAAATCCCTAGGTGAAATTGTCATCGACCCTTGAGACAAGTGATAGCACAAGAGATTGGTGTCTAAGGATAAAAACTGGATCATGAAAACTAACTTTGTCTATCTATCTCAATCGGCATCCGATGTCCCGAGAGGTTAAGGGTTCAAACCCCATCAAATGCAATGATAGGAATTAACAAAAGGAGACTCGGAAACCCAAGGCAAGTCAAAGAGAGTGACGAATACATCAATGAGAGATTAGAGTACGAGAGACAAGAGCATAGCTGAAAAGGAAATTTGATAGGGAAAATGGGGAGTCTTACTACTTGCCGGAAAGATGAAAAGGGAGATGGAGAATGGGAAATACAAGAGAAGAGAATGAAGATAAGGGGGACAAATATATAAAGGAGAACCTTGGTGATGATTTTGTAGACACTGGTCACCAATTTGTCTTTCTTAAAATTAAGCTTATAAAAGTAGGATTGATTCTTCATAAAAACATTAAGAAAAATACAATGTAAGCTAACAAATTAGCTAATCCAAAGTTAGTGTAAAGCCGCTCTCCAATCTTTGTACAATGTCAGTTATGGATAATCCTCGAAAAGCTTCCAGATCTGATGCTCATAAAGAAGCAAGATACACCATCCTCTCCTAAGTAGGAGAAACGGTAATGACTTGTTCTCGAAAATCCTGGCATTCTGTTCCATCCATATACATCACAATGTCGCAAAATCCCACATTGCCATAATATCTTAGCATCACTATCATTTCCAAACCCCAAACTCTAATTTGAAGGAAGCCAACTATCGTCGAAGGGCAAATACAACTTTCCTCCAAAATAGAGAGCAACTCACACGGAAGTCTCCAAGCAACTGAACAATGCAAGAAGAAGTGGTCATGAGATTCACTTGACAGTAGCACATCACACAGATGTCCGAGGACAAAGCCTTGTAAGGACGACGACATTGTCAAAGATCATTACTATTCAAACAATTAATCACTAAAAACCATGCAAAAGCTTTCAATTTTAAACAAAATTTCGACTTCCAAATGAAATCATGCAAAGGGAAACAAGTTTGGTTTTGAGCTCTAATTAGAGACTTGAAGAGAATGAGAAGTGAAATGATCTAAAAGAATATCAAGTAAGACCGCCAACTCATGTGATTTTCTATCGTTTAAATTATGATTCAAATGCAGGTTCCACGATTATGACCCTCATGAACAATAAACTGTGAAATAGGAGCATTTTAGAGGAAAATTCTAAGCAAACGAGATAAAACTATGGACAAAGAATTAGTTTCAATCCAATGATCCTCCCAAAGTTGGTCATAGTTAGAAATTAAAATGTAAATTCTAAGAAAAATGAGTCACCTCTATTAGAGTTGACTCAAAATAGAATTTCATGAATAGTCAACTCTGTAAAAGAGTTGACTTACATTTTTAAAATATTTTTCTGTTACTAACTTTTTCAGTTAGTAAAAGAAAACAAAAATCTAAGAAAAACTAATCTTTAGAGGAACACTACAAGTTGAATAAACTTTAGAGGGTGGGCGTGCACTTTCATAACTTATTTTTTAACGATTAACTGGCGGAAGGTTTACATTGCAACAAAATCTTGGTAAAAGTTTTTTACGCAATAATAGTCTGTATAAGATTCAAATTTATTTTGCAATTATCTCAATATATGTACAAAGCCTCAAGTCGAGAAGATTTGTTTGTTGGTGGAATCCTAGAGGAACATGGGAGTGCATAGATACAATGGCACATGGAAGAGGCTTTATCAATAAGATTTCTCACCAAAAGTCTCTAAGATGTTATATTGTGAATAATTAGAAATAAAGCAATTTTTGATTGATGAAAGAACATCATCTGAAGCATGCAGTTGTTCAAACCATTTTTCAGGAGGCATAGATAATTATAATCTCTACTATACCATAATGAGATAACAGATATTTTATATATATATATATATATATATATACTGTATATATATATGATGCAGAAAAGAAGATACAAATAGTGTAAATACCACAGTAAGTCTAGATAATTTAAGTAGATACGTAGTATGCACAGAAGGGAAATCACCTTTATATCGCGGACTAAGTTTTTGGGGAGCTATTATCCTCTGTCCTGTCATCTTTAATTGGGGCATCACCATTAATGCTGCTCCACTCTTTGTCTTTGGCATTTCCTTCTTTACTAACATGGTCTCTAGCTCCCTGTGTCTTCAGGGTATTATGAAACTCGCTGTAATCCAAATGTTGCAGAATCTGTGGAAGTGGCAAGATCCTTTCTTTATCAAGTAAACCTCCCATTTCTAAGTCAATCCTCCCTTTTGAGACACTAATATCTCTACCAAATCTCTGTTTAATAGATTCTATGATCATATCATCCTCTTCAACCACCCATTCTCTGAAATTGATTAAAGAAGACGGGGTCTTTGAAAAAAATATTTCCTTGAGATTCCTAAAAAACCCTTGGTTATATGGGTTTTTCTTCTTATCGTAACGATACCGGAAGTTCTCGTAAGTTGTCTGTAAATATAAATTTGGTCATAATGAGTATAACATTCACATGCCATATTCATAAACTGTTAAAATAGTTGTATGTACACACAAGTGTCAATCTGTGCATACATAGATGAGAGCAAATGTAAAACCAAGTTATATAAACTTATCTTAACTATCCAAAATTGTCATACAGGAGTTAGCTACTATTTCAGTAGGTAATTCTTATTGATAAAGGATCTTAAGTTAAATTGCAATGGGTGTATATGCTTTCCATACACCTAGACATCTGACCATTGCAAGAAATGTGATAAAATAGTATGATGAATAACTGTTCACAAACTAACACAATTGCTATGCTAGATAAGTATAAATAAGATTGATTTTGCATAAATAATTTATTCGGTCAATTCTGAGCACTCCTCCCTATGTCATTCTCCATGCACATGTGATCAGCAGCCTAACGAACCATTCTTCATTAGTAATCCGCATATCTACAGTGAATCCTATATATACTCCTAGTGCAGCGAATGCACATCTGATGTTCAAAAGTTGAAGGGTCATTTATCAGTTTAGTTTGAGATGAAGGATTTAGGTGCAGTTGAGAAAATTTTGGGGATATAGATATATATGGATAGAAGCTAAAAGAAGTTGTTCTTGTCCAAGAAAGGTTATATCAAGAAATTTCTACAGAGGTTTGGCATATCTACAGTGAATCCTATATATACTCCTAATGCAGCGAATGCACATCTGTCTTTTGCGTTTGCACCTAAGTCGTCATCTGAGAAGAAAGAGTGCATGGCCCGAGTAACCTATGCTAGTGCAGTTGGTAGCTTGATGTATGATATGGTTTGCACTAGACATGCGCTTGCACATAGTGTTGTTAGTTGGTTTATGAGTGATCCCATTAAGGAACATTGCCAAGCAGTAATGAGAATATTTCAATAACTTAGGGGTACTTATGGTATTAGCTCATTATCAAGGTGGCATGCAGTTTGTAGCATAGGGTTTCTCTGATTCTGATAATTCTGGGGATGTTGACAAAAGAGATCGACAACTGGATATGTATTTACTCTTGGTGGGACAGTCGTCAGGAAGGCTACTTTGCAATGTACAGTGACGTTGTCAACTACAGAAGCAGAGTACATGGTATTGGCAGAAGTTGCTAAGGAGGAAATATTGTTAAAGGGGATGATCAGCGACCTTGGGTTATACCATGATCAGGTTATAGTATATTGTGACAGTCTAAGTGCAATATGTCTAGCCAAGGATCAAGTTTATCATGAGAGGACTAAACAAATTGATGTAAGTATCATTTTCTGAAGAGTGAGAAGCGGATAAAGTTGAAGAAAGTGGGTATTGCGGACAATCCTATTCACGAAGTCTGATCCGATGAGCAAGTTCCAGCATTGCTTGGACTTGCTAAAGGTACAAACATGTTAATCACCCAAAGCTGCATCTGAGGCGGAAGGAATATTTTGTTCTGATTATTGATTTGGAAGATTCAAAGTCAAAGTGGAGATTTATTGGGTTTGATGTCTTTGAATCGGAGGCGTCTGGTTAAAGCGTGAGACTAGAGGAAATCAAAGCCTATCCGGAGACGGGGAGTTTGGCACGGTCGTGCATGGCACAAGGCACAACCGTGCAAACTCATGTTAAACGTCTGGAAGGATTTTTGGGTTAGGCACGACCGTGCCACTTTGGGAGCACGACCGTGCATAATGGTTTTACAAACACAGAAGGTCGAGGGACTTTTGACATGATCGAGCCATAAATGGACACACGACCATGCCACGAGGTTCCAACTGGGCTTGACTTGAATTGTCCCCTAGGGTTTAGAAAACCCTCTGGCTAGGGATTAGGTAGTATAAACACCCTTTATCCCCTAGAGTTGTTTTGTTGTTCCTATTGCTCATCTCTATCTCTCAGTTAGGGTGCACATCTGTTATTTGTTCTAGTGATCTAGAAATCGTGCACATAATTGAGATTTGTAATTTGTATCTTGGATCCGCTTATATTAATAATATATGTTCTCCTTCTGCCCACAGACATATCCAATTTGGTGAACCACATAAATATGTGGATTACTTGTGATTGTGTTCGTTATTATCTGTCGTATTCTCTGCCTATTATAGCACTTCTTTTAGAATGGACCAAAAAGTCGTGTATTTTTTTCTTGTTTACAGTATTGATGGACACCTGGTCCATCCTTTTGTACTTTGAATCTCTTTTAATACAATCTCTTTTTCTTATCAAAGAAAAAATTGGGCCAAAAAGGAAAGTGTGTCACTTAAAGTTTGACAAGTTGGGTTATTTTAGCAAATGGGGAAACTAACTTCTCATGGAAATCTTAAGTGGAGCAATGAAGTGGGCACAAGGGGAAACTCGCTGGCCATCCATAGCTAGGCCGTGCCCAACTTCATCATTTCAAAGGGATATAATGTCATTACTAGCTGGTGTTAATAATGTTGTAATGTACTTGATATAAGAATGACAATGACTTCCTCTCTCTCTCTATCTCTCTCTCTCTCTCTCTCTCTCTCTCTCTCTCTCTCTCTCTCTCTCTCTCTCTCTCTCTCTCTCTCTCTCTCTCTCTCTCTCTCTCTTTCTATAATTGCACACACACACCAACAGAAATAATATGTATGGATATGTATGTGTGATCAAGTGCCACTTGGTTCTCTTTTCATCATGTACGTTCAATCCAAATCCTCACCCAGTCATAAAAACCTCCATGCATCATATATGCATAATACTTGCAGAAAATATCAAATCAGTATACAACTAAACAGATAGACAAACAAAATGAAAGAGGTTATTGATATTTATTGTAATTATTTTTTCATGACATGAACTTCGTTAAGTGCTATCAGTAAGAAGCTAACCTGATTGGTCGAAATTAGATAAAAATGAAAAACGCTGAGCCCACCAACGAACCAGACAGCTATGAAGCAATATACTACCAGAAAAACTGAAACAATATCCCTTGACATATTTCTCCATATGGAGCCATTTTGATGAAGAATATCCAGTAATGAAAATGTGAAGACGTACATGCATAAGATTGTTGATGACGTAATAAAGAGAATGAAGAACCGATAATTCCGCTGCCATCAAATCAATTTGATAGTAGAAGGGTCAGTTTTGTCCCTAATATATAGTCTTAAACAAGCAAGAAACATACGAGTTTGCTAACTTACAACTCCAATACATTGACCAACCCATGGACAATGATGATCAAACCTCTCCACACAATTGTTGCAAATTGAGCAATGGGAAGCACGAGGTGGACGGTAAAGCATACAAGTGTCGCAGTACTTCACTTTAACTGTGTAGCCATTTATAAACAAATCCTTGGTTCTTGGCAATTTCAGACTTGCGGTAGCACTATTTACCCACTCCATTGAAGCTGGAGTGAAAGAAGATGATTCATCAGGTGGTCGTGAATTCCTACGAACTATTCCAGGATTTCTTCCAGATGTCATGAAGAGAAATGTCAAATCCTGCATGTATAATACATAACATTTGTCAAATACCGACATCATTAGCAAAACCAATATCCAGATTTTCAGACAACATTTGTTTATTACCTACCAAAATTGTAAATGTAAATCCCACAATCAGCACAGCATACCCATATAAGCTATCCGTTTCTGGGATCCTTACAAGCATTTTAATGCAGAATATAAGCGCTGGAGTGCCTATAAGGAACGTGGATAAAATCACCGATGCCGCATCAGGACCAAAGATCAATCTCCCACCACAATAGAATTTCTGACGTAAGTGATAAAACAACAATTCATTAGACTTAGCCTCGTCTCTTATGCAACAAAAAAAAATATTTTTGGAATTCTAAAGAACTTCATTCTCTAGAATGCACAAGTTCATCAATTCTTGTAGCAACTTCGTATTTACACAGATATATACAGTGGAGGACCCATGACCCTTTTTAAGTGAATGCACAAAACACTATAAAGCTTCAGAGTGTAAATTGTGAAAAAAAAAATGCTTGGTGTGTGACTCGAACCCACAACCATACGGTAGTGAGTGCATAAATTACACTGTAAAGCTTCAAAATGTAAATTGTGAAGAAAAAAATGCTTGTTGTGGGACTCGAACCCACAACCATAAGGTTAAAAGCCTTGCAGTTTACACACTAAACTGCTAGACAATCTATTTGATTGAGTAGGTGCATTTGCACCCATATACATAGGTGTAGAACCGCCACTAGATATAAACCACAAGGTGGATTTGTGAAAAAGAGTGACAATTATAAAAGAAATAAGCCCAGCGAAAATTGTACTATGGCTCCTTTAAGAAAGTGCCTGTGTGCACATCAATCATCAACTTTTATTTCACCATACGATAAAATGTTCTGAATAATTTTTCAATGCTACTTGAAAATTATACAAAGTGACTGTCCAACAAAAAAGGTTTAACGGGTAAAAATATATTCCCAACCCAAAATGATTTTTTATATTTTTGTTTTATTTTATACCAAAGAAGAGTTGTTAGAAGAGAGTAAAAGAATTACAAAGCTGGAGGTCCTCTAAAATGAGATTTAAAGAAAAAGAATATAAAGAAAATTCTTTTGCAAAGAGTGACATGAGAGAAGAAAATCCCCTAGCAATGCAAATGCCCCTAATTCAACTAAAGAACGACTTCTCCCTAGTCTCAAATCAAATCATTCACCGGTAAGCTTCTAAAGATGCCTAAAGCCGATGTGCATAAAGGAGCAAGAAACTAACTCCTTTCTCTAATGAACGACTTCTCCCTAGTAACAAAAATTCCACATAGCTACAAACATGTAGTGTCTTTGTCCCCATCTAAGCCCATGAAACGAATAGTAAGAAAATCTTCAATTGGATATGGACACATCCATCTTTCCTCCAAAGCCCCCCCACCCTCAAAAAAAAATGACACCTTAACAACTATCCATTAACCAAACATGAGAAAGATGATCATGAGATTCACTTTGACTACAGCACATTGCACACTTATCAATGGACAAATCCATATAAGTCCCATTCCATTGTCGACATTCATATTCAGCCAATTAGGCACTTGAGTCCATGTTTGCCTTCAATTTTGAGGGAACTTTAGACTTCAGAATAAATGAATGCCAAAAGGAAATATATTGAATCGTGGTACTGAATAAGGATTTTCATGGGAGGTCGAGATGTGAATCTACTGCTAGGATATAAACTCCATGTACACTAATAAAGACATTATGAAACTCTATGAACAAAGAGAATATCAAATAAGACCACCATCTCATAGGATTCGCATACCAAATTCTGTGAAAAATTAAAATTCCATGCTACAGACCCCCCCCCCCTTCTCAAAAAAAAAAATATGAGCGTGATAAGAGGATATTCTATAAAAAAATTACCTGAAATAAACACACAAAGTACTAGTACCTATCCAATGCTCTTCCCAAAATCGAATTCAATCTCAATTTCTTGCAAATAAACTAAGATGTGGCCGATAAGGTGAAAGCAAGAACAAATTAGTTTCCAATGCCTCGAGTAGGAACAGAAATGAAATACACTAATCAATCACCTATTAGAAACAAACAATAAATCACATATCAAGGATAAGTAAAGCAAAAAATCAAGAAGAGATAGGAGATAACTTTTCTCTCTCTTCCAGAAAGCAGCTTAATTATTTGTTACACTTAAAGAAATCACAAGTTTGAACTCGTTCTATAGAATAACAATGTAAATCCTGTAAATTGCTGGTAGGTTTAAGGATGAAGTTGTGCAAAGCATGCACTTTAAGCAGAGACACAGTAATCAAAACGACTAAGAGGGCACAACAACAAAAAAGATTTACTTATTAGGCTGCCGCTCACTTCCAAAACTAAATTTTCTTTCCAAGAACTATGAAAGTGTAAGTTGACGCATCCAAAGGAAGAAAGAAAACTTGCTAAGAACCCTAAAACTGTAATTTCATATGGAAGTGTAAAAAGTAGAATTATTTGCTTTGAAATATAGTGATGAAAACAACAACAAAATCAGCCTCCTAACACCCCCCCCCCCATCCCCCAGTAAAAATACTTGCAATTAGCATTTAGTACTTGTCAAGCTTTCTACCGTACTGAACCTTTATAGTTAGACAAATATATCAGATTTTGAATGAACAACTTTGTTGCCTCAAAATGAAGATTGCAAATTTTGGAGCTCTGAAAATGTATTATTATATCGTGCAATAATTACACATCAATTTGTTATTCCGCAGTTATCTACACAATTCTGGCAGTTTATCTACATACAATATCCTTCCCTTGTTGTTCTTGACTTAAGAGTTATTACATTGAACTCACCTTACCACTGCCCTATCACGTATTGTCACTCTTCATAGCTTGTGCCCTTCAATATGGCATGTATTCTTTAAGTAAGCTATACTCTAGATTCTTTCGATACCAACCTTACCATTTGATGAGAAAATTCCAAGGGTTTTAAAGATTGAAGTTCATCCATCTAAAGTTATACTAATTGCTTGATTTTAGTTTCAAATCGTTCATCAAGCGGTTCCTCGCAACCACACCAAATAAAACATTTAAAGATGCATCAAACATTCTTGTTCTTTTTTATGTTTTTATTATCTTTCCTATGTTCTAGGAAGAACAAAATTGAGTAGACACATTCATTTGATTAGTCAAAAGAAGAAAAAGGTACCGTTTGCAATTGTTTCAACATTTCAATTCATAAGAAAAATATATGGGTCGCCATTGATTAATGAGACAAGGTAGAACATAACATTTTCACACATGAGGAAAAAAAAACATCCATTTCAACAATGATTAATGCTCATGATTTTCAATAATTAAGCTCCATTGCTCCAATAAAAGAATTGTGTTCTAACAACTAGCTTTATACTTTGTAGGTTCACTATGAACATGAATCAAGAAAAATATTAATTATCAAAAAAATAAAAAATTAAAGAAAGTACACATTGAGGTTTCATAATAATGAATAAGACAATTAAACCCAATGGCATCTAAAATTTCCCACAAGCAAAATCAAAATGAGAATAGATAAATTCAAAATTAATGATAAACACAGATTATAATGATGATGATGAAATAGAGAGATAAGAGAAGAGAAATTACATTGCGGCCTTTCCAAACTTGATAGAGCCTCCGCTTAGACTTGTGAGGATCTATCGAATCGGTGGAAGGATTCGCGTTTTGATTTTTGATCCCACTCATGCCTGTAAATATATTCTTTTTTCTTTTCAATGAAAAAAAAATCTTGTTTTTATTATAATTTACAATGTAGAACAGAAGCCAAAAAAATAAGGGTATAATCAAAATTGTGTGGGTGTTTGGTGATGGTGGTGGTGGTGGTTTGGGGTGGCCGGTAGGTGGTGATTGATTATGTTTGTCTTAACACCAGCTGCCCCTTCTCTCCATCATCCTCCTCTTTCGATCACAATTCAAACACCCAATCCTTTCTCTAAACTTTCTCTCTCATCCACCATTCCCGTATGGTAATTCCAAAATTTGAAGCGTTTTTCGCGGGCCAGTTCTATCTCTATTTCCACTGTTATCATTTTGTTTTTCCGGGTCAAAAACGTTTTTTCCCCCAAAAAAGTGTACATCAATTGCATAGCACCCCTACACGAAATTTGTCTAAAAGTGGTATCTCACATTAAAATTATCCCATTTTGTCCCGGATCTAAACAAATATGTTGTGGGTGTCTCCCAAACTCCGGAACCTATAGACTCGTGTTTCAAGTTGGAGGGTCTCAAATTACCTCTTAAAAAAACTTTTCTTTTAATTAAACTTGAAAAGTATAACAACCCTTTTTCAAATCAAAATCAAAATAACCTCTCTACTTGGAGGTGATATATAAATCTGCTTTAACAAGTTATAACTTGTTTAAGTACAAACAGTACAAATGAAAAGGCTTACATAAGCCAACTTTGAAACAAAATCAATCCCAGGTTTAATTACAATACAACATACTGAAAACATGTTTATGAAAGTTTTATATACAACTCTCCCCAAAAGAATAACAACCACGACCTATTCTCAACTTCCCAAACCAAATACATACCCTGACAACCCAAAAGATGTCCAAACCCCTTTTCGGTCTCACCGGACCGGTCCTCCTGTCTCAGCGGGATCTAAAACAATAAAGAGAGAAGGGGTGAGAATAAATCTCAGCAAGCTATTATGGATGCAACAATATGCCAAATAATATGCAACACATAAACAGGTTGCTCATAATCACATTGGTAAAGTGGTAAACACATTACGTTGTCTCCTTTTTACCCTTCACATCTGAATAATATGTAGTACAACGGTGGGAGTAATACTCCACTCATTTGTGAACTGCTTAGGCATATTCACGTCTTATAAGACCCATTTTTCAGAGATGATATATGATATCAGCACCTTATGAACTGCTTATGCATATTCACAAAAGCTGTACCCCAGTATGTGGCCACAAAGGGGGAGAGGTCACAGGTATAAGGAAATCTAAACACCTTATGAAATACTTTCTCATAAGTGATAGTATTCCATTATACCCCCAATGATCAGCTGATATAAACACATTCAAGCACATAATAGATACTTGAAATTAAATCCACCCCTTGGATATCAATACATAACATGGTACTGCAACTCATGTTAAACCAATCACAATAGTGCAACATATATTTAAACACTATTGAATAACAATAAACCAACACATGGTATTAATACGCATGCTCAACCCAATAAGGTAGTGCAACATGTATTTCACCCACTATATGAACCAATAACCATATATAGGTAACCACGTAGAGGTACAGTGTATATCAAGTAACCCTACATATTCATAACATCACATTAAACACCTTCTATAAAGGTTTCATATTCAAATACCAAGTTTTTATCAACTTTGGTTAACTAATTACATTGCCTTTCAACCATATTCAGGGCAATATTTAAAGCCCTTCCCAATATCATTTTGGGCCATTTAAGACTCCATTGTGAAGTACTAATGTTGTACTACAATTATAATTAAAGAGGAACTAAATTCATACTAGGTAGACTAGTGTTTCACAGCTTGGAAAATGGTTCAGAGGCTGCAGGGCAGGGCACGACTCGTGCCCCTTTACACCCCACTCAGATTCAGTCGTCCCCTATAAGGCACGACCTGTCACGACTGAAGGGCACGACTCGTGCCTCAGGGCACTACTCGTGCCCTTGCCCAGAAATCAGTATCAAGGCTGAATCAACTTCAGCCAAGGCAAGAACACCAGTTTCAGTTCATTTTCAGCTATTTCAATTAAACCAACATCAGTATAAATGACTTTCAACCATAAAACATACTCCCTCCAGGCCATATAACATGTATAATTAACAACCTTATCATTTCCAATTAAACCAACCCATAACACCAACCTTGCCATGTTCGTTCAACCACAACCAATTTTTCTTTCCATTTCCAAAGCCAAGTACTATGAACCAAACTATCAAAACTCATTTATAACATCAAAATATCATCTTTATATATTATGAACATTTATAGAAGAAAATCATAATAACTTACCAAATTATACCGAAATAAAAAGAAGATTTGATCGACTCTAAAAGTTCTACTCGACTTCCTGAGCAATAATTTACGATCAAAACAAAGAACGGATTGAAGGTTGAATTTAAATGAATTTCGGAAGGAAACTTAGGTTTAAGGACCTTCTTGGTTGGCTGGGAGAGAAAGAGAGAGAACTGAGGGAGTAAAAATAGCTTCTTGAATAAGCTTTTTCAAGATTTATATAAACTAATTACAACTAAGCTCCTTCAAGTTCAAGACTCCTACAATCCACCACCTTATACTTATATTTACACCTAAGCTCCTCCATACTTTTTATAACATTTCATTTCAAATTTCAAATATTATAACTTTACTACACGTTTCCCATTTCTTTCATTTAGACATTATATACTTCATTTTTATTGATTAATGTCTAAAATCACATAACTTAGCAAAATATTCAAAATAAACCTATAACCAATCCAATAACCATATAATGCACAATATGAGATGTAATGCACCCCACCCCCACTGCTCCACGTGTGACAAAAATGGTGCCTAGGTTTAGGGTCGTGACATATGCTACCAAGAATCGAGCTCGGTTGATCACTTCAAAGTGTTGATTCCACGGAGGATGATTTGGCCAGATCTTTCACCTAAGACCTACAAAGCGAACACCGTTAACTAAGCCGGGGGCTTTTACAGCTAAAGCTCCTCAAGTGTCAGAGTAATAACATTGTTTATAGATAAGCTCAAATTGTATTGAAATAGCTTGAGGGTAGCAAGAAATGGCTTGTTTGATCTAAAAGATGAAGGTTGTATATATAGTCTCATATAGAACAATGACGTCATTGACATCAACATGGAGCAGACGACATGTGTCATCCTCTCACTCGCACCAACATACTTTATCCAACTCCACTAATTCTGCAAGTTGGATCATGGAACGCCCAAAAGGAGACATTTGTCTCTTGTGTTATTCGGAGAATATCTCTGTAAGTCAGAGTTGGTTGGTACTTTATCGAAAACCGGTATTAATGTTCCAGATGGGATGGGGCGAGATCACCATTTCGCCATAGTCATCTCGCTCCAACTTTCCTTTCCATTTATTGAGTCGGCTTAAAGTGGGGCGAGATCACCATTTCGTTATAGTCAGTGATCTCGCTCCATTATTTACTTGGTATACGTTAAGTATAGGAGGAATGAAGCGAGATAACCAATTCGCCAGAGTCAATGATCTCGCTCTATCACCTTTGCCTTACCATCATCTTATTTGGTTAGGGTGGGGCGAGATCACCATATCATCAGAGTCAGTATACTCGCTCTGTCACCTTAGCCTTATCATTATCTTATTTGGTTAGGGTGGTGCGAGATCACCATATCGCTATATTCAGTGGTCTTGATGCATCACCTCAGTATATCCATTGAATACGTCCATAGATATTTCCTCCTTTTTGGAAAATTCATCCGCTTAGACATAAAGTTATCATATGGTGTTGGAGAGGGGATCCCTCTTTGACTGCCAAAGTGGCGGTTTGACTATTTTTATTGACTTTTCCACGTGTACATGAACTTTGTTTCTAGGTCATCCGTGCACCACATATTCAAGATGACAGCTGGGATCACTTTTATTTGTGTACATCAGTAGCCCCTCGGTTCTTAACTGTGAAGATTTATGGTCATGTTGAGAAGTGCATTTTGCCTTTCAGATGAAGTCGGCAATATTTGAATTTTCGTTTGAACTCGCCAAGTGAACTAGTGGGCGATATGCAACTCGCGCTTTACCTTGGATTAGGGTCTGCTTCATGCCATGTGTGACTAAGATGGAAATAAATGACATTTAATGGGCCGTCCTTTACGTAATTAATGACCATGTCCCTGTTGGGTTTCGAGGGTCCATGCGCAGCGGAAGAAAGCAAATTAACTCGAAAAATCCGGAGCCTAGGATCCATTCTAGATGATTAATTAAGAAAGATGAAATAGAATAACCAACCTTGTGTGCTTTTGTATTTGATAAACGCGTTCCAACTCTAGATTGATGATCTTGTGAATCCTCGATGAACGATCCTTGAATCACGAACGTTAGATCTTGATTGGCGAAGATCCTCTATGTGTATCCACGCGTTGAACGAACCCTAGAACAATTCTAGGTGGATTGCTAGATCCTTTGATTGAAACTCCTTTCAATCAATAAAGAAATATGGAATTGGTGTTTTTGATTTCTCTCAATTCACAATTGAAATCACTCTTTTGTGTTTCTCTAAACCCAAAAACGTGAGTATGACTGCTAGGGCAACCAAGGGTTTGTATTTATACGTTATAAATATTTTCCCATCGAGAAAACCCTAATTTTAAGTCATTTACGTACCTGCCAGCGCCGACGGGACGACTCGTCCCCCAGGGCACGAGTCGTCCCCTCTTCACAATGCCCAGATACACTTGTCCCCTTTACGGGGAATAGTTGGTACAAACCCAGGGCACGAGTTGTCCCACAGGACAATCCCTCATATTCACTCGTCCCAGGCCAAGGGAATAGTTGGTTCTGGCCTGGGGACGAGTCGTCCCCTGAGTACAAAAATTCCATATTCTTCATTTTTGACAATTCGTTCGATGCGTGTGACCCCATAGGACTATATTATGTTGGCAATGAGTTCGATCACATCGATCCTCATAAGACATGAGCGGACTCTAGCAAGCCATCATGCCTACCCAAATAATATAATATCAAGTTCGATTTTCCTACATAGAACATATCATAATCTCATTGTCACACGATGTTATAATGAACATGAGTCATGGTCCATGTCAACTCATATTGTTCAATGCTTTCTCGTTACTAAGTAAATTGATCAATCGAATGATATTAATCACATTAATTCATTCGGACATGGCCATGTACATCATCAATCTTACTTACGAGTGGCCTAGCAAACATCTCTCTTTACGAGGGACAAATTTCCATCTTGACTTTTCATTCTTCCCAACAAGAATCCTATCATGCCAATAATAGCCCTTATTGTTATCTGGTTAAAGATAACGTTAAACTATATCAAACATAATATTCATCGAGTGGAAGACGATGATAATCTCAGGTCAAAGGATATCAATGATATAACTATATGGGATTTAATTATGACATTTGACCATGACATAAATCTCATAATGGGTCAAGTCCAGTACCTTGTTCTCTAACAAGTACCCATGAATTTAATGTGCATCCCTATGCATATAACCATCACCTGATTATCCATTAAACTTCATACTAGTGCTTCATAAGTACTAGGGACACGATTATTAAAGCAAACATGCAAACATATATAATAATCAAAATAACAATCTCTTATATAAATGAATAATGACATTACATATAAGTCTATCTCTATAGGCCTAGGGCACTAACACCTACAGTCTCCCACTTGCACTAGGCCCAATCATTCATGTATCTTATATCCATGGACCTAACATGACCATCATGTTTAGCTTGTGGCAAAGGCTTGGTGAGAGAGTCTGAAATGTTGTCATCCGTTGGTACCTTGCATATCTTGACGTCCTCCCTTTCACAGATTTCTCGAATGAGGTGGAAACGTCTCAAAATATGTTTGGATCGTTGATGTGACCTTGGTTCTTTTGCTTGGGCAATAGCACCATTATTGTCACAATAAAGCTCTATCGGGTTAGTGATACTCGGAACGAATTCTAAGTCACTAACGAACTTCTTGATCCATGTTGGGTTTCGAGGGTCCATGCGCAGTGAAATAATGCAATAACTCGAAAAACCCCAAGCCCTAGAATCCGTTCTAGATGATTAATTAAGAAAGATGAAATAGAAATACCAACCTTGAGTGCTTTTGTCGTTGATAAACGTGACCCAACTCCAGATTAACGATCTTGCGAATCCTTGATGAACGATTGTTGAATCACGAACAAAAGATCTTGAAGAGCGAAGATCCTCTATGAGTATCCACGCGATGAACGAACCCTACAACTCTTCTAGGAGGATTGCTAGATCCCTCGATTGAAACTACTTTCAATCTATGAAGTATTATGAAATTGGTGTGATTTGATTTTCAATTCACAATTGAGAAATCAATATTTTGTGTTTCTCTTAAACCAAAAATGTCACTTGGCTGCTAGAGTTAAAGGGGGATAGTATTTATACCTTATAGATATTATACCCTATTAAAACCCTTAACAAAAACGGTTTCAGCGTTTCAGCGTACATGGGCGGTCGCTGAAATTACCCGATCTTTTTCGCGCGCGGGCGGGGGGCGCGGAAAAGGCGGTTGTCTTTCGCGGAGGGGTTGGTGTCTGAGACCTCGCTTCATGGGAAGGAACAAAATGAGGAGTCGCCACGCGGTTTTTGTATTTTGAGCCCAAACGTTAAGAAACGGCTTTTGTGAAAAGGTGTCGTTTTTATTGGTAGCAAAAACTTAGGAAAAGGCTTTTTGAAAACGGGGATCATTTTTATTGGCAGCAAAAACGAGTAAAAAGCTTTTTTGTACCAGAGATTGTTAGGTTCGGAGGTCAGGTTACGTTTCGGGTAGAGTATGACGAGATCGCCCGAAACGCCTCGCATGACGAGTCTTTCTACCTTTCTCGAAATCGTGTGTGTGTGTGTGTGTTTTTTTTTGAAATGGGGGCTTGAATGACAAGCTTAATCTTGGTTTGAATGACAAACGTTGATTAGGTGACTTTTGAAAAGACGAGCGTTTGAATGACAAACGTCGGTTTGAGTTTGAAATGAGCGTTTGCGTGGCAAACGTCGACTTTGAGTTGAAATGAGCGTTTGCGTGGCAAACGTCGACTTTGAGTTGAAATGAGCGTTTGCGTGGCAAACGTCGACTTTGAGTTGAAAAGGAATTCGAAGGTCGAACTCCGGCTTTTTGAACCGGGCGAGTCATTGTTAACGATTTTTACGGGAAAAATGCGTATTAAATGATTTTGAGTGTCAAATGGCGGCTTTTAAGTTTGAAGATGAGCGTTTGGATGCCAAACGTCATTTCGCGCGTTTTGAAAGAGAGTTCGACGGACGAACTCCGGTTTTTGAACCGGGCATTACATTGTTAACGATTTTTACGGGAAAAATGCGTATTAAATGACATGCGATCAACGAATCGGGTTGCGACTCGGACTTTGAAAAGTAAATACTATCACAATCCAAACGGATCGGACTTGTAAATGACAGTATTTAAAGCGGTGTCAACGGAATCAAACGATCCGGATTCGTAAATGACGATCGACGAGGCCAAACGGCTCGGAATTGTAAATGACGATCAACGAGGCCAAACGGCTCGGAATTGTAAATGACGATCAACGAGGCCAAACGGCTCGGAATTGTAAATGACGATCAATGAGGCCAAACGGCTCGGAATGGTAAATGACATAAAAGTAAACGGAACGGGGTCGGAACGCCGTTTTAACCCGTGATTACTTCTCTTACGGAAAGAGAAGAGGATCGAGGGGCTAAAACGTATCGGACCCCGTTAGACGGAGGCGTCTACATTTTGATAACGACGTTCGAAACGGTTATAGCGACTGGCGCGTGGCAGAGACGGAGCGGAGATTTAGAGAGAGGGAGTTATACCTATGGCTAGGGTCGACTCCTTTGGCTCGGGAGGTGTGTACGGGACACGGAAAGTGATTCGAAAGGTTGTTTCGAAGTTGTAGGGTGCGTATTTGATCGAAATACGAAGGTTTCATGCGAATCGAGACAGAACGGGAGCTCGGGAGGGGTGAAAACCAGTTTGGACCGTGGGGGGTGGTGATTTTTGGTGTAAAAATCCTCTCTTTTTGGCTTTGACAGCCATTTCTATTTATAGGTGAAATTTGCAGTAGAGTCAGGACGGACTTGGCTGAATCCGAGGGGTTTTGTGGATTTTGGGAATTTGAAGGACTTCTTGGCAATTTGAAAATGTGCGCTGATGATGAGTCGAGCCGGGACTTCGCAAACCAAAGGGGCATTTTGGTCTTTTCGGCTTGATTTGTGATTGAAAGGTGACGAGAGGGCTGGCATGGGCACGTGTCTGGTGACTCACCCTTTGCATGGGAGTTCATCCCCCGGTCTCGGTTTTGTCCGTTTTTTAAAATAACAGTCCGGGAAATGTCCGAAACGCCCCCGGAAAGTGCCGGAAAATGTGTTTTTCAGGGAAAGCCATACTTTTACGTGAGATGTCACGTGCTAAGTACGGTTCGACGTAGGGATGCAGGCGGGCATCCTGGGCGTCTCGTTGGCACGGCAGCGGGGAGTTTGCGAGTTCGGTTAACCTGCTGGCGGAGCCAGTTAACGGATTTCGGTTAACTTTCGGACGAATTTGGACGATCCGGATTTGGGTACTTACAGTTAGCCCCTCAGCGACGTCTCCTCCGAAGGAGGTGGGGTCGTTGAAAAAAGATAAGGATCCAAATCGGGATGCCTTACTTTGAAAGAGACCTGGGCGGTCAGCTGGCTGGACCCTTAGTGAAAAGGATTCCTACGTATCCCGAGCGGGAATAAAGTCGATCGTAGTTCGAAAAGGCGGCAAGGGCGCGCATGGGGACCTTGACACAGCGAGACTATTAGGAGGCGTCTAAACCTGGATGAGACCATTCGCGAGGTATCGGAACCTGAATGGAGACTATTAGGAGGCGTCTGAACCTGAGAAGAGACCATTCGCGAGGTATCGGAACCTGAATGGAGACTATTGGGAGGCGTCTAAACCTGAGACTTCTGAAACCTTCGAGGGCGTGTGGCGCCTCAAGCCCAGGAGTTGCGATCTTTGACGAGGGCGTTCGCGATCCTTGGAGATTTGCTGGGCTTATTCTTTGTTGCCGGTTTTTATCTGGCAGGATGGCGTTCGGAGCTTAGCCTGGATGGCCGAAGAGGATTGTTGCAAGGCGTTCGTGCCTTGGGGTTCGGAGCTTATTGCTTCATTGCCGGTGAGATAGCTTTCACTTCTTTGAAGTGAAAAGGTGTTCGGGCTTACGAGGATGGCAGAGGGATTGTTGCAAGGCGTTCGTGCCTTGGGGTTCGACTTATTAGGTCTTGCCGGTGAGATATTTGTTTTGCAAGGCGTTCATGCCTTGGGGTTCGAACTTATTGTTTGGAGAGATGACCATTTGCGGCGTTCGTGCCTTGGGGTTCGGGCTTATTCTTGTTGCTGAGATGATGTTTGCAAGGCGTTCGTGCCTTGGGGTTCGGGCTTATTCTTTGTTGCGAAGAGATGACCATTTGCGAGGCATTCGTGCCTTGGGGTTCGAACTTATTCTTGTTGCCGGAGGAATGGCTTGTTTGCTGAGCGTTCGTGCCTTGGGGTTCGGGCTTATTGCTTGTTGCCGGTGAGATGACCATTTGCAAGGCGTTCGTGCCTTGGGGTTCGGAGCTTATTCTTTGTTGCGCGCCGAGATGGCTTGTTTGCAGAAGGCGTTCGTGCCTTGGGGTTCGGGCTTATTCTTTGTTGCCGAAGAGATGACCATTTGCAAGGCGTTCGTGCCTTGGGGTTCGGGCTTATTCTTGCCGGAGAGATGGCTGTTTGCAAGGCGTTCGTGCCTTGGGGTTCGGGCTTATTCTTGTTGCGGTGAGATGACCATTTGCAAGGCGTTCGTGCCTTGGGGTTCGGGCTTATTTACATTGCCGGAGATGGCTGTTTGCAAGGCGTTCGTGCCTTGGGATTCGGGCTTATTCTTGCCGAAGAGATGACCATTTGCAAGGCGTTCGTGCCTTGGGGTTCGGGCTTATTCTTTGTTGCAGCCCGAGATATTTGTTTGCAAGGCGTTCGTGCCTTGGGGTTCGGGCTTATTGTTGTTGCCGCTGAGATGACTGGCGAAGGTCTCGATAAGAGAGTGGAGGTCGGACCGCGAAGGTCGGGATTGAATGTTTGAGATGGGACTGTGAAAGGTCGAGCTGGGAATTGAAATCGGACCGTGAAAGGTCGCGATTTAAGGATTGAAATCGGACCGTGAAAGGTCGCGATTGAGGATTGAAATCGGACCGTGAAAGGTCACGATTGAGAATTGAAATCGGACCGTGAAAGGTCGCGATTGAGACTTGAAATCGGACCGTGAAAGGTCGCGATTGAGGATTGAAATCGGACCGTGAAAGGTCGCGATTGAGGATTGAAATTGGACCGCGAAAGGTCGCGATTGAGACTTGAAATCGGACCGTGAAAGGTCGCGGTTGAGACTTGAAATCGGACCGTGAAAGGTCGCGGTTGAGACTTGAAATCGGACTGTGAAAGGTCGCGATTGAGACTTGAAATCGGACCGTGAAAAGGTCGGTGATTGAGGATTGAAATCGGACCGTGAAAGGTCGCGATTGAGGATTGAAATCGGACCGCGAAAGGTCGCGATTGAGACTTGAAATCGGATCGTGAAAGGTCGCGATTGAGGATTGAAATCGGACCGCGAAAGGTCGCGATTGAGACTTGAAATCGGACCGTGAAAGGTCGCGATTGAGAATTGAAATCGGACCGTGAAAGGTCGCGATTGAGACTTTAATGGTGAGGACCATTATTAAATTTTAACGTCGGGAGACGGAATAGTAAGCTGAAAATGTCCCAGGAGACATGGTTGAACGTTTGAATGTCAAACGTCAAGCGGGCCAATTGACTGTCGGGAGACGAGCGTTAGTGAGAACTAACTTTGATTTATCCTCGGGGGATAGGGTGTTAGAAATGTCTAACTGGGGGAAATTTTACACGTTCGGGGGCCAAAAGTGGTAAAATTGGAATTGCCAAAAGCTGAGGGGCAAAAGGGGCAAAAATTATTCTGGTGCAGTAAGAGTCCGGTCGGACTTTTACTGAATTTCCAGAATCCTTTTAAATGCCGAGGCTGGGGAAGAAAAGGGCCATTTTCTTCCATTATTGCCGGCAAGAGAGGAGAGAAAGGAGAGAAAAATCCAACCCAAATTGCAAGGTTTGCTCGAATTTGTGAGGGAAAATCACTATGGAGGGTGAAGGAGGACCAATGGCTCGCCACGGAAGGACCGACGACGAAAGAACTCGATTGGTTCGGACCATTCGAACCACCACTCTCCCATTGAATCCGGCGGAGTTTTATCCGGCGAGGGACCGCCACAACTCCAAGGGAGGGATCGAAAGACACGTAAGTTCCCTACAAATTCCATTAATTTCAAGAATGTGCATTCTTTAAATGTTAGAAATTTGTTAGTAATTTACTTAGGGATTTTGGTGCCCGAATTGGGGCTTTTGACTTTGCTATGAACCTTTGTCGAAATTGACTAGGATGTAGTTCAATTGACACTATGGGTAGATGACATAAAAATTTTGGTTGCAAAATTCCATGTCTAAATGCATTTTCCAAAATTAAAGTAGCTTTAATTCGGGACGGAGCGAAATTTTCGAAAAATTCGAAAGAATTTGAAAGTTCCGGATTCGACGGAGTTTTCGAAAGATTTTGAAAGTTCCGGATTCGACGGAGTTTTCGAAATGTTTTGAAGGTTCGGATTCGAATTTTCGAGATTTTGAAATTTCCAATTCGACGGAGTTTTCGAAAGATTTTGAAAGTTCCGGATTCGACGGAGTTTTCGAAAGATTTTGAAAGTTTCGGAGTTTTCGAAAGATTTTGAAAGTTTCGGATTCGGAGTTTTGAAATGATTTGAATATACGTAGGAAATGAATGAGAACCGTATCTGCATTGCATCCTTTTGACATGCGTTGTTGCATTTTGTTGACGTTGCTTGTCTTGTTTGTCTCAGGGGGCAGGACGGTTAATACTCATAACCGAGAAGAGTCGGGGTGCCTTTGAGGCGGTGCGAGGCATTGTGGGGCATTATCCCGGACGTGGCTCGAGAGGAGAGAGGAGTCCACGAGATTTGGTGATTGACTCCGGGTTGGTGGGTTTTATCAGTCTTTGTGGCGGCGGCAGTGATACGCCGAGGGCGAGGTCCATGTATGTCGCGGCGAGCGAGTACTAGTGGGATACGACCCACACTTTCCATTTCGAGATGGGGAGGCTGATGGTGACTCCCACGGATTTTGCCGCTATCACTGGGTTGCCGACTTACGGCAACACGGCGGGTGTGGGTTGATGGTTACACCCGGAGCGGTTATGCAGGCTGCTTTGGGTTTTGATATTACCGATGCCGGGGGCTTAGGCATTCGGTACAGCCGATGGAGAATCATTTGAGGGAAGGGGTCGCCGATTATCCGTGGGTCCTTGAGGATGACCGCGGAGCGTCTGGCTCGAGGGTTCCTTTGGTTTGCGGCTGTCGGCTGACTTTGTTCCCGACTTCCGACACGTCTTGTCACTTCCCTCTACTCGTGCATTGGTAGACTTGGATCACCGTGAGGGGTTTGCGTGGGGGAGGCTGGATGGCCGAGCTCTACCACTCTTTGGACGGAGTTCTCGCGGGGAGAGGAGCACTCATTTAGGCCTTCACGCCGTCTTGGATGTAAGTTTACGTGCTTTTTCTCTTCCTTGCCTCTTTTATGTACTCGTATGTATACGCTTTGTAGGCGACATAACTTTCCATTCTCTTGGCGAGTGCGGTGCTACGAGGTGTTCGATCCGCAGCTTGGGACATCAGGAGCCGTATCGTCCCTGTTCCACTGCCATGTTGGTTTGGCGAAGAAGGCGAAGAGGGCGGTCTCTTCGAGAGTTGGGCACTCGAGTGTCATACGAGGAGATATCTCTGGCTGAACTCGGAGTTCTCCGAGAGGATCCAGTGACTGGTGGAGCAGGTTTGATCATGTCGCGGTGCGGTGCCAGCGAGACTACACGGCGGCGGAAGCTCCTGGTGGGACTTCACTGTGACGCCATGTATTTGGGGGAGAGGGTGACCCGTCAGCATAGGCAGGGGTCTCTTCCATTGGTGCCGGTGGATCCTCCTTTGTACATGCAGCATCCCCGGGAGATGCCGATTGATGAGCTGGAGGGGTACCTTCAGGGTGTGTACTTCACCGAGTACATCATAGCGGGGGCCGCCTATGATGTTTTCTTGAGGATGAGGCTGAGGAGCCCGCAGGTGCAGCATAGGGAGGGCGAGGTCCCTGGAGGTCCTCGAGATTTTCCGATCCCGCGAGCTAGGCTAGCGTACGAGGGGCTGGATGGTTCGCGTAGGCGACTTGTGATCCCGCTCCCGGCGGAGCCGAGACCACGATACAGGGCGGACCCCAATGCTTCGGTGAGCACCTTTTTAACTTTCTGCATTTGATAGTAGCATTACGCACACGATGCATCTGTACTGTTCGCTTTCTGATGATTTTCTGGTTCGCAGGTATACGGCCGTACGTATAATGAGGCCGTGAGGGTGGTGGACGGGTGGTCCGCCTACGCCGGGAGGCTCGTGGAGTTCATGCGGTGCGGTTCCGGAGGAGCGTGGATGTCCGCGATCGGGGGCCGTCTAGGCCGAGGGGTTCGCCCTGCTCCACGAGCAGTGGGGAGGACTTCACAGCGGGGTTTGGCCGGTTCGCGGGCGTAAAGGCTGGATTTGGAGCTCCTTCTTCAGCGCACTCAGGCGCAAGAGGGGGAGTCCTCGAGTTCGCGTACTCGAGGAGGCCCTTTGCCTATTCATTTGGAGGAGTTCGGCGAGTTCCTGTTTGCGACAAATCCGGCAGCGGCGGGGCAGTACGTCGAGTGTACGGATGACGAGCAGGACTCAGAGTAGTCCCCTTTTTACTGCTTTCTTTCTTTACTGCTTTGTTTAGACAAAATGCATGTATTTGTCAGGAACAAATTTTTGATTTGAACTGTATTTGCAAAAAGGCGCCCGTGGGGCGGAACCTGTACTTCGCATATTTATTCTGTGATCACCTTCTGTTATTTTTGGCAAATAAGCAAATAGGTTAATCAAAAATAAATAAAAAGGAGAAATGCATTAAAAATTGAACGGGTCAAAAATTAAGCATGTATGCACTAATTTTTAATTATTTGCACTGTTGCACGAGCCCGGGGCGGAAGGGATATTGACATTGGTTGAATGAAATCAGGGCGAGGCACGCAGATTTCATAAGAGTGAACAGGGCATGGTTTTGGAAATGTTTCCAACTTTAAGGCGGTGGCTGCAGAGTTGACCAAGTCAGCTGCAGGAGTCCGTGGGACTAGAATTGAATTTCCAGATTCTTTAAATTGCAGTTTCAGCTTTGCAATTTGTAAGAACTGCGCATTATTTTTGCTCATTCTGGCTGAATTCCTTTCCCTTTCTTAAGGTTTTCTTCACCTTCTGACATGGCTCCCTTTCCCAAGTTATCGTCTCGGATGCAAGAGCGATATTTGGACAACTTTCAGTCGTGGGTACGGAACCACACGAGGCGGAACAAAAGGTTTTTCGAAGGCTGTTACGGGATTAAATCTGTTTGGGCTTTGAAGGAGCTCATGCCAGATTGGGATCTTTTGAGAGCCGCGTCTCGGCTTCGGGACGTAAGGAGGAACGTGTACAGACTTTTCGTACAACGAAGTCACTCCTACGTTTGAAGATTTCCGAGCCATTCTGGGAGGACACGAGACGGAATGCCTAGTTCTTCCGTATGCCGGTGGCATGGCCACTGTTGAGAAGCTAGTGTCTTTGTTGGGTATCTCTACTGAGAAGCATACGGGATGCCGATACAGATACCGATTACGTTGACATTTCGGGACCGCCCGAGAGATTTGCCGGAGCCGAGGGGAGCATCTTTTTGTGGGACGCGTTTGCTCAGTGCGCGATTGCTACTCTGTTCACATTCACGTCTTCGGGTGTGTGCCATCACAGCCAGACTGGACTCGGTGAGGCAAAGGCCGAGTGGAGGAGACATCGTGCCACTGGGTCTTGGGCGAGACGTTTCGGGCATAGGCCGGATGGCGACCGGTAGCCGATACATGTGGGGAGGAGTCCCGCCACGCCGACTCATGTGGTTGAGGGAGAGGCTGCAGATGATGCCCGAGGTGCCAATGTCCCCGTGACGCTGGTCTTTCTCGCGACGTCCTCTCGATGATAGGGGCGATCAGCCGAGCCGGAGCTCTGGATGGCCAGACTTTGCACGCATCACTTGCGATGGTGGGTTCCCATTGGAAGTTACAGACTTGTAGGACCGCTCAGAGGGTCCGTTGATTGTCGAGTGCCGGGCCGTCTCGCACGTCTTTCTATATTCCATCATTGGTTCTGTGGCAAGACGGGCCGAGCAGTGCCACCGATCCGATCCGAGTTATGCCGCTACCTTTGAGGTGGGATCTCTGCGGATGGAGGATCCTTCGACGCTATTGCCGATCACCCGCGGTGGCAATACACGTCCTTCCTCGCTGTGGTTCTCTTTCACCGAGAGAGGGCACGTGCTCGTCGACGCAAGATTCGAACCGGTACGAAGAGTGTATGGGGGACACAAATGGCTATCTCTGTGGAGACGGAGTGAGCCGCATTGGGTGCCAATCACCCGGGATGCTCGACCTTGAGGAGGACAGAAGCGAGGGCTAACCATGGGAATCGTACTGGCGATGCCATGGCTGATTATGTGGCAAGTGCTGATCGGGAGGCCAATCAAAGCACTATGATGATGGCTCAAAGCGAGGCGGCTCGAGACAGAGCCAGAGAAAGGACTGTGTTGACAGCCACAGGCTTGACGGAGGCGTCGGGAAGGGTCCCTGAGCCAGGTAGAAGGCCTACCGTAATATTTCCTGCGAAGGTGTAACGCCCCAAAAATTCGGTCCTAATTTCAGGATCCCAAATTTTAGATGCATTACTTATCTAACAAAACTAAACTCAAATAATAACCTCAAAGTTTTATTACATAGATATTTCTTCAAAAATACAATGATTCAATCTTATTATTCTAGAGTTACAACTCAGATGACAAAATGATTTAAATACAAAACATCTTTAACCACAACTAATAATCTTCAACTTCCAACTAGCTCACCCTAGTCTTCGTCCAGCAAAATCCCAGCTTTGGAAGGTAGAGAAGAAAAGGAAAGGAATGAGCGAACAATGCTCAGCAAGTTCTTATACGGACCTCTTCGGGTACTAAGAAGAGGTGACCGCAAACGAATAACTTCCAGAGTACAATATAACGAACGAAATGATATATCAAATACAAATTTAACAAATATCAATACGAATTACCAAATGAACAATCAAAGGTTCTCATATATATAAAGCATGTAGCATGATCATATAAGCGGTCCAACGACCTCAATAAACACTAAAACCCACAAAGGGTACGAAAAGCCCACAGAGAGCACTAAAGCCCACGAAGGGCACAAATGGCTCACAAAGAGCCCCAAAACTAAGTAGTGTATCCGGAACACCCCACTACTAATCATCAGTAGTGTAATGCCTTAATAGGCCAAATCAATATACCCCGTCATTACGGGTTGTTTAACTTAATATGATCATGCATAGAACGAAAGGGTAACGAATAACAAATATAACTTAAGAGCCAAGGTGATAACGAATCATACAATAGCAAAAGCAAGTAGTATAACGAGCAATGGTGTGAAATTAAAGCAAACAATTTAATTTCACGAAGGCCAACAATGTAAGATTTATTTGAAAAACGTATGTTCGAAGGAGGCAAAGCAAATGCTAACCAATAGATTAGCTTAAACGTTTCAAAGACGATAATTTCCAAGAAAATATAGGAATCCTAACCAAAGAGTCAAGAATGCAATAAACCTAAAGACGTATAATCACTTACCTCAATTACGCAACTTTAAGGCAAACTTGAACACGTACAAATCGGCTAAGCTCGCTTCCCAAAATCTAAAATCAAATATAAAGTATTACAATCCATGTTATTGATCTCTTTTAAATTCCTCTAAAGGTTAACCCTAAATCTCCTTTCGATTTACCAATTATACTTAGGTTTTTAAGTTCTAAACCCATTACTTCTTTTCAAACTAGGATTACACACACTAATTACACCTTCACAGCACACACAAATACTCAGTAACCCTAACTCACGCACAACTCCCACCAACACATACCGCCACACGGCTGTAAACACACACTGCACACACACGCACACCCAGCTGTCGCCATACAATGAAGACCACACACGCAGACTCTCAAAGAACACACTGCGCACACATGTAACACACACACACGCACACGCAGTAACACACACACGCGACACACACAACAAACACAAGAAACACACTCTGCACACACCAAAACACCTTTGTACATGCACAAAAACTTTACGTAAACACCTGTAACACACGAGACACGCACACTGTAAACACAGACAAATATAAGCATTACATACATAAGTATTCAAATCAACCCTACATTTACTATTTCATTTTTGTCTAAATCAAAGGGAGTAAAACATAGTACTTACCTTAAAAGTTGTCTAAACCCTTTATAATCTTCTAAGGTTTCTCTCTCAGTTTCCTTCCTTCCCACTGAGACTTTACGCCATTGCAGCTCTCTCACTTTTGCCAAAGTATCATCGAATTTTTTTGAACGAGAAACCCCTACCCAAGGATCCTATTTATACTAGAGGGATACGTTAATTACAAGGTAGATACTTCCACCCTATAATGAGAATGTGAAGAGAGGTTTACTAATTAATTTCATCCATTATCTTCTTATCTATTTGAATTATCCAAAGTAATTAATTAACTGTTTATAATTGTTATTTTTTTTTTTTCTGGTTATTACATACTTACCTTAAAAGAAGTTTGGTCCCCAAACTTTACGTACTTGATCAAACAAAAAGCTCGGGATACTTGTCGCGCATCTCGCTCTCGAGTTCCCATGTCGCTTCCCTTTCTGAATGATTACTCCATTGAACCTTGACATAGGGAATGACACGCCTTCTTAGAACTTGTTCTTTCTTGTCCACCACACGAACAGGATGCTCCTCATAGCTAAAGTTCTCTTGAATCTTCAATGGTTCATGCTGAATCACATGACTAGAGTCCGACACATACTTCCTTAGCATCGAGACATGGAAAACGTTATGAACTCCAGACAACATGGGAGGCAAGGCAAGTTTATACGCCATTTCTCCAACACGTTCCAAAATCTCAAAGGGTCCAACAAAACGAGGACTAAGTTTACCTCGTATGCCAAATCTCATAATCCCCTTGGTTGGAGATATCTTCGGGGAACACATGATCTCCGACCTTAAACTCAAGTTCACGACGACGATTATCTGCATAAGACTTACATGCGCTTTGTCTTTGCGAGTAACCTCTTCCTGATTAATTGGACCTTCTCTACAGTGACTTGAACCAATTCGGGTCCTAGCAATTGCCTTTCTCCTACTTCATCCCAACAAGTTGGAGATCGACACTTGCGACCATAAAGAGCTTCATAAGGCGGCATCTCTATACTCGCATGAAAACTGTTGTTATAAGTGAACTCAATCAAAGGTAAATGATCATCCCAACTTCCCTTCCAATCCAATGTACAAGCCCTAAGCATGTCTTCCAAGGTCTGAATTGTTCTTTCGGACTGACCATCAGTTTGCGGATGAAAAGCTGTACTCATGCTCAAGTTCGTGCCCAAGGCTCGCTGTAGACTCTTCCAAAACTTGGAGGTAAATCTTGTATCTCGATCTGACACAATAGATACAGGTACTCCATGCAACCTTACGATTTCTCTTATGTAAATCTTTGCCAACACTTCGATAGAGTCAGTTACCCGAATAGCAAGAAAATGGCGAGACTTGGTCAATCTATCAACAATGACCCAAATGGCGTTGTACCCCTTAACTGTTCTTGGCAACCCAGTGACAAAATCCATAGTGATATGCTCCCACTTCCACTCGGGTATAGGTAAAGATTGCAACAATCCGCCCGGTCTTTGATGTTCAATCTTAACTTGCTGGCAAACTAAACAGAGAAGCGAATCTGCTATTTCTCTCTTCATATTATTCCACCAAAATGTATCTCGCATATTCCGATACATCTTCGTACTTCCTGGGTGAGCTGCAAACTTTGAACAGTGAGCCTCCTCCATAATTTCTTGTTTAAGCTTAGCATCGGATGGCACACATATCCTTGAGCCATATCGCAGAATGCCCTCTTTATCAATGCGGAACTCCGACTTTTCCCCTTCGTTCAAGTTCTTCGATATGTCCATCAACTCGGCATCACCAGCTTGTGCCTCCTTGATCTTCTGCATCAAGCTTGGAATAACGCTCAAATGTGCCAAATAGCCCTTACCACCTCGAACATTAACTTTCATAGAAAAGGGTTCAACCTCATTCACACTACAACTTCCAACTTCCATCAGAGATGCCAAACTCCCTTTATATTTACGACTCAAAGCATCAGCGACAACATTGGCTTTTCCTGGATGGTACAAAATTGTGCAATCATAGTCTTTAAGTAACTCCAACCACCTCCTTTGCCTCATATTCAACTCTTTCTGAGTGAAGATATATTTAAGGCTCTTGTGATCGGTATAAATTTCACAGGACTCGCCATACAAATAATGTCTCCAAATTTTAAGTGCGAAAACAACAGCAGCCAATTCCAAATCATGAGTAGGATAATTCTTCTCATAACTCTTCAATTGCCTTGATGCGTAAGCAATTACCTTCCCATTTTGCATCAACACACATCCAAGGCCACTTAATGAAGCATCGCTATAAATAACAAAACCTCCCGTTCCCGTTGGCAAGGTTAAGATTGGTGCAGACACTAGCCGTCTTTTTAACTCTTGGAAGCTAGCTTCACAATCATCCGTCCACACAAATTTTATATTCTTCTGCATCAACCTTGTCATGGGTGTAGCAATTTTAGAGAAACCTTCCACAAACGACGGTAATAGCACCTTGACCCAAGAAAACTCCTCACCTCCGTGACGGTAGTCGGCCGCTCCCGTCCATGCGGCTTCAATCTTTGCGGGATCCTGAAATGCCATCCTTGGATACTACATGCCCTAAAAAGGCTACCCTCTCTAACCAGAACTCGCACTTCTTGAACTTTGCAAACAACTTCTTCTCACGCAGAATCTTAAGAACCAATCTTAAATGTTCTTCATGTTCCTCCATCCTCTTGGAGTATATCAGTATGTCATCGATGAATACAATAACACACCGATCTAAAAACTCCTTAAATACTCTATTCATCAAGTCCATGAAAACAGCGGGGGCATTAGTTAACCCAAACGGCATCACCAAAAACTCATAGTGACCGTATCGGGTTCTAAATGCAGTTTTAGCAACATCCTCGTCCTTTACCTTCAATCGGTGATACCCAGAACGAAGATCTATCTTGGAAAAATAGCACGCTACTTGCAATTGATCAAACAGATCATCGATTCTAGGTAGTGGATATTTATTCCTCACGGTGACCCGATTCAGCTCTCGATAGTCAATACATAGACGCATCGACCCATCCTTCTTTTTGACAAACAACACCGGAGCACCCCAAGGGGATGTACTCGGTCGAATAAATCCCTTGTCCAACAACTCTTGCAATTGCTCCTTTAGCTCCTAAAGTTCAGTAGGGGCCATACGGTATGGGGCTTTTGAGATAGGGCCGGTACCAGGTACCAACTCTATAGAGAACTCCACTTCTCTATGCGGAGGAAGACCGAGGCAAGTCTTCGGGAAACACATCGAAACTCCTTAACAACGGGAAGCGTTTCCAAAGCAACATCTTCTTTCTTTGTTATCAAGGATACTAGCAATGAATCCTTGACAACCCTTTCCCAAGAGCTTTCGCGCCCTTAGAGCGATGATGATCTTTGGTGTAGTCATTTGGCTTAGAACCTTTGAACTTAAATGCGACTCTCCTGAACATTGAAGGTCACTTCCTTCTTAAAGCAATCTACCTTAGCATGGTAAGGCTGCTAACCGAGTCCATACCCAAGATTACATCAAAATCTTGGATGTCCATAATAATAAGGTCTGCACTTAACACCTTATTTCCCAAGTGCACAGGACAAGTTCTAAGAATGGAGGTTACAGGCACAGACTTTTTCATAGGAGTATCAATAACTAATTCATAGTCTAGTTTTTGAGCAGGAAAGTTCAAACGACGAGCAAAATGTGAAGATACTATGGAATGTGTGGCACCAGGGTCTAATAAGGTATATGCATTGCGAAAACAAACTTGAATGGTACCTGCTACCACATCATTAGAAGCTTCAGCATCCCTAGCTGTCATGGCAAAGACTCTTCCTTGCTGCTTAGTCTTTTCTTTATCATCTTCTTTCTTTGCATACCTTTCCTTCAAAGGTTGTGGACAATCCTTTATCTGGTGACCCACCTTTCCGCAATTAAAGCAAGCACCTGTAGTACGATAACATGCCTTGGTCATATGCTTACCCCCACAAGTCCGGCACACTACATTGCTCCCATTAGTCTGATTTAGATTCTTGTTTGGCTGAAAGCTCCATTGATTGCGGTTATTTTCAGTTGCCCTCCTCTTGCCATTGTTACTACTTTGGTTGCTTGACTGACCACGATCTCGAGTTGACCTATCATCTGCTCCTCTCTTCTTTTCATCCCTCTTCTTTTTAAACTCCATAGATTCTTGCTCGACAAGTCGAGCTCGATCCAACACTTCAGCATAAGTAGGGAGCTTCAAAGCAGTTAAGCGATATGCAATTCGCGAGTTCAACCCTCTCTCAAACTTTCGAGCCCTTTGACTCTCATTGTCAAAGAACGCTGGGGCATAGCGTGAGAGTTCTATAAACTTCGCATCATACTCATCCACTGTCATCTCTCCTTGCTCCAGGTCTAAGAATTCAACCATCTTCCTATCGCGTACAACCGGAGGAAAGTACTTGTTGTTGAATGCTTCGACAAACATGTTCCAAGTATACTCCTCAATCCCTTCTTGCTCAATTCTACGCTTCTGCCTTCCACCGTTAGTGCGCTTCACCTTCTAGCACGAAGGTGGCAAATGTGACTCTCTGTGCGTCGGTGCACGCCATTGTTTCAAATATCTTCTCCATGTTCTCCATCCAATGTTCTGGTTTGGTTGAACCAGGTGCTCCAGAAAAAGATTTCGGATTAAGTTTCTGGAAATTCATTAGTGGATTGGTGCCTTGTGGTGCTAAAGGTGGAGTTTGTACTTGAGCCGCTTGCCCCATTCCCGTAACGATAGCTTGAGTCAAACCTTGTAGAATGACTGCCAAATCCATGTCGGGTTGATTTGCTTCATCATTCGCCCCTGGCCCTTGAGCAACACAACCAGAGCGACGACGCCTTCCACCCCAATTTCTTCCAAACATTATTATCTAATAAATCAAATCTCAAGTTAGTTAAGGTTCAAACTAACGAGTAACTAAGATATTAATTTTATCTAAGGGCATAACTAATTTCATGCAGGTAGGTTCTCTACTGATGCTAAGTCAAGATTCTTCTAATCATCACTTTAGTTCTAAAACCTCGGGACCTAAAACCTAAGCTTTAATACCCAGCTCGTACCCCCGGGCTAGCTCGCAAGCCTTAAGGCCGGGGTTCTGCTCTGATACCACTCTGTAACGCCCCAAAAATCCGGTCCTAATTTCAGGATCCCAAATTTTAGATGCATTACTTATCTAACAAAACTAAACTCAAATAATAACCTCAAAGTTTTATTACATAGATATTTCTTCAAAAATACAATGATTCAATCTTATTATTCTAGAGTTACAACTCAGATGACAAAATGATTTAAATACAAAACATCTTTAACCACAACTAATAATCTTCAACTTCCAACTAGCTCACCCTAGTCTTCGTCCAACCGTCTAACCTGGAAGGTAGAGAAGAAAAGGAAAGGAATGAGCGAACAATGCTCAGCAAGTTCTTATACGGACCTCTTCGGGTACTAAGAAGAGGTGACCGCAAACGAATAACTTCCAGAGTACAATATAACGAACGAAATGATATATCAAATACAAATTTAACAAATATCAATACGAATTACCAAATGAACAATCAAAGGTTCTCATATATATAAAGCATGTAGCATGATCATATAAGCGGTCCAACGACCTCAATAAACACTAAAACCCACAAAGGGTACGAAAAGCCCACAGAGAGCACTAAAGCCCACGAAGGGCACAAATGGCTCACAAAGAGCCCCAAAACTAAGTAGTGTATCCGGAACACCCCACTACTAATCATCAGTAGTGTAATGCCTTAATAGGCCAAATCAATATACCCCGTCATTACGGGTTGTTTAACTTAATATGATCATGCATAGAACGAAAGGGTAACGAATAACAAATATAACTTAAGAGCCAAGGTGATAACGAATCATACAATAGCAAAAGCAAGTAGTATAACGAGCAATGGTGTGAAATTAAAGCAAACAATTTAATTTCACGAAGGCCAACAATGTAAGATTTATTTGAAAAACGTATGTTCGAAGGAGGCAAAGCAAATGCTAACCAATAGATTAGCTTAAACGTTTCAAAGACGATAATTTCCAAGAAAATATAGGAATCCTAACCAAAGAGTCAAGAATGCAATAAACCTAAAGACGTATAATCACTTACCTCAATTACGCAACTTTAAGGCAAACTTGAACACGTACAAATCGGCTAAGCTCGCTTCCCAAAATCTAAAATCAAATATAAAGTATTACAATCCATGTTATTGATCTCTTTTAAATTCCTCTAAAGGTTAACCCTAAATCTCCTTTCGATTTACCAATTATACTTAGGTTTTTAAGTTCTAAACCCATTACTTCTTTTCAAACTAGGATTACACACACTAATTACACCTTCACAGCACACACAAATACTCAGTAACCCTAACTCACGCACAACTCCCACCAACACATACCGCCACACGGCTGTAAACACACACTGCACACACACGCACACCCACTGCTGCCATACAGCAGCACCACACATGCAGACTCTCAGCAACACACTGCACACATGTAACACACACACACGCACACAGCAGTAACACACACAACAAACACAAGAAACACACTCTGCACACACCAAAACACACACTGTACATGCACAAAAACTTTCTGTAAACACACTGTAACACACAGACACGCACACTGTAAACACAGACAAATATAAGCATTACATACATAAGTATTCAAATCAACCCTACATTTACTATTTCATTTTTGTCTAAATCAAAGGGAGTAAAACATAGTACTTACCTTAAAAGTTGTCTAAACCCTTTATAATCTTCTAAGGTTTCTCTCTCAGTTTCCTTCCTTCCACCGAGACTTTCGCCCACACACACTCTCTCACTTTTGCCAAAGTATCATCAGAATTTTTTTTGAACGAGAAACCCCTACCCAAGGATCCTATTTATACTAGAGGGATACGTTAATTACAAGGTAGATACTTCCACCCTATAATGAGAATGTGAAGAGAGGTTTACTAATTAATTTCATCCATTATCTTCTTATCTATTTGAATTATCCAAAGTAATTAATTAACTGTTTATAATTGTTATTTTTTTTTTTTTTCTGGTTATTACAGAAGGTGAAGAACACTCGCCGGGGAAAAGGGAAGGGGAAGAAGGATGAAGGACCTAGTACGGGAAACTAGGTTGACCTTGCTGTCCAGAGTATCCACCCATTGTCATTGCAGACACATTAATTGATTAATGTTTTATTGTAGTTTTGCTAGCGTGTAGCGAGTCAAGAGTTGACCGTGCTTGAACTCATCAAAGAATGTTTTAACCGTTATGAATTTGTAGGTTAAATGAAAAGAGTTTTTCGAAACACAAGCAATTGATGCTTATTGTATTTTTTTTTTGTTTTTTAGACCGAACCAAAGATGGCTGCCTACGTTCCCCTTTTACAATTGGACTAAGGGGCTCAGGTCACCGTAGTTCGACACTTTAAGTGAATTTGAGAAAAACAAAGACAAAAGAAGTGCGACCCTGTTTTTTACCTGGATCATTAGCGGGAATGTATCCAGTTGGGTATTACTCTTTTAGCACTTTAATTTACTGAGGTGGACGATGCATGGGGAAGGAGAGTTGACTCGTGCTCTTCCTCAAACGAAGTATCTGCGGAGCTTGCTTCCGTTCACGGGGTTAACGAAAGGGTTTCCGTCCAAGTCTGCTAGCTTCATGGCTCCTCCTGAGAAGATTCTTTGTACCACGAACGGTCCTATCCAGGTAGGCTCCCACTTTCCGAGGGAATTGGTCTGCGTAGGAGGCTTTTCCTTTAGCACCAAGTCGCCTTCTCTGATGTCTCGGATCTTGACTTTCTTGTCGAATGCTCGTGCCATTCGGCTCTGGTAGGCTCGAGTGTGTTCCATGGCTTTCAATCTGCGCTCGTTGAGTAGAGCAAGTTCGTCATGACGGCTCTGTAGCCATTCGACTTCATTGATCCCGTTTTCCAAGAGGACTCGGAGGGATGGAATTTCCAATTCCACGGGTAACATCGCTTCCATTCCGTAGGTAAGTGCGAACGGAGTCTCCCCTGTGGCGGTTCTGACTGATGTTCGGTATCCCTAGAGGGCTAGATGTAGCTTTTCGGGCCAGTCCCGACCTCTGGTGGTCATCTTTCTGATTATCATGGCGAGAGTCTTGTTGGGCCTCTCTGGCACCATTGGTTTGTGGTACGTAAGGAGAAGACTGTGACGTGTGACTACGGGTCGGTCGGTAGTTGGTCACAATCTCCTTCGAAGTGAGTCCCATTGTCGGAGATGATCTCGTTGGGCACTCCGTATCGGCACATAATGTTCTCTCGGATGAACTCGGCCACCTTCTTAGAATTCAGTACCTTGTACGATCTGGCTTCTACCCATTTGGTGAAGTAGTCGACTGCGACTAAAATGAACTCGTGACCATTGCTCCCTGGAGGAGTGATCTTGTCGATGACGTCGATTCCCCATGTGGCGAAAGGCCATGGCGTAGTCATGCAATAGAGTTCATGAGGAGGGATGTGATTGAGGTTGGAGAACCGTTGACATTTGTCGCAGCTTCGGACGAACTGGATGCAGTCTGTTTCCATTGATATCCAATAGTATCCCATACGGATAATGATCTGTGTCAATGCTCGGGCGTTCATGTGCGGACCGCAGGTTCCGTTGTGAACTTCGTTCATTAGCTCGCTGGCCTTTTCTTTGTTTACACACCGAAGGAGTGGTCCTTGGTGGCGCTTCTTGTACAACATACCCCCCAGAATGACGAAATGGGATGCCAGGCGTTTTAATGCCATCATGTTTTTGGCTTTGATCCCTTCTTTGTATTTTCCATCTTCACTTGTGAAGGAAGCTTCTCCGTTTTGGAGGTGCTTGGTAAATTTGATTGTACCGGGGTTCGTCGATCGTTTCTTTTTCTTTTCGATCTCACATCAATAGGCGGGTGTTTCCGTCCGCCTATTCTCGAGGGGTTTCTTGCTTTCCCTTCGGGAATTTCGACAAGAGAGGCGAGGTTGCCGGGCGTCTGCGAAGCGGTTTCTGTCTCTTGGCAAATAGTGAAAAGAGATGTCCTTGAGCGAGCAATGAGCTCCTCCATGTACGCGTGGTACTTCTGAAGGCCGGAATCTACCGTCTTCCATTTGTTGGATACTTGATTGATGATCAATGTTGAGTCTCCATATACATCCAGCTCTAAGATGTTGCGCTCGAGGGCGGCTTCCAAACCTGCTGCACAGGCTTCGTATTCTGCTGCATTGTTGGTCGCTTCAAAATTCACTTGATGGCTATGGGAGTATGCTCGTCCTTGGGATCGACAAGGAGCATTCCAATGCCATTCCCCTTCTTGTTGGCTGCCCCATCGAAGAAGAGTTGCCGGCGGTTTGCGTCAAGTGAAAAGATTCCGTCGTCAGGAAATTGCGGATCGGGACCCTTAGGTTCACTGCTCGGGAAGTCGACAAGCCGATGCGCCATTACTCGCCCTTTGTTGATTTTCGACCATGTACTTGATGTCGAACTCGGCCCGGGAAGAATGACCACTTGGCTAGCCGCATTGACGAGGATGGCTTGTCAAAGAGATATCGGACGGGGTCCACTTTGGAGACCAGAGCACCGAATGCGACCGCATGTAGTGTTTCGGTTTCCCGACTACCCATACCAAGGCGGTACAAGTTTTCTCGATCTTTGAGTAGCTAAGTTCACTTCCCTGAAGCGTTCGGCTTACGAAGTAGATTGCATGCTCAACTTTGGAATCTTTACGTTCTTGTGCCGGCATTGCTCCGATTGACGTGCATCATTTGTCGATACGTAGGAGTAGTGGCTTGTCTTCATGTGGCGGGCACGGGGTGGGGGATTAACCAAGTAGGTCTTGATTTTCTCGAAAGCTATTTGGCACTCGGAGTCCCATTTGATGTCGGCATTCTTTTTCATCGGTTTGAACATGGGCTCGCGAGAGAGATGTCAAGCGGTTGATGAAGCGGCCGATGTCTTGAAGTCTTCCCATGAAACTCTTTACTTAATCGGGGTTTGAGGCGGCTTCATGTCGATGATGGCCTTGATTTTCACAGGATCGGCTTCGATACCTCTTTTACGTAACCATGTACCCGTACCTTGCCGCGCTTGACGCCGAAGGTGCACTTTGCCGGGTTCAACCTCATGGAGTGTTTTCTCGAGTACATTTGAAGAACTTCCTCGGATCTGTCATGTGCTTTGCATGTCTGATCCCTTGGAGTGGATGATCATGTCGTCGACATATACTTCGATTTCTTTGTGTATCATGTCATGGGAAGAGGGCTGCTTGCAGCCGGTAAGTAGCCCCCCGTTTTTCTTCGGACCGAACGGCATGACCGTGTAACGGTATGTCCCCATGGAGTGGTGAAGGCGATCTTGGCACGATCCTCCTCGGACATCTTGATCCGTTGTATCCAGCCGAACCCGTCCACGAAGGACTTTACTTCGAAATTTGTCGTGGTGTCGACCGGCATGTCGATGTTAGGCGGTGGGAAATCATCTTTAGGGTGGCCTTGTTGAGATCCCCTGAAATACACGCGGGATCGACCTTTCCGTTGGCCTTGGTGACCGTCACGATGTTGGAGAGCCAAGTCGGGTACTCAATCACTACGATGAAACCAACTCGGAGCATTTTCTCAATTTCTTCTTTAACTTGCAAGGACCATTCGGCTTGATCTTGCGCGGCTTACATTTGGCAGGCTTGGATTCGGGATCCGGGGAATTCTGTGCTCCACGATTGAGGGATCGAGTCGGCATGTCTGGTATGACCGGGCGAACACGTCAACATACTCCGGAGGAGGCTTATCAGGGCTTCTTTTTCTCGCATCGGCGAAGAAACTGCCCACTTGTGTCTCTTTAGGCTCTTGCAGACCCCCTGTGTTCACTTTGGTCATAACCTCTTCGGCGGCTTGGGCCCGGTTGTCCTCTTGGTCAACTACACGCTCGAGAACTTCCTTAATGTATTGTTCGTTTAATGTGTACGCTTCTTTATCAATTGAATTATTAACGTCTTTTAAGTTGTTTGTTAACTTATCGGTTGTTAAAGTGGCAATGAGAGGATACTCAGAAAGGTCGGACTTTTCATTAAACAAGAACGGGAATACATGATTGGCTACAACATTATAGTCCTCCGGCGTAAGGCCGTTGGATGACTCAGAAGGACTGGACTCGACAAGGGTGACTCGAGAGGGTTTGAGATCGGGTTTAGGGAGATGTGGGTGCGGGCCCGGCTTGTCTTCCAATTACGCTGGCTTGCCCTTGGTCCGGTGAAAGTTACCCAATTCTTTAGTGGCATTCTTGGATGCTTGATGAGGGTGCGGGGATCGAGAGGCTTGGCTCCTGCTGTCCCTATCATGGCGATCATGCTTTGTTGTCGGAGCCCCGATCGATCAAGTTGGGCAACTCCATGACTTCTTCAAACAGACTCTGCAAATTTGGTCAGCGAGACGTTTTCTATGAATTACGGTTCCTTCGCTTTGGACTTATTGTCTCGAATGTGGCCTCGGCGGCCGATCCGAACAACTTGTTTCCCATGGAGAGTACCTTGAGTTGCTCCTCCAAGTCCGGGATTCCCTTGAATGTGTACTCATCTTTGGTGTGGTGGCGGTTGGTCCGAGGTAGAGCTGTGATGTCGAGGAACGCTCCCCTTATCGGATTAGCTTTGAGTCCTCTCAAACGCTTGAGGTCCCGTGCTAGCTGTTCCATTCTTTCGTAGTCTTGGTGTTGACTATCCTCGCTTCTTTCTCATCTTCATCGTTCCACCGTCGGTCCCCTCGGTTCCAGCTGTCGGTTCCGCCGTCTGGTCCCTCGATTCGCTGCCGGTTCCCTTGTCGGTCCCCTCGGTCGCTTGCCGGTTCCACTTATCGGTCCCCTCGGTTACTGTCGGTTCCCTTGGTGAAGTAATGAGCGAGGTCAAAGGCTGTAAGGTCGGAGATTGGGTGTGCCGTCGGAGGTTCCCCTTTTGCGGGGCTGCTTTGCCTTGGTGCGGGCGAGCCTTTTGTCTTTCTTGATGTCATCGGTGTTGGCACGCAGCCAAGCCCCTGGACCGTGGTGTGGTCCTTGACTTCAATAACTTGGTGTTGGCCTTGCGGCCTTTTCCGAGCCCGAGTCACAGGATGAAGTTCATGAGTTTCATCATCCTCATGGCGGGAGGAATACAGTCGTGAGACAGTGGAAGGTCCACGTTGCATATTTGGATCTTGGAGGTCTCCCAGAGTGAATCCAAGTTAATGGCATGTCGTCATTATGCTTAATTTCCAATCTTGGAATGTCGTTGGTCTTTGGTCCTCGGTGGTGACACTTTGTCGTAGTAGGCGTGGTTAGCTCGTTGCCTTGCATGAACTTGAGAGCCTTTGGTGAAGGGTGGATGCCACGCCATTGATTTGATGCGGCCGGGGACGCCGGGATGGCTGTGAAAGTGATTGGAATGTCTAACACTTGGAATTCGGTGGGGATCACCCGCTTGCCGAACCGGATGTTGAGAGTAGCAACCCCAGGAAGCTGTACGGGAAGTAGAGTCATAGGCCTTGACAGGTGTGGACTGAAGGCTTAAGATCTGTGGGCTTGATGTCAAGCGGGTCCATCATCTTGGCGGGCAAGACATTCATTAGGATCCTCCGTCTACCAACACGCGGGGAAGGCGACGCTCGTCAGTGCTGTGATGTAGAGCGGCTCGTTGTGATCGGCCCCAAATTTTGGAAGGTCCAAATCTGTGAAGGTGATAATGTTGCCATAGTGGATGTTGCCAATCATTTGAATGACTTCATGCGGGGTTGCGTCCACGGGGACCATGGTACGGGCCGGGCTTTCCTCTAGCTTGAGCTTGTGAGGATAAGAGGAGGTGGCGAGAGACCAAGGGAAATGTTCGCTGAGTCTGCTTGGTAGTGAGGATCGGGTCCTCTTTCAAGGAATTTGCGTCTTCGGGCTGGCCGGATTGCAATTACGCTCCGTCGGCTTTTTGGTGGCCTTAGGTGGTAATGCATGGATTTGACCCGATCGGGTTAGAACGGCCGACATCGGGTTTGGTCCCTTACGAGCAGTTTGCTACGAGTTGAGCCATAGTTAGAGGAGGATTCCTCGTAGCATAGGGCCATATGTCTTCCCTCAACTCATTGATTGTGGATGAATTCAGGGAGCTTCGGCGGCTTGGCGGATTACGTCCCGGGATGCGCTTAGGTGCCTCTGCGGGGAGGTAGCCTACGGTTTGGCCTTGATTGTTCGAATGTCGGTGCACAACGGTGGTTGCACCGAACTGAGCGTGCGTTGCTAACCCTCGGGGAGGTTGGAGAGTTCTCGGCTTAAGCGAACGGTCTCCTTGATCTCTTCACGATATATCGCGTTCCTTTCCTTCTTCTTGAGCATACTCGGGGCATTCTAGAGTTGGGTGCAGCGATACTCGTGGTTTGCTAGTTTTCCTCCACTCGGGCCCCGGATCAACCTTCTTGCGGCGGAGCTGCGTCGAGAGTTAGCGCTGCGTTTCTTCCCATGTGAGAATAGCCGGTGCTTCTTTGAGCTGCGTGCGGCGGTCTAGGTAAACCTCCATCGGGGAGAGTTTTCTCCTACGCTTTATACGAGTGGCGGGTATGTCGGAAGGTGAGTACACGGCTTCCCGAACATCGGCCCATGTAGGTTCTTTGTCCCAGTTGATCGTTTACGTAAACGAAGGGCGTAGATTGTGGAATTTCCACGAGTAGTTGCTCGAGACGAATTTCCATCCTCCTCCTGTTTTTAAATAGACCTTCCTCCACGAGTTGGCCTTTCAATTTGAGTGCGGCAATGATCCGTTCCCATCCTCCCGGGACCCTTGGGAGTCCGGTTTTGTTGACTTCATGCCCGGCTTGGAAGAGAATGGTTTCATCGTCTTCATCGTCGCTTTCACGAGAGAACTTGCTTTCCTCGGGAAGGTACGCGGCCAGGATTCGTTACTGCTTTGTGTCGTTCCATCTCCTAGGTCATTGGGACCGTTGACCACCCTTGCACGGCGAGAGGGTTGGATGAGAGCAGAGACGGTAGTCGGGGAAGTTGCCATGAGCAAAACTCTTGAGGTCGAATTGGTCTAGAGTGGCCTCTAGCTTTAAATGTCTGAATTTGCTGTGACACTTTAAGGGCTTGGTCCACTGTAGGTCTTTCGAGCTTGGTCTTCGTCCCAAAGACGACTTTCTTGAGCGGCTAGCTCCATGAGAGCTTTCCTTGCGAGACCTAGGCGAGTCTCCGTAGGTGCGCATCGTCGGCTAGTGTCGAGAACCGTGATTACATTCAAATCGCCGAATGGCGGGAACACTTGGATTACATTGACGAAGGAAGTCGGGCCAGGACATTCCATGCGGCCTTCCTTGATCTCGATCACCAAGAAGTTTGCCCATATACGCGATTGACCCACGGGGTATTGAATGCTGCAATGTTGACGGTCTCGTGATCTCGCTCGATCGCCAAGTCTATCAAAGCTAGCGGTCGGCGCGGGATGTGCCGAATCGGGGCCGTGACAGTGGGAGTAGAATCGGGCGAAGCATGTTGATGCTTTGAGGTGGTCATTTCTGTGTCGGAGGGCGGCTACGCCTTGCGGGGAAGACTTTCGCGAGATGTTTCGGGGTGGGCTGCCGGAAGCGTTCCCGAGGTTGATCGACTTATAGCGGGGTGAGGAGCTTGGTCTCCTTATTGTTGCCCTTGGCCTTGGCGGCGCTTGAGGGTATAAGCTTGGCGACGGCACGGGCCGGTTGCCACTGGTGAGTACTCGGAAGTAAAGATGAGCTCGAGCTCGCTTGGCCAAAGCCTCGTTTACCATGGAAGCGAGGGCGGTCATCGAGGGTGACCTTGGTGTTACGAGAATCGATAACAAGGACCGGATCCTTGGCTTCATCGAGGATATACGGAATAGATGATATTGACAAGTCGTCGTCCTTTACTTGATCGGAGGATTCCTCGTTGCGTGAATCACGTGCTTCCAATTATCGGATAGATTGCTGTCTTGGACATTGAGCTTGACAATTTCCATGGTATTGGAACCTTGGTCGTAGGTGACACGATCGGAAGGAGTTCCGTCCTCAAAGCGAGGCATGTGAATGCGGAGAGTGCGCTGCGGAGTGCCGCGTCCTCGACTCGGAGAGTCCCGGATTCATCGTCATCGATCGCTCAATCCCGGGTGTAGGGACGTATTGCGTCCGGTTGCGTTCTTTGGAGCGGCTAGGAAAACATCATGCTCTTTGTTGGAGAAAAGGGGTGCGGCGGGTAGTTCCTCGTGGAGGACATCCCATACGACTTCCATGCATTCATCACGAGAATGACGGTGCTTGTTGACCTTTATCACAAAGATCTCTTCGCTGGCGGGGCCGAGAGAGTGAGTTTGGAGAATGCGACAAATCTCCGAGCGGAGACGGGGTTTATGTGCCCGCATCATGGCGATGTTCGGCGTTTCCTTCCAATACGCACTCCAAATGTTGGAAACGACGGTTGAACTTGATGTATCGGGCCTTCGAGTGCACTTTGCTCAGTACGTTTACATAGTTGGCATCTCAGGACTCGAGGGATTCGATGAGATTTGCCGGTAGTCCCTTGGTTGATTCGAAGGAGGTAACCCCGGTGCACGAGTGCGGACACGCTTGGCTCTTGTCTCGGCCTCGTTTCCTATGAGGAAACTATCCCCTCGGATGACTTCAAGATCTCCTGTAGGTTAATAAACTTGACGCAGCGATGGAGAGTGGAAGCTATGGCTTTCATGTGGTGTAGCGAGGCGTCCCAAAAGAGAGTTTGTGAACTCGGATGGAATGTCCATCACGTGGAATTTCTTTGGCACCATTTGGGTTTCGAACCGAGTTCCCGAGTCACTGTCCCAGGGATGGGACGAGACGAGTTGTCGTAGGCCTTGATAGTCCGAGTAGACGGTATCGAGATGGCTTTCATGGATGCGGAGAGCTCGCATCATGCGAGAGGGAGGACATTAACGGCTGTCCCGTTATCTACCAATACTCCGGGAGTGATATGGTGTTGAGTTTGAGAGTGATGTCTGAGCTTCGTTGTGCCCCGAGGCGTCTCTCGGTAAGTCTTCGTCACGAACGTGATCATGCCGCCATACGGGCGGGAGTCGTAGATCTCGTCTCTATCCGTAGAAGGAGAGTCATCCGGCCATCCGTTTCTGTCTTCCTCTTGCGAGGTAAAGCCTTTGGTGGAACCTCGGGAGTGTGTTGAGGCTGCTGTGGCGGTTGCCGCCCTTGGTTAGCACATTGATCGAGTGCGATTGCCAAGGCGGCCTTGATCTTCCTTTGCCGGTCCGAGCTCGGAAGGCTGGACAAATTGAATCTTGGGCGATCCGCTGGGGATTAGAAGCTTCTGACGGCGCAAGATTACCAAGATCTCGAGGTATTCTCAGGGTGTCCCAGTCCGACTGGTTTAATTTGGACTTTTCGGCTTTCCCACCCCCGCCCGCTCTAAAGGCTGCATGGCTGGAGGCAAAGAGGGTAGGTGGAGTACGGTACGTAGTAGTCGAACCTCCGGAGGGTTCTCCCAGTGTAACTACCTTTGGTATCTCCCGACTTCGTATCTTTCTCTCGATTCTTTGTTGAGAGGATTTCTTCTTGTTTTCTCGGAGGATTGCTTTCCGGACGGTTTCTCGAGACTCGTACTCCGGGCGGGCGGAGCAATTGCAAACATCGTAGGCGATGTGGACATTAGAGGAGGATCCAATTTGAAAGAGGCGGAGAAACCGGTTACGTGGCACTCTTCTTGGGCACCCACTCAATGGAATTCACGCCTGTTATTGTTCGGAAAGGGATTCCCATGTATTGGGCCCACGGGCGCTCTAACTTGCCTTCTTCTATCAAGTTCCGGATTTCGTATCGTAACCCCAAACGGTTGTCGGTGGTATGGCCGTGATGCGATGGAAGGCGCGGTATTTGCTCTTGTCCGCATTGGCTACGGGAACTTTGGGTTTGTAATTGGCAACGGGCTTAAGGAGACCCTCCTTGATTAACCCTTCCCGGCATCTTGCTCGGTGGCATGTCCAACTTGTCGAAGTGTACTGACAAAGGCCGCTTACGAGTAGAACTGTTGCTTTGCGGGACCGGGTTTCTGTTACCCGACTGTTGTCCCCGATGGACGTAGTTGACAGACGTATCTTTCCCTTTGCCGGGGCCGGTGCGGGATTGAATGCACTGTTGAGCGGTATACGTATGGGTTTGTGCGGTAGCCAACTTTTCCTTGAGATCCTTCTCGAGCGTGAGCCGGCATTGACCATGGCCGGAGATGCAGGAAGAAATTGTGGTGATGAGAGTTACGATGGACGGTCTTAAGCGGGACTTGAAGATCCGCATCTGTTCGTCTTTGGATAGTGGCTCCGTGATCTCGGAGAGTTTCCGGCTCCATCTCTTGTAGAATTCCCCAACACTTTCATCCGCTTTACTGCTCGGTGGTGATTAAGTCCTCGCGACTTGTTTCCCACTCTAAATTGGATCTGTACCGTTCCGGGGAAGATGTTGCGATCTGTTCCCAGTGTGGCGATCCGCGAGCTTGACCCTCGAAACCATCGTAACGGCGAACTTTTGAGCGTATCTTTGGAAGTGGTCGGCCATTTCTTTGGAGGTTGCTCCTTTTGCTCTCATGCCGAGAACGTAAGTGTCGACGTGCGTTTGAGGACATTCGGTTCCATCGAATCGGTCCATCTCCGGCATTACGAACTTGGCGGGAGAGGCATGACCATTCCCGAATACGTGGATTTGAGCGTTTCTGCTTTGAAATTTGCTCATGGTGGCTTTCGGGTCTTTCATCCGCTTTCGACCATCCAGGCTAAGGTTGGGTCCGGTGGTGGGCTTGTGAGGCTCGGCGCCGGGTGCTACCACGTGAGCGGTAGTGATTGGAGGTGGAAGGCTTAGTATATGAGAATATACGGGAGCCTTTTACGAAGCTGTATCGGGGTTTGTCCCGGTGTTTAGGGATTCGTGTATAGGCACGGGGACGAACCCGGGAGAGTATTGAGGGATATTGGCATCTGAGATGGTCCGGCGGTGCGCCGGTGATATTGAGTGATGGGTGTAGCCTTTGGTGACCAAAATTGACGGGGTTGCCACGAGAGGTGGCAACATGGAGCCTAGGTCATTTGTTTCCTTGGTTGGAAGGCATCCCGTAAGTTGGCGGGGGAGGAACTGATTGAAGGTTTGGTGAGCTGGTTTTGGGGAATCGTCATCCTCGACCCGGGACAAAAGTATGCCCGTACGGCGGGGATAGGCTGCTATACCTCGCTCATTCGGAAGTTGTACCACGAAATTCTGCTGATCTTCTTTACGCCTCTTGTGAACCTCACAAGCCCGAATGGCTTCTTCCAATGTCATATACATTACCGGTGGCGGGGTCCTTCCCCGTCACGATTTCTCGGTGAGCTAGACATGTCGGAAATTCGGGCCGAGGCCGAGGGAACCGAAGAGCGTACGACAGCCGGCCGTTCTTGTGATCTGGCAAGGCGGCGGCCGTGAAATGCGAACCACTTTACGCTCATTGCGAGGAACGAAAGGAAGGGTTTAGGCTTCGGAAAAGGGTATTTGGCTCAAGGTTTTCGGGCTTGTGCAATGTGCGATTACCGATTAAAGTTTACTTAAAGCGCGTTTTCTCGAGTCCTAATTGGTTGGAAAAGAGCGTGTCTTCTTTTTCGCAACTAATCCTAGAGCTCTAATCAGTGGATCTCGTCACTACGCTTATAAGCCCCTCGTTTCCATTGTAGATCATCTTTCTCAGGATGGACTATCCCGAGCGAGGTACGATAAGGCAAGCGAGTTCCACCGACAAAGGAAAAAGTGAACTTAAGGCTAGGCGATCACGCAAACTTTCAACGTGTGTGACGTACGGGCCACGGTCGAAGTCAACGTCCTTAAGTTAAGGCGGGGATCGTGCCAAAATTTGGGCATGACCTCTCTTCGACTCGCTTGTGCGAGAGACCTTAGCTTTTTAGCGTTGGCCAAGTTGTGGCTGGCACGGGACATACGGCGAGGTTTGGTGACACGGCGTCACATTGAACCTTCGGGTATATTTTTCGGCAGAGCTCCGCGTCAAAGTCAAGGCTGAAAAGCTCAAGACTTCGGGTCGGGAACGACCTTCGGTCTAAAACTCTCGAGCTTGACTCGGAGCGGGGCCGCGTGAAAACATACACTTAGGCTTTATGACACGAGCTAAGCCAAAAACCAACCGGGGTCTTGGACAAAGTGTGACACACAGAGTGCATGGCTTACACGGGCTAGGATGGGATGTTTGGGACGACCCCGTGCGCCCGAAAGGTGTACAGCGGACCAATCGGAGTGCAACCGATAAGGCCATCCCGGGTTAGGGGTTGTAGTGTGCAGCTGCATCGAGAGGCAAGTGCACGTGAAGTGCGGTGTTCCGAGGCGCAAGTGCGCGTAGTGTGCGGTCACTAAAATTCTTTTACGAGTAAACAGAGATTTTTTCGAATGTGTCTTAAAGAATTTATGATGCACGGTTCAAAGACTGACATGAAAATCAAACATGAATGGGGATGCACAAACATGGTAAGATTTTGAAAAGTTGACAATGTAATGCCTTTGAAAAAAACCGTTCGAGGTTTAAAGTAACACACACACGAAAACGAGGAAGGGTAAACGAAAGTTTGACCCACGGAAGGCTTTTTAGAAAACATCGGCAGTTTTAAAAAAAGTATCTTTTCCCCAGCGGAGTCGCCAACTGAAATTACCCGATCTTTTTCGCGCGCGGGCGGGGGGCGCGGAAAAGGCGGTTGTCTTTCGCGGAGGGGTTGGTGTCTGAGACCTCGCTTCATGGGAAGGAACAAAATGAGGAGTCGCCACGCGGTTTTTGTATTTTGAGCCCAAACGTTGAGAAACGGCTTTTGTGAAAAGGTGTCGTTTTTATTGGTAGCAAAAACATAGGAAAAGGCTTTTTGAAAATGGGGATCATTTTTATTGACAACAAAAACGAGTAAAAAGCTTTTTTGTACCAGAGATTGTTAGGTTCGGAGGTCAGGTTACGTTTCGGGTAGAGTATGACGAGATCGCCCGAAACGCCTCGCATGACGAGTCTTTCTACCTTTCTCGAAATCGTGTGTGTGTGTGTGTGTTTTGAAATGGGGGCTTGAATGACAAGCTTAATCTTGGTTTGAATGACAAACGTTGATTAGGTGACTTTTGAAAAGACGAGCGTTTGAATGACAAACGTCGGTTTGAGTTTGAAATGAGCGTTTGCGTGGCAAACGTCGACTTTGAGTTGAAATGAGCGTTTGCGTGGCAAACGTTGACTTTGAGTTGAAATGAGCGTTTGCGTGGCAAACGTCGACTTTGAATTGAAAAGGAATTCGAAGGTCGAACTCCGGCTTTTTGAACCGGGCGAGTCATTGTTAACGATTTTTACGGGAAAAATGCGAATTAAATGATTTTGAGTGTCAAATGGCGGCTTTTAAGTTTGAAGATGAGTGTTTGGATGCCAAACGTCATTTCGCGCGTTTTGAAAGAGAGTTCGACGGACGAACTCCGGTTTTTGAACCGGGCATTACATTGTTAACGATTTTTACGGGAAAAATGCGTATTAAATGACATGCGATCAACGAATCGGGTTGCGACTCGGACTTTGAAAAGTAAATACTATCACAATCCAAATGGATCGGACTTGTAAATGACAGTATTTAAAGCGGTGTCAACGGAATCAAACGATCCGGATTCGTAAATGACGATCGACGAGGCCAAACGGCTCGGAATTGTAAATGACGATCAACGAGGCCAAACGGCTCGGAATTGTAAATGACGATCAACGAGGCCAAACGGCTCGGAATTGTAAATGACGATCAACAAACGGCTCGGAATGGTAAATGACATAAAAGTAAACGGAACGGGGTCGGAATGTCGTTTTAACCCGTGATTACTTCTCTTACGGAAAGAGAAGAGGATCGAGGGGCTAAAACGTATCGGACCCCGTTAGACGGAGGCGTCTACATTTTGATAACGACGTTCGAAACGGTTATAGCGACTGGCGCGTAAACCGAGACAGAACGGGAGATTTAGAGAGAGGGAGTTATACCTATGGCTAGGGTCGACTCCTTTGGCTCGGGAGGTGTGTACGGGACACGGAAAGTGATTCGAAAGGTTATTTCGAAGTTGTAGGGTGCGTATTTGATCGAAATACGAAGGTTTCACGCGAATCGAGACAGAACGGGAGCTCGGGAGGGGTGAAAACCAGTTTGGACCGTGGGGGGTGGTGATTTTTGGTGTAAAAATCCTCTCCTTTTGGCTTTGACAGCCATTTCTATTTATAGGTGAAATTTGCAGTAGGAGTCCGGACGGACTTGGCCTGAATCCGTGGTTTTGTGGTATTTTGGGAATTTGAAGGACTTCTTTGGCAATTTCGTAAAATGTGCACAAAGTGAGTCCGGCGGACTTGGCTTGCAAACCAGGGGCATTTTGGTCTTTTCAGCTTGATTTGTGATTGAAAGGGGACGAGAGGGCTGTGGCATGCTTTGGACACGTGTCGATGACTCACCCTTTGCATGGGAGTTCGTCCCTGGTCCCGCTTTTGTCCGTTTTTTAAAATAACAGTCCGGGAAATGTCCGAAACGCCCCCGGAAAGTGCCGGAAAATGCGTTTTTCAGGGAAAGCCATACTTTTACGTGAGATGTCACGTGCTAAGTACGGTTCGACGTCGGGATGCACGGGGCAGTCTCGGGACGTCTCGTTGGCACGGCAACGGGGAGTTTAACGAGTTCCGGTTAACCTGGAGCGGGCCAGTTAACGGATTTCGGTTAACTTTCTGACGGATTTGGAAGATCCGAATTTGGGTACTTACAGTCGCCCATAAGGAGCTGGGCGGTCGCCCATGTGTACAGCGCCTAATCCCCTTATTCGAAAACCAACATGGGCGGTCACCCATAAGGGCAAGGGCGGTCGCCCATCTAGACAGTCTCCAATGCCTAGTTTTCGAATAACATGTGCGGTCGCCCATGACCATTGAGCGGTCGCCCAAGTCAACCATTGACTTGTGGGCGGTCGCCCATGGCCACTTGGGCGGTCGCCCAACACACCAGAATCCATAATTCCATTTTTGACAATTCGTTCGATGCGTGTGACCCCATAGGACTATACTATGTTGGCAATGAGTCCGATCACATCGCACCTCATAAGACATGAGCGGACTCTAGCAAGCCATCATGCCTACCCAAATAGTATAATATCAAGTTCGATTTTCCTACATAGAACATATCACAATCCCATTGTCACACGATGTTATATTGAACATGAGTCATGGTCCACGTCAACTCATATTGTTCAATGCTTTCTCGTTACCAAGTAAATTGATTAATCGAATGATATTAATCACATTAATTCATTCGGGCATGGCCATGCACTACATCAATCTTACTTACGAGTGGCCTAGCAAACATCTCTCTTTACGAGGGACAATTTTCCATCTTGACTTATCATTCTTCCCAACAAGAATCATACCATGCCAATGATAGCCCTTATTGTCATCCGGTTAAAGACAACGTTAAACTATATCAAACATGATATTCATCGAGCGGAAGACGATGATAATCTCAGGTCAAAGGATATCAATGATATAACTATATGAGATTTATTTATGACATACGACCATGACATAAATCTCATGATGGGTCAAGTCCAGTACCTTGTTCTCTAACAAGTACCCATGAATCTAATGTGCATCTCCATGCATATAATCATCACATGATTATCCATTAGACTTCATACTAGTGCTTCATAAGTACTAGGGACACGATTATTATAACTAAACATGCAAACACATATAATAATCAAAGAAACAATCTCTTATATAAATGAACAATGACATTACATAAAGGTCTATCTATGTAGGCTCAGTGGCACTAACACCTACGCCTCCCACTTGCACTAGGCCCAATCATTCATGTATCTTATACCCATGGACCTAACATGACCATCATGTTTAGCTTGTGGTAAAGGCTTGGTGAGAGGGTCCGAGATGTTGTCATCCGTTGGTACCTTGCATATCTTGACGTCCTCCCTTTCACAGATTTCTCGAATGAGGTGGAAACGTCTCAAAATGTGTTTGGATCGCTGATGTGACCTTGGTTCTTTTGCTTGGGCAATAGCACCATTATTGTCACAGAAAAGCTCTATCGGGTTAGTGATACTCGGAACGACTTCTAAGTCACTAACGAACTTCTTGATCCAAACCGCCTCCTTAGCCGCATCCGATGCTGCTATGTATTCGGCTTCTGTTGTAGAATCAGCAACAGTGCTCTGCTTGGAACTCTTCCAACAAATAACACCTCCATTTAGCATAAACACAAAACCAGATTGCGATCTATATTCATCTTTGTCGGTTTGGAAGCTTGCATCTGTGTAACCCTTTACAACCAGATCATCTTCCATTCCTCCAAATACCAAGAATACATCCTTAGTCCTTCTCAAGTACTTAAGGATATTCTTGACTGCTATCCAATGGTTCTCACCAGGATCAGATTGGTATCTACTCGTTGCGCTTAGAGCATACGAGACATCAGGTCTAGTACACAATATGACATACATGATAGACCCAATTGCCGAAGCATATGGTATATCACTCATCCTCTTTCGCTCATCATTTGTCTTAGGACAATGAGTCTTGCTAAGAGTAATGCCATGTCCCGTTGGCAAGTTCCCTCTCTTAGAATTTTCCATGCGGAATCTTCTAAGGACCTTGTCAATATATGTACTCTGACTCAAACCAATCATCCTTCTTGATCTATCTCTATAGATCTTGATACCAAGGATATAAGCCGCTTCACCCATATCTTTCATTGAGAAACATTTTCCTAACCAGGACTTTACAGTCTCAAGTGCAGGAACATTGTTTCCAATGAGTAAGATGTCATCGACGTACAACACCAGAAATAGTACTATGCTCCCACTTATCTTCTTGTATACACAAGGTTCATCTTCGTTTTTGATGAAGCCAAACTCTTTGACTGATTCATCAAACCGTAGATTCCAGCTTCGGGAAGCTTGCTTCAATCCATAAATGGATCTCTGCAACTTACAAACTTTGTTAGAATCCTTTGGATCGACAAACCCTTCAGGCTGTATCATGTATACATCCTCAAGTAGGTTTCCGTTAAGAAACGTTGTTTTAACGTCCATTTGCCATATCTCATAGTCGTAATATGCGGCTATGGCAATTAGGATTCTAATAGACTTAAGCATTGCTACGGGCGAAAAGGTTTCATCATAGTCAACGCCATGAATCTGCCTATACCCCTTAGCAACTAGCCTAGCCTTATAAGTATGTACCTTCCCATCCATGTCGGTTTTCTTTTTGAAAACCCACTTGCACCCTATGGTTTTTACACCTTCGGGTGGATCAATCATAGGGGTGGACATGGTTCGGTTTGGTTCGGTTTGGAAGGAATTTGAAGACCAAATCGCTAGTACTCGGTTTGGGAAAATTCCAAACCAAACCGAACCATAGAAAATTTCAAACCAAACCAAACCAAACCACCTCGGTTTGGTTCGGTTCGGTCTCAAACCACGGTTTCATAAACGGTTCAAACCGTGGTCCTAACTGCGGTCTAGACCGCTATCCAAACTACAAACCTGTCCAACTAAAAGTGTTGCTCTTTACATTTTTTTTATCAAACTAGCAATCATATATATTAAACATAAAACACAAATACTACTATCCAAATAGGAATGAGTTTTAGTAAACTGAAAGTTCATTGTTCTAACAAGTACAACAAAAGAAACCATCTCAAAACAAATTACAAGACATTATCTAAAATAAAGATACAAAATTACAAATTCAAGATTCAACCATTTAATGAACGGCTAGGATTTCAGTTCAAGAATTTCATGGTTCGGTTCCGTGGTTCGGTTTCACGGTTCCAAACCGCGGTTCGGTCTGAATCGGTTTGGTTCGGTTCGGTTTTGAGGTTCAAGACTGCGAGCTGAACCGAACCACACGGTTTATTAAATTTTCAAACCAAGCTAAACCATTTATGGAAAAAAACTAAACCAAACTGCGTGGTTTGGTTCGGTTCGGTCTCAAACCACGGTTTAAACCGAACCATGTCCACCCCTAATCAATCAAGTTCCAAACTTGATTATCGTACATGGATTTGATTTCGGATTCCATGGCTTCCAGCCACTTGTCCGAATCAGGAGTGGACATCGCCTCTTGATAGGAAGTAGGTTCATCATTCTCAATGATTTTTACTTCATTACTTTCCGTTATGAGAAATCCATATCTCTCAGGTTCGGATCGTATCCTATCCGATCTGCGAAGAACTTGTGTATCTTGAACCGGTTCCACAACAGCTTGTGAATTTGGTTCCTTCTCTACCATTGGCTCTATGTCATTTTCAGGTTCTTGAATTTCTTCAAGATCAATTTTACTCCCACTAGTTTCTTTATAGAGAAACTCTTTCTCTAGAAAGACACCGTGACGAGCAACAAACACTTTGATCTCGGATCGGTTGTAAAATTGATATCCTTTCGTTTCCTTAGGATAACCAACGAAAATACTTTTATCAGATCTAGGTGCAAGTTTATGTTCAGAAACCAATTTCTTTACATAAGCCTCACATCCCCAAATCTTCATGAAAGATAAGCTAGGCTTTCTTCCATGCCACATCTCATGTGGGGTTTTAGGAGCCGATTTAGTAGGGACCTTATTAAGTGTGAAAGCGGCTGTTTCCAGTGCATGTCCCCAAAAGGAAATAGGAAGGTTAACTTGACTCATCATCGATCGAACCATATCTAATAGGGTTCGATTTCTCCTTTCGGACACACCATTCCATTGTGGTGTTCCGGGTGGAGTAAGTTCTGAAACAATTCCACAACTTTTAAGATGATCGTCAAATTCTTGGCTCAAATATTCACCACCTCGATCGGATCGAAGTGTTTTAATAGTTTTGCCACGTTGATTTTGTATTTCACTTTGAAATATTCTAAATATCTCAAATTATTCACTTTTGTACTTCATCAGATAGACATAGCCATATCTTGATAAGTCATCAGTGAACGTTATGAAGTACCGAAATCCTCCCCTAGCAATGCTATTCATTGGTCCACATACATCAGTATGTACGAGAGCCAACAAATCACTAGCCCTTTCACTACTCTTAGTAAAAGGTGCTTTAGTCATCTTGCCCAATAAACAAGACTCGCAAACATCATATGATTCATAATCATATGAGTCTAAATATCCATCTTTATGGAGTTTAGAGATGCGTTTCTCGTTTATGTGCCCAAGACGGCAATGCCATTTATATGTGTCATTCACATTATTTGGCTTGGATTTCTTATTTACATGATAGATATTATCAACATTATTTTCAACATCCAAGACATAAAGGCCATTAAAAGAATGAGCAACACAATAAAGCATGTCATTCAAATAAATTGAAAATTTCTTATTCGCAATAAGAAAATTGTAACCCTCATTGTCTAAACATGAAATTGAAATAATGTTTCTGCTCAAATCCGGAACATAATAACAGTTATTTAAAACTAAAATTAATCCGCTTGGTAAAGTGACTTCGTAAGTCCCTACGGCCAATGCAAAGAACTCTTGCTCCATTTCCAACCCGTAGATCTACTTCACCCTCTTTGAGCGACCTTCTTTTCTTTAGTCCCTGCACATTTAGGCAAATGTGAGATCCACATTCGGTATCTAATACCCAAGAACTAGAGGTAAAAAGTAAAATATCTATCACATAGATACCTGAAGTCATGGCAATCTCATTGCCCTTCTTCTTCAGTCCTTCCTGATAAAGCTTGCGATTACGCCTCCAATGCCCAGCTTTCCTTGCAATGGTAGCACACCGCATCCTTTTGGGATTTGGGTTTAGGCTTCTCAGCAACGGCAACCTTTGCCTCCGGTTTAGCAACTTTTGCTTTAACCTTGGGTTTGAACCCCTTTCCTTTATTCACCATCAACACTTGATTGGTTTTCTTGGTAATATTGTTCTCCGCATTCTTTAGCATCCCATGCAATTCAGACAGAGATTTATTCATCCCATTCATGTTATAATTCGTAACAAACCGATTATAACTTTCAGGGAGTGAATGCAATATCATATCCGTAGCGACTCTAAGCTGGATAGGATATCCAAGCCTCTCAAGGTGTTCGAGGTGACCCTTCATTTTCAACACATGAGGCCCAACAGGTTGTCCTTCAATCATCTTGCATGAATGAAGAGCCTTCATAGTGTCAAACCTTTCCTGACGTGCTTGCAACTGGAACATTTCCTTCAAATGATTTCCCAAATCATATGCTTCCATGTGTACAAGGTCCTTCTGAAGGGCCTTACACATGGTAGCAAGCATCAAGCAACCAACATTAATAGAATCATCCACATGCTTCTTATGTTGGTCCTTTTTATCTTTAGTTGCATTAGCCGCAGGCTCGGGTGGAACGGGTCCATCAAGAATGTACAACTTCCTTTCTTGTTTGAGAACAATTCTCAAACTACGGATCCAATCCACATAGTTGTTGCCATTCTCCTCTAACTTGTCCTTCTCAAGGACTGATCGCAGTGACATGTTTTGATTAGTGTTTACAGCCATTGATCTACAAAGATATGCAACATATAAGTACCAATTCATTTAAGAGATTAATTATCGTAATTCATAAATACTCCCACTAAATTATATAACCTTCTTATACAATCATACATAATATAATTTAATAGTCTAAGACCCAACTTTAATTTAATTTCAAGTCGGCTATGGCACGACTGCTCAAAATTAAACTAAAAAGGTAGATAACATTTATCAATCATATCAACATATGACTCTTAGATCCTTTATGAGATTATAGACATCATATGTCACATGTTTCAATTCCATCTTATGCCTTAGGCCCAAAACTGTTTTGATAGCCTAATTGAGTTCAACCATTTTAAACGTATAGCAATCACCGTTTGCTTATCTTGATCATACAAAGATAGAATCAATGTACCTCGCTGTGGCGTAGCCTACATGAAACTATCCGTGTACTCACAAGTGTTTAAACATGGGTGGCATAGACAAACTCAAAATTCAAAGAAGGTTCAATTTTTCATGTTTATCAATTAACATGGCAAGGTTGATTCATGAAAACTATATGAACATAATTATGAACATGGAATGATGCAACACAAATCACATTTGATTTGTAATTACTAGTACGCGGCCACGTGCTCCAAATTTATCCCACACTTCCATCGAAGTGCCTGTGGGGAAGGTTTTGGTGTCCAGCCAATATACTAAGTAACACTTCACAAATATCCTAGATTAATCACATTAATCATATTAATGAAATTGACATCCCATAATCTAGATTAATCATATTAATCATATATTTCAATTTCATAATCATGGTATATCAATATATACAATTACTTCACAAGCAAAACTCATACAATTTCACATTCTAGATCATACACATCATGAAAATTAATATAATCACATTATCTAATTATCATGATTTTCTAATATAAACATCATGAACGGGGCTCTGATACCACTGTTGGGTTTCGAGGGTCCATGCGCAGCGGAATAATGCAATAACTCGAAAAACCCCAAGCCCTAGAATCCGTTCTAGATGATTAATTAAGAAAGATGAAATAGAAATACCAACCTTGAGTGCTTTTGTCGTTGATAAACGTGACCCAACTCCAGATTGACGATCTTGCGAATCCTTGATGAACGATTGTTGAATCACGAACAAAAGATCTTGAAGAGCGAAGATCCTCTATGAGTATCCACGCGATGAACGAACCCTAGAACTCTTCTAGGAGGATTGCTAGATCCCTCGATTGAAACTCCTTTCAATCTATGAAGTATTATGGAATTGGTGTGATTTGATTTTCAATTCACAATTGAGAAATCAATATTTTGTGTTTCTCCTAAACCAAAAACGTCACTTGGCTGCTAGGGTTAAAGGGGGATAGTATTTATACCTTATAAATATTATACCCTATTAAAACCCTTAACAAAAACGGTTTCAGCGTTTCAGCGTACATGGGCGGTCGCCCATAAGGAGCTGGGCGGTCGCCCATGTGTACAGCGCCTAATCCCCTTATTCGAAAACCAACATGGGCGGTCACCCATAAGGGCAAGGGCGGTCGCCCATCTAGACAGTCTCCAATGCCTAGTTTTCGAATAACATGTGCGGTCGCCCATGACCATTGAGCGGTCGCCCAAGTCAACCATTGACTTGTGGGCGGTCGCCCATGGCCACTTGGGCGGTCGCCCAACACACCAGAATCCATAATTCCATTTTTGACAATTCGTTCGATGCGTGTGACCCCATAGGACTATACTATGTTGGCAATGAGTCCGATCACATCGCACCTCATAAGACATGAGCGGACTCTAGCAAGCCATCATGCCTACCCAAATAGTATAATATCAAGTTCGATTTTCCTACATAGAACATATCACAATCCCATTGTCACACGATGTTATATTGAACATGAGTCATGGTCCACGTCAACTCATATTGTTCAATGCTTTCTCGTTACCAAGTAAATTGATTAATCGAATGATATTAATCACATTAATTCATTCGGGCATGGCCATGCACTACATCAATCTTACTTACGAGTGGCCTAGCAAACATCTCTCTTTACGAGGGACAATTTTCCATCTTGACTTATCATTCTTCCCAACAAGAATCATACCATGCCAATGATAGCCCTTATTGTCATCCGGTTAAAGACAACGTTAAACTATATCAAACATGATATTCATCGAGCGAAAGACGATGATAATCTCAGGTCAAAGGATATCAATGATATAACTATATGAGATTTATTTATGACATACGACCATGACATAAATCTCATGATGGGTCAAGTCCAGTACCTTGTTCTCTATCAAGTACCCATGAATCTAATGTGCATCTCCATGCATATAATCATCACATGATTATCCATTAGACTTCATACTAGTGCTTCATAAGTACTAGTGACACGATTATTATAACTAAACATGCAAACACATATAATAATCAAAGAAACAATCTCTTATATAAATGAACAATGACATTACATAAAGGTCTATCTCTATAGGCCTAGGGCACTAACACCTACAATCCAAACCGCCTCCTTAGCCGCATCCGATGCTGCTATGTATTCGACTTCAGTTGTAGAATCAGCAACAGTGCTTTGCTTGGAACTCTTCCAACAAACGGCACCTCCATTTAGCATAAACACTAACCCATCTTTGTCGGTTTGGAAGCTTGCATCTGTAACCCTTTACAACCAGATCATCTTCCATTCCTACAAATACCAAGAATACATCCTTAGTTCTTCTTAAGTACTTAAGGATATTCTTGACTGCTATCCAATGGTTCTCGCCAGGATCAGACTGGTATCTACTCGTCATGCTCAGGGCATACGAGACATTAGGTCTAGTACATAACATGGCATACATGATAGACCCAATTGCCGAAGCATATGGAATATCACTCATCCTCTTTCGCTCATCATTTGTCTTAGGACAATGAGTCTTGCTAAGAGTATTGCCATGTCCCATTGGCAAGTTCCCTCTCTTAGAATTTTCCATGCGGAATCTTCTAAGGACCTTGTCAATATATGTACTTTGACATAAACCAATCATCCTTCTTGATCTATCTCTATAGATCTTGATACCAAGGATATAAGCCGCTTCACCCATATCTTTCATTGAGAAACATTTTCCTAACCAGGACTTGACAGTCTCAAGTGCAGGAACATTATTTCCAATGAGTAAGATGTCATCGACATATAACACCAGAAATAGTACTATGCTCCCACTTATTTTCTTGTGTACACAAGGCTCATCTTCGTTCTTGATGAAGCCAAACTCTTTGACTATTTCATCAAAACGTAGATTCCAGCTCCTGGAAGATTGCTTCAATCCATAAATGGATCTTTGCAACTTACATACTTTATTAGAATTCTTTGGATCGACAAACCCTTCAGGTTGTATCATGTATACATCCTCAAGTAGGTTTCCGTTAAGAAACGTTGTTTTGACGTCCATTTGCCATATCTCATAGTCATAATATGCGGCTATGGCAATTAAGATTCTAATAGACTTAAGCATTGCTACGGGTGAAAAGGTTTCATCATAGTCAACGCCATGAATCTGCCTATACCCTTTAGCAACAAGCCTAGCCTTGTAAGTATGTACCTTCCCATCCATGTCGGTTTTCTTTTTGAAAACCCACTTGCACCCTATGGTTTTTACACCTTCAGGTGGATCAATCAAGTTCCAAACTTGATTATCGTACATGGATTTGATCTCGGATTCCATGGCTCCTAGCCACTTGTCCGAAACAGGAGTGGACATCGCCTCTTGATAGGAAGTAGGTTCATCATTCTCAATGATTTCTACTTCGTTACTTTCCGTCATGAGAAATCCATATCTCTCAGGTTCGGATCGTATCATATCCGATCTGGGAAGAACTTGTGTATCTTGAACCGGTTCCACAACTGCTTGTGAATTTGGTTCCGTCTCTACTATTGGTTCCTTGTCATTTTTAGGTTCTTGAATTTCTTCAAGATCAATTTTACTCCCACTAGTTTCTTTAAAGAGAAACTCTTTCTCTAGAAAGACACCATGTCGAGCAACAAACACTTTGTTCTCGGATCGGTTGTAAAATTGATATCCTTTCGTTTTCTTAAGATAACCAACGAAAATATATTTATTGGATCTGGGTGCATGCTTATTTTCAGAAACCAATTTCTTTATATAAGCTTCACATCCCCAAATCTTCATGAAAGATAAACTAGGTTTTCTTCCATAACACATCTCATGTGGGGTCTTAGGAGCCGATTTAGTAGGGACCTTATTAGGTGTGAAAGCAGCTGTTTCCAGTGCATGTCCCCAAAAGGAAATAGGAAGGTTAACTTGACTCATCATCGATCGAACCATATCTAATAGAGTTCGATTTCTCCTCTCGGACACACCATTTCATTGTGGTGTTCCGGGTGGAGTAAGTTCTGAAACGATTCCACAAGTTTTAAGATGATCGTCAAATTCTTGGCTTAAATATTCACCACCTCGATCGGATCGAAGTGTTTTAATAGTTTTGCCAAGTTGATTTTGTACTTTATTTTGAAATATTCTAAATATCTCAAATGCTTCACTTTTGTACTTCATAAGTCCCTACGGCTAATGCAACAACTCTTGCTCCATTTCCAACACGTAGGTCTACTTCACCTTCTTTGAGCGACCTTCTATTCTTTAGTCCCTGCACATTTAAAGAAATGTGAGATCCACATCCGGTATCTAATACCCAAAAACTAGAAGTAGAAAGTAGAATAGCTATCACATAGATACCTGAAGTCATGGCAATCTCATTGCCCTTCTTCTTCAGTCCTTCCTGATAAACCTTGCAGTTATGCCTCCAATGCCCAGTTTCCTTGCAATGGTAGCACACCGCATCCTTTTGGGATTTGGGTTGAGGCTTCTCAACAACGGCAACATTTGTCTCCGGTTTAGCAGCTTTTGCTTTAACCTTGGTTTTCTTGAACCCTTTTCCTTTATTCACCATCAACACTTGATTGGTTTTCTTGGCGATATTGTTCTCTGCATTCTTAAGCATCCCATGCAGTTCAAACAGAGATTTATTCATCCCATTCATGTTATAATTCATAACAAACTGATTATAACTTTCAGAGAGTGAATGCAATATCATATCCGTAGCCAGTTCCAACTGGATAGGATATCCAAGCCTCTCAAGATGTTCGAGGTGACCCTTCATTTCAACACATGAGGCCCAACAGGTTGTCCTTCAATCATCTTGCATGAATGAAGAGCCTTCATGGTGTCAAACATTTCCTGACATGCTTGCAATTTGAACATTTCCTTCAAATGATTTCCCAAATCATAAGCATCCATGTGTTCAAGATCCTTTTGAAGGGCCTTACACATGGTAGCGAGAATCAAGCAACCAACATCAATAGAATCATCCATATGTTTCTTGTGTTGATCCTTTTCAGCTCGAGTTGCATTAGCAGCAGGCTCGGGTGGAACGGGTCCATCAAGAATGTACAACTTCCTTTCTTGTTTGAGAACAATTCTCAAACTGCGGATCAAATCCACATAGTTGTTGCCATTCTCTTCCAACTTGTCCTTCTCAAGAACTGATCGCAGTGACAGAGTTTGATTAGTGTGTACAGACATTGATCTACAAAGATATGCAACAAATATGAACACATATAAGTACCTATTTCATTTAAGAGATTTAAATAACGTATTTCTTAAATACTCCCACTAAATTATATAACCTTCTTATACAATCATGCATAATATAATTTAATAGGCTAAGATCCAACTTTAATTTAATTTCAAGTCGGCTATGGCACGACTGCTCAAAATTAAACTAAAAAGGTAGATAACATTTATCAATCATATCAACATATGACTCTTAGATCCTTTATGAGATTATAGACATCATATGTCACATGTTTCAATCTAATCTTATGCCTTAGGCCCAAAACTGTTTTGATAGCCTAATTGAATTCAACCATTTTAAACGTATAGCAATCACCGTTTGCTCATCTTGATCATACAAAGATAGAATTAATGTGCCTCGCTATGGCATAGCCTACATAAAACTATCCGTGTACTCACAAGTGTTTAAAATGGGTGGCATAAACAAACTCAAATTTCAATGAAGGTTCAATTTTCATGTTTATCAATTAACATGGCAAGGTTGATTCATGAAAATTATATGAGCATAATTATGAACATGGAATGATGCATCACAAATCACATTTGATGTGTACTTACTAGTACGTGACATTGTAATCCAAAGTTATCCCACACTTCCAAGAAGTGCCTGCGGGGAAGATCTTGGTTTCCAGCCTATATACTAAGTAATACTTCAAGAGTAATCCTTATCCCATATTCTAGATTAATCACATTAATCATATAATTCAATTCATAATCATGGCATATCAAAATATACAATTACTTCCATAAGCAAATCCCATATAAATTCATATTCTAAATCATATTCATCATGAAAATTAACATAATCACATTATATAATTATCATGATTATCTAAAATAAACATCATGAACGGGGCTCTGATACCACTGTTGGGTTTCGAGGGTCCATGCGCAGCGGAAGAAAGCAAATTAACTCGAAAAACCCGGAGCCTAGGATCCATTCTAGATGATTAATTAAGAAAGATGAAATAGAATAACCAACCTTGTGTGCTTTTGTCTTTGATAAACGCGTTCCAACTCCAGATTGATGATCTTGTGAATCCTCGATGAACGATCCTTGAATCACGAACGTTAGATCTTGATTGGCGAAGATCCTCTATGTGTATCCACGCGTTGAACGAACCCTAGAACAATTCTAGGTGGATTGCTAGATCTTTTGATTGAAACTCGTTTCAATCAATGAAGAAATATGGAATTGGTGTTTTTGATTTCTCTCAATTCACAATTGAAATCAATCTTTTGTGTTTCTCTAAACCCAAAAACGTGAGTATGACTGCTAGGGCAACCAAGGGTTTGTATTTATACGTTATAAATATTTTCCCATCGAGAAAACCCTAATTTTAAGTCATTTACGTACCTGCCAGCGCCGACGGGATGACTCGTCCCCCAGGGCACGAGTCGTCCCCTCTTCACAATGCCCAGATACACTCGTCCCCTTTACGAGAAATAGTTGGTACAAACCCAGGGCACGAGTTGTCCCTATGGGCACGAGTCGTCCCATATGGGACGAGTCATCCCACAGGACAATCCCTCAGATTCACTCGTTCCAGACCAAGGGAATAGTTGGTTCTGGCCTGGGGACGATCGTCCCCTGAGTACAAAAATTCCATATTCTTCATTTTTGATAATTCGTTCGATGCGTGTGACCCCATAGGACTATATTATGTTGGCAATGAGTTCGATCACATCGATCCTCATAAGACATGAGCGGACTCTAGCAAGCCATCATGCCTACCCAAACAATATAATATCAAGTTCGATTTTCCTACATAGAACATATCATAATCCCATTGTCACACGATATTATATTGAACATGAGTCATGGTCCACGTCAACTCATATTGTTCAATGCTTTCTCGTTACTAAGTAAATTGATCAATCGAATAATATTAATCACATTAATTCATTCGGACATGGCCATGTACATCATCAATCTTACTTACGAGTAGCCTAGCAAACATCTCTCTTTACGAGGGACAAATTTCCATCTTGACTTTTCATTCTTCCCAACAAGAATCCTATCATGCCAATAATAGCCCTTATTGTTATCCGGTTAAAGATAACGTTAAACTATATCAAACATAATATTCATCGAGTGGAAGACGATGATAATCTCAGGTCAAAGGATATCAATGATATAACTATATGAGATTTAATTATGATATTTGACCATGACATAAATCTCATAATGGGTCAAGTCCAATACCTTGTTCTCTAACAAGTACCCATGAATTTAATGTGCATCCCTATGCATATAATCATCACATGATTATCCATTAAACTTCATACTAGTGCTTCATAAGTACTAGGGACACGATTATTAAAGTAAAAATGCAAACATATATAATAATCAAAATAACAATCTCTTATATAAATGAATAATGACATTACATATAAGTCTATCTCTATAGGCCTAGGACACTAACACCTACAGTCCCTTGATAACCGTAGCAACGGTTGCAATTTTGAAAATTAATGGCTGTTTTTTCGCTTCCAAAACTGTAACGATGGGATGATTTGGACTAGTGACTCTTGGTATAAGGGAGTATATAAAGGTCAAAAAACACATCCTTCTTTTTCACTTTTCATTCACCCAACCTATAACCTCCGGCCATTGAAACCCTTGCTCTGACAACATCGATTTGCGAACATGGGGATTTTTTTCGTCAATTTCCTCCGATCAACCTTCCTTTTTCCCATGTCACCAAGTTGGGGTTTTTGGATATGTAATCTTTATATGAACATATTTGTAAGGAAATGGGTTGCCCGTTATGGACCGAGAGTTCTAGTAGAGATGATAGCGATAAGAGGACTGAAAGTGATGAGCGAGTTGATTTGGATGTGGATTACCACTTTGTGAATGATGTCCATACTCTTTTTTACAGACAAATCCAAGTCGGGGGAGGCGAGATCCAGAGCCAGGTTCCAGCAGTATCAATGGAGCGAGTAGCTCCCATTCTGTTGTGAGAGATCCTGATGTGAGGAGCATCGCGTAAGCTTTTGATTGGACCAAATTTTATACTAGATACTCCATAGACCCCAATATTTACCATCTCCTTCATTGTAATGGTCCCTTGGACTTGAATGTCGTGAGAAAACGTGAGGATATTGTCATTGCCTACCCTTCCCAGTTTAGGTTGGCTTTGCGCCTTCCTCTTGACCCCCTTTATAAGCTTTTTCCTTAGTGAATTATCAGATGTTGTGATAGATCTCCACCCCAATGACATTAGGATCATTACCTCTTTTATAGTCGTTTGTAAAGGACATCGCCATGAGCCTTCTATGCCTCTACTAAGAGAATACTTTGATGTTATGAAAGTTCATTCCGCAGATAACCATAGGGCCACCTTTAAGACTAGTACCAAGAATAAGTTGTTGACCATCACTACAAGAAAAAGGGCTTTTTATGACAATATCTTTTGGAAGGGCTAAAATGCGGTCCCAACTACCTATTTTTGGGAAGGCATGAATATCCGTGCCAAATACTCTAGTATTTGGCATCACCTCATTGGCCAGTCCCCACTAATTACTCAACTTGGTGTTAAGTCTGCCCTAAACCCCGATGAGCAACATGCCAAAGTTGATTTCGCTATGGTTTTAGCTAGACATGGTAATAAGGCCCTGTTCTCTTGGAGATTAATCTTGCGAAATGAAGACATTATGAAGCAAGTTGGGATTTCACCTTGTTTAGTTGGAAGAGTGGTTCCTATAATCTTGTTTGAATATTCCGCTTCATTTGAAGGATGGGTAGTTCATGACAATGGGATATTTGCTTCCAATTGTATTTCTTGTCAGAGGGATATCAATGTTTGTGTCTCGATTCATATTCTTGCGGGTGAATATCCAATTTTATGTTTCTCTCTTAACCCATTTAATTAAATGTCTTGCTAATACCAGTTTTTAACTTTTTATTGATCTAACAGATTTTGAAAACATAAATATTGCAGCGCAAAAGGTTGCACATCTGGAGAAGCTGAGGGTTGAGCGAAATGCCGCTAAAGATCGTCAAGTCGCCTCGAGGGGACTGCCTGAAAGCGCAAACATAGTGATTCCAAATTCCACTGACGACAAGGATACGTAGGCCATTGCTTTGGGGAAGCATGAATCCGCTGCAACTGGGAAGCCGCAAAAGAAATCCAGGGAATTGGAGAAGAATTCCATTGTGGAATATAAAGCTGGTGATGAAGAGTCCATCCCGCCTAACACTCATTCCAATCAGGTTTCTCGACAGGTCCTGTATAGCACACACAGATGAGTTAAATTGCAGTGCAGTGAATATCGTCAGATAGTTGAGAAAATGAAATTAAATTGCAGCTTAAATTTGGAATAAAAAGAACACGAGAGAGAGTAATGGTGTCCGTCAGACGAACAGATCCCTCTGTATGAGCCAAAATCGATGACCCATTAGGCAAACCGACAGGACAAGCTGGTATAGTCCGAGAATTAAGAAGACACGAGGCGTTTCCGATTACATGATTCGAAGCACCTGTATCAATTATCCATGAAGTTGAATCAAACTTACCTTGGAGACGATCATTTGAGATTTGGGAATTACCGACAAGGCTTGCCAAAGCCTGCCATTGATCAGCTGTAAATGATGAAGAAGAAGCCACAGAGGGAGATCCTACAACAGCTGCACCAACAGTAACAGGGCCACGATCCGGTGGCGTAGTAGTTTCGCTGCTTTCGCGAGGAGAACCCCTACCTCGCCCATTTTGCGGACGACCACCGCCGCGAGCATTGGATTTGTTGCGTTGTTCAAGCCACCAATCCGGATATCCATGTAATTCAAAACATGTGGTACTGATGGGTTAAAACTCCCACTTGTAATAAAAACACCTCGCAAGTGTACGAGTGTCGTTGCGATAGCGTACACAAGTAAGGGGTCGAATCCACAGGGAATTGTTGGGTGATTGAGTCGATTTGAGTAGTGTAAAACAACAATAATAAAACAAGTAAAAGGGGGGAGGGGTTGATTTTTATAATAACGAACAACTACAATTATCAAGATTAAAATTAACGCTAGGAAAGACAAGTAAACAAAGAGAGCAAATTTAACTAGAGATTAAAACAATAATAAGAGGGGATTCCATGGATTGGATTTCATTTATTCACTAAATACTATGCCATTAATTTAGAAAAATATATTAATTTCTATCTTGGGTTCAATCACCAAAGTCAAGATTGGTACGGTAAGGCCGCCGGATCACAATCTATTATTTCCAAATCAATTACTTTTCGCAAATCAAGTCCAAGCAATTAAAAAGGAAAGCTTTGAGCTTTAAAGATTTTTATGAACCAAAACCCATGTAGCATCAATCAAGAAAACCAAAAGATTTCAACATCTAGCAAAGTCTAAGTCAAAATCCCCAAATCAATATAAGAAATTGACACCCAAAAAGTAACAAGGAAGAAATTCGGAATCAACCACAATTTAATCCAAGAAACTTTCATGAAAATAGCAAAGATGAACAAGACATCAATTAATGAGATAAAATACTTAATGGCATAACATAAATGACTAAATTACTATCCAATCCATGAAATAGAAAATACTAACTACTCATAATAATGAAGATTACAAAAGAAAAATAAAGAAAACAAAACCTTCATAAAAATGGAACAATGGCGGAAAGGAGGACTGCTCCTCCTTCAAAACAATCGCCTCCTTCCGTTCCCAAAATAATACCCTTCTTCCAGTTCCTAGAACAAAAACTCACTCTTTTCTAAAATTATACAACCTATTATATTTATACTACTAGGAAACAAAAGGCTGAAAATGGCATAGGTATTGGGCCAAGAATTAATAAAGTCCACCAAAAATAAAAGAAGGCCCAAAATTGCAATTAAAACAGGCTGGGAGAAGGCCTAGGCGTGGGCTAGGACTGGAAATGGCTTGGGCCGCTTGGAAAAATTGATGTGGAGGAGAAACATGGGCGGTCGCTGAAGTGGGCTTGGGCGATCGCCGATACGTCTCGGCCAAACAAGGGCGGTAACAGAGAATTGATGGGCGGTCGCCGTAACTTTGCACTGGCCAAATCCTTGCTTTCTTTATTTATTTCTTTTGTTAAATCTTTATTACTCCCTCCGTCTCGCATTTTAATTTTTTCTTCACTTCCAATCACCATTTTTCCTCCTTTTCAACCTGAAAATAAAATAACACTAACAAAATAATTAAACTACATTTTTACTCGGAAATTTTGCAATAAATAGAATTTAGAACATATAAAATGGATATAAAAATATATCCATCAAATACCCCCAAACCTATCTTTTGCTCGTCCCCGAGTAAAATAAAACACGAATATACTAAATACTACCCATAATTCTAAAACTAAAAATGACCAAGCAAACAAATAAAAACATATTTTTGGGTGTTATTCACAATATAAAAAGTTTGACACCATCGGTCTCAAAATTTTGTTCAAAATTGCAATCCATCATGTGCCATCATAGACATAAACTTACCATTTCACTAACACAAACCAATTATGATTCTTTTCACCGTGAAGAGATGTGATGGGGGATCATTGCCAACAAAGTAAGATACTTTATGGGTTCACTAAAGAAATATCCTAAATCAAGAATGATAATGCAAAAAACATAGAAAGGTTTCCATAAGCACTTTCACACAATTGTCAATCCGCTTAATCCATATTGAAACCATGGCTTAGGAAGTTATCTAATTTACATTATAACCTCACTACAAGTAAGCTTTCACTCAAAATGTAGCTTCACCATATTTCTTTCATGGCCAAATCAACTTTGACATATTAAGGGGCAAGATAAACAAATAAGCACAAACTAGTGTCTTCGTAGGTACAAGAAAGTTAATTCAATCTCGGAGTAGGAATCGGTACCAAGGATTCAACTTTTTTTTTTTCGTGCTTTGATCCTTGCCATTCCATGACTCTTGTTTACGAAGACACATTTATTTTCATTTCTTTTTTTCTTTTCTTTTTTTTCTTCATCTTTTTTTTTTTTTTCTCTTTTTTTTTTACAATGAATAATACATCAAAGATACTTGCCCCTTATCAACATTACAATCCCACACTCCTAAGTTGACCACATAAGCCATGCCCAATATCTCATAAACTCTTGACTTGTTATTGACAATTGTGCAATCGTGTTCTAGCTACCCCGGATATGTAAAGTAATCCCATAACGGTCACTTAAATTGGTGATCATGATCCCGTGCAAGTAAAGTGTTGTGGTGAAAAGAGAAACAAAATAGGTATGTTCTAATGCAACTCTACTTTTATACTATGATGGCACATAAGATGCAAGAACCAAAAACAAACAAATCACAACATCCCAACCATGGGTGGCAACCAAACTATATAGTGAGCAACACAATTTTCAATCTTTTTTTTTTCTTAAATCTTGACCGCACCAAAGGTTGCCTACGTCCCCAAAACAATGAGCGGACTACTCATTGAAATAGGCTCAGGTCACCGTAGTTCAAACATGTCCCCTCAATAAATGGGCCAAGAATTAATAAAGTCCACCAAAAACCAAGGAAGGCCCAAACTGCAATTAGGCGCTGGAAAACTGAAATGGCCTTGACGAGGGACAAATTGGCGTGGACAACAAAGGAATTGGCTTGGAGAAAATTTGCCTTTGGGCGACCGCCGTTGAGGCTTGGGCGGCCGCCGTTGGGCCACGGCCTTGTTTGGGCGGTCGCCGTTGTTAGCCAAAATGTGTTTTCTTTTTCTTCTTTTCTTTTGGTACTCCTTTCGCTCCGTCTCAAATTTTAATCGTTTCTCCACCTTAAACCACCCACTTTTCCACCATTTCAACCTGAAAATAAAATAACACTAACAAAATAATTAAACTACTATTTTACTCGAAAATTTTGCAATAAATAGAATTTAGAACGTATAAAATGGATATAAAAATGTATCCATCAAATACCCCCAAACCTATCTTTTGCTCGTCCCCGAGTAAAACATAACATAGCTAAATAATAATAACTAACAAGTCAACAATAATAAAAATAAACCCAAATTTTTATGTTGTCCAAAAATGCTATAGGCTTGCCCAATGTAAGTCTCAGAAACTTCACCAATTATACCAAAAATGCATGTTCATCATAACAAGAAATTATAATCACATTGAATCATTCAACCCTCGATTTTCATCTTAGCCGGTGAATGGAATTGATGGTTTGGATCATTGTCACCAACCTAAATCTCGTTATAGGGTCGTTTTGTCATGTCCTAACTCAAAAGAGGATGAATATACACTAAAGCATACGAAAGGTGTCCATAGGCACTCTTACACAATTGCTAACCCGGCTAATCATATTGGGAACATGGCTTAGGAAGTTCACTACAATTACAATGAATCCTCACTACAAAACTCTTCCTTGGTCACTTACAAACACTCAAAGATAGGGGGACAAGTTGAACCGCTAAACATATTATTTGTGTCACGTAGGTACAAGAATGCTTAATCATTCTCGGAGCGGGAATCGGTACCAAGGATTCAACTTTTTTTTTTTTTTGATATTTCTCGTGCTTTTTCTTTAATCCTTGCCATTCCTTTCCTCTTCTTAACGCGACACTTATTCTTCTATTTTTCTCTTTTTTTTTTTTTTTTTTTTTTAACATACATAACTTGATACTTGCCCCCTATTTACAATACAATACAAGCCAAGATTTCCTAAGTTGACCAACTCAAGCCATGCCCCAATATTCACTAGCCTATTTGACTTGATATTAGCAATTGTGCAATCATGTTCTAGCAACCCCGAAAATGACAAAATGATCCTATAAAAGTACTTAGGCAAAATGACAATGATCCGGACAAGAATGGAAGTGAAATGATGATGGTGCAATCTAAGGTTTAAATGATTCAATATGCTTTCAATTCCCAACATGACAACACACAAAATGGCAATACAAAATACATCTCTCATATCATCATAGACTTCAATGGCAACCTCAAAATTTAGCAAAAATGGACAACATTTTTTTTTAGAGGGGACAACTATAAACACTCCCTTATAAACCCACAAACTCGGGGAGATGCCTACCCCCAAACCTAAAACATGCTATGTCCTCATAGCAAGGAACTAAAACATGTTTTGTGTTTGAAGGATGGCAAGACACTACAAAGCAAGTAAATGACATAAAATAAATCATACCACTTGGGGTGCCTCCCAAGAGCGCGTTTGGTTAAGGTCGTTAGCTCGACCGGAGCCCTCATTTGACTTTAACTTTCACCTTTCTTCCTTTTGCCCACTTTACATTCTCGCGGGTCTTGATTTTCATATTACGCCCCATAAATATTCCCCGAATTGTGATATCATCGAGCACTCGAGGGAATTTTTGACATTGAAGATTCATGGGCTCTTGATCTTGGGAGTCCTTACCACTTTCTTCATCATTAACAATGGGAGGGAGGACCAAAATACCGAAGGGTTCTTCTTGGGCACTTTCCATGAATTGAGGTGGGCATTCATTCATGCATGACTTGTCGATCTTGGTGAGAGTGACCATATCTTCTTGAAGCTCATTGCCCCGCATCTCACCATAAAGAGCAAACTCAATTTCATCTACTTGCTCATGCCATGATTTTTCTATAATCTCTTTCGTCTCAATATAACCCGAACTATCATACAATTGCACTTCATTAGAATTTTCATTGGAGGTTTCATAGACAAAATCCTCCGTTTCATTTTCCAAAAGTTGCTCTTGTTGTAGTTCGTTCTCAAGTTCTTCATCGGAGTCTTCATAGACAAAGTTCCCCAATGTGTCCCCCAATGGTTGTTCTTTGGGTAGTGAAAGAATCATATCCGTCAATTGTTGCATTTGTGCCTCCATCCTACTCATGGTTGCCATAAATTGCTTGTCTTGTTGACGTCTCTCCTCTTTCAACATAAGAGCTTCCTCTTTCAAAAGAAAATTATCCTCCTTCAAGAGGTGATATTCCTCCTCCCATTCATATTGTTCCGGAGGGACTGAACTTGTATCTTGCTCACATCCTCTCAATGCCTCTAGTATTTTAGTCACGTGAGCTCCCAACCTATCCATGGTTGCACCTAATCGTTGTTGTTGTTGACGATTTTCCTCCTTATATCTTTCTATAGCTTCCTCCCATGGTTGCTTTTCAAGTTGAGGATGAGAAGGCTCATAGTAATGTGGCTCATAACTGTTCCATCTGTGACTTTGAGAATGGAAGGGACTCCCCTTTTGTACCTGTGGATAACACTCAAGAGAAAACGTCCTCGAAGGACACTCATATGAAGCATGAGAGTATAATCCACAATAAACACACGACTCATAGATGCCATAATTATGCATCCTTGAGTCCACACAAAAATTTACACTACACAAATATTTATACTACCTAAGCTATTTACACTACCTAAATCAACAAATTCAACCTAAACAATTCCCCGGCAACGGCGCCAAAAACTTGATGGGTTAAAACTCCCACTTGTAATAAAAACACCTCGCAAGTGTACGAGTGTCGTTGCGATAGCGTACACAAGTAAGGGGTCGAATCCACAGGGAATTGTTGGGTGATTGAGTCGATTTGAGTAATGTAAAACAACAATAATAAAACAAGTAAAAGGGGGGAGGGGTTGGTTTTTATAATAACGAACAACTACAATTATCAAGATTAAAATTAACGCTAGGAAAGACAAGTAAACAAAGAGAGCAAATTTAACTAGAGATTAAAACAATAATAAGAGGGGATTCCATGGATTGGATTTCATTTATTCACAAAATACTATGCCATTAATTTAGAAAAATATATTAATTTCTATCTTGGGTTCAATTACCAAAGTCAAGATTGGTACGGTAAGGCCGCCGGATTACAATCTATTATTTCCAAATCAATTACTTTTCGCAAATCAAGTCCAAGCAATTAAAAAGGAAAGCTTTGAGCTTTAAAGATTTTTATGAACCAAAACCCATTTAGCATCAATCAAGAAAACCAAAAGATTTCAACATCTAGCAAAGTCTAAGTCAAAATCCCCAAATCAATATAAGAAATTGACACCCAAAAAGTAACAAGGAAGAAATTCGGAATCAACCACAATTTAATCCAAAAAACTTTCATGAAAATAGCAAAGATGAACAAGACATCAATTAATGAGATAAAATACTTAATGGCATAACATAAATGACTAAATTACTATCCAATCCATGAAATAGAAAATACTAACTACTCATAATAATGAAGATTACAAAAGAAAAATAAAGAAAACAAAACCTTCATAAAAATGGAACAATGGCGGAAAGGAGGACTGCTCCTCCTTCAAAACAATCGCCTCCTTCCGTTCCCAAAATAATACCCTTCTTCCGGTTCCAAGAACAAAAACTCACTCTTTTCTAAAATTATACAACCTATTATATTTATACTACTAGGAAACAAAAGGCTGAAAATGGCATAGGTATTGGGCCAAGAATTAATAAAGTCCACCAAAAACCAAGGAAGGCCCAAACTGCAATTAGGCGCTGGAAAACTGAAATGGCCTTGACGAGGGACAAATTGGCGTGGACAACAAAGGAATTGGCTTGGAGAAAATTGGCCTTTGGGCGACCGCCGTTGAGGCTTGGGCGGCCGCCGTTGGGCCTCGGCCTTGTTTGGGCGGTCGCCGTTGTTAGCCAAAATGTGTTTTCTTTTTCTTCTTTTCTTTTGGTACTCCTTTCGCTCCGTCTCAAATTTTAATCGTTTCTCCACCTTAAACCACCCACTTTTCCACCATTTCAACCTGAAAATAAAATAACACTAACAAAATAATTAAACTACTATTTTACTCGAAAATTTTGCAATAAATAGAATTTAGAACGTATAAAATGGATATAAAAATATATCCATCAAATACCCCCAAACCTATCTTTTGCTCGTCCCCGAGTAAAACAAAACACAAATATACTAAATACTACCCCACAATTCTAAAACTAAAGATGACCAAGCAAAACAAATAAAAACATATTTTTGGGTGCTATTCACAATATAAAAAGTTTGCCACCATCGGTCACAAAATTCTTTCCAAAATTGCAATCCATCATGTGCCATAATAAACATAAACTTACCATTGCACTAACACATACCAATTATGATTCTTTTCACCGTGAAGAGATGTGAGGGGAGATCATTGTCAACAAAGTAAGATAATTTATGGGTTCACTAAAGAAATATCCTAAATCAAGAATGATAATGCAAAAAGCATAGAAAGATTTCCATAAGCACTTTCACACAATTGTCAATCCGCTTAATACACATTGGGAACATGGCTTAGAAAGTTATCTAGTTTACATTATAACCTCACTACAAGTAAGCTTTCACTCAAAATGTAGCTACACCAACTTCCCTTCATGGCCACTTCAACTTTGACATATTAAGGGGCAAGTTAAACAAATAAGCACAAAATAGTGTATTCGTAGGTACAAGAAAGTTAATTCAATCTCGGAGTAGGAATCGGTACCAAGGATTCAACTTTTTTTTTTTTTTTCGTGCTTTGATCCTTGCCATTCCATGACTCTTCTTTACGAAGACACCTTTATTTTTTTCCTTTTTTTTTTTTTTTTTTTTTTTTTTAATAATACATCAAAGATACTTGCCCCTTATCAACATTACAATCCCACATTCCTAAGTTGACCACTTAAGTCATGCCCAATATCTCATAAACTATTGACTTGTTATTGACAATTGTGCAATCGTGTTCTAGCTACCCCGGATATGTAAAGCAATCCCATAACGGTCACCTAAATTGGTGACCATGATCCCGTGCATGCAAAGTGTTGTGGTGAAATGAAAAACAAAGTTGGTATGTTCTAATGCAACTCTACTTTTATAACTAAGATGGCACATAAGATGCAAGAACCCAAAAACAACTTATCACAACTTCACAAACCATGGGTGGCAACCCAACTATAAAGTGAGCAACACAATTTTCAAATTTTTTTTTTTTTAGCTAAACAAGACATCATACACTAACATTATAAGCATACTTCCACCCCCAAACCTAAATAGTGCTATGTCCTCATGGCCTAAAAACCAAAAGAAAGCAAAACTCAAATTCGAGGGGGGGGGAATGAAAAGTAAAAGACATAAAATAAAAAACGGAAAATTAAAAACGGAAAGCAAGTAAATTCGTACCATGTTTGGGTGCCTCCCAACTAGCGCTTTAGTTAAGGTCGTATAGCTAGACCGATGCCAAGGTTGTCTTTAACCTTCACCTTTCTCCCTTTTGCCCACTTCACCATCTCGCGGGTCTTCACTTTCAGTTTTAGCCCCATAAATATTCCCTTAGCTTGGATATTATTTTGTGCCCAAGGGAATTTTTGACATTTCATCTTTTTGGGCTTCTCCTCTGTTAAATTTTCACCACTTTCTTCACCCTCAAAAACAGGGGGAGGTACAAGAATGATAGAGGCTTTCACACTTTCAATGGGATAGAGAAGATCTTCGTTGAAACATTGTTTGTCAATTTGGTCGGGCCCAACCTCATCAACAATCACGTCCCCATCATATTTAAATTTCTCTTCCACCCCATATAGGGCCAACTCAATTTCATCACACACTTGGTCATGCCAAGTTTTCTCTACCTCCTCAGTCGGCCCACTCAATTCATCATCAACAACAACCACATTATCATTAGTAGCAGAGGGAGAGAGAGTTGGAAGTTCGTCACAATCGGAATCATCCTCCCAAAATTGTTTCGGAGGGACCAAACTTGTATCTTGCCCCCAACCCCTCAATGCCTCTACCATCTTACTTATCTGTTCTTCGAGCCTATTTAAAGTTGTAGCTCGTTGATGTTGTTGTTGAAGATTTTCCTCCTGCATTCTTATCAAAGCCTCCTGCCATGGTTGTATTTTAGGTTCCGGGGGATCATAAGAATGTGGCTCATAACTGTTCCATGCTTGGCTTTGGTTTTCCCACTCATGATTGTAGGAGTCGGGAAAATGTTCATATTGTTTCTACGGATGGAACGGACTCATCTCTTGTACCTGTGGATAACACTCAAAAGAATACGTCCTCGAAGGACACTCATATGAAGCATGGGAGTATAATCCACAATAAACACACGACTCACAAATGCCAAAATTATGCATCTTTGAGTCCACACAAATATTTACACTACACAAATATTTACACTACCTAAGCTATTTACACTACCTAAATCAACAAATTCAACCTAAACAATTCCCCGGCAACGGCGCCAAAAACTTGATGGATATTAATATTTCTCTACCCACTTGTAATAAAAACACCTCGCAAGTGTACGAGTGTCGTTGTGATAGCGTACACAAGTAAGGGGTCGAATCCACAGGGAATTGTTGGGTGATTGAGTCGATTTGAGTAATGCAAAACAACAATAATAAAACAAATAAAAAGGGGGGGGTTGGTTTTGAAAATAACGAACAACTACAAAGATCAAGATTTAAATTTTACGCTAGGAAAGACAAGTAAACAAAGAGAGCAAATTCAAATAGAGATTAAAACAATAATAAGAGGGGATTTCATGGATTGGATTTCATTTAATCACAAAATACTATGCCATTAATTTGGAAAAATATATTAATTTCTATCTTGGGTTCAATCACCAAAGTCAAGATTGGTACGGTAAGGCCGCCGGATTTCAATCTATTCATTTCTATTCAATCACTTTTCGCAAATCAAGTCCAAGTGATTAAAAAGGAAAGCTTTAAGTTTTAAAGATTTTATGAACCAAAACCCATGTAGTATCAATCAAGAAAACCAATAGATTTCAACATCTAGCAAAGTCTAAGTCAAAATCCCCAAATCAATATAAGAAATTGACACCCATAAAGTAAAAAGGAAGAAATTAGGAATCAACCACAATTTAATCCAATAATCTTTCATGAAAATAGCAAAGATGAACAAGATATCAATTAATGAGATAAAATAATCAATGACATAACATAAGTAGTGACTAAATTACCATCCAATCCATGAAATAAAAATATTAACTACTCATAATACTAATATTTACAAAATAAAAATAAAGAAACAAAAACCTTAGGTTGGAACAATGGAGGACTGCCCTCCTGCCGCCTCCTTCCAGTTCCAAGAACAAAAACTAAACCTAAAATATTACACATTTTTTTATTTATACTCCAGGATAAACTGAATAGGCCTAGGAAGAAAATGGGATTAATTGGATTCGGCCCAAGCAAAAACAAAGGAAGGCCCAAAACAAAAACCAAGGAAGACCCAAACTGCAATTAGGCGCTGGAAAACTGAAATGGCCTTGGCGAGGGACAAATTGGCGTGGACAAAACAAAGGAATTGGCTTGGAGAAAATTGGCCTTTGGGCGATCGCCGTTGAGGCTTGGGCGGCCGCCGTTGGGCCTCGGCCTTTGCTAGCCAAAATGTGTTTTCTTTTTCTTCTTTTCTTTTGGTACTACTCCCTTCGCTCCGTCTCAAATTTTAATCTTTTCTCCACCTTAAACCACCCACTTTTCCACCATTTCAACCTGAAAATAAAATAACACTAACAAAATAATTAAACTACTATTTTACTCGAAAATTTTGCAATAAATAGAATTTAGAACGTATAAAATGGATATAAAAATGTATCCATCAGGTACTATCATGACCCATCTTTTTACAATGAGTACATGTGAGATGGGATTTATCAGGGTTGTCGCGACCACGAGCTCCACCAGTACGAACAACAAAACTTACCACATCTTCAAGAACAGGTTTGGACCCGCTCATCCTGAGCCACCAATTTATATGCCCTGTCAAGACCAGGAAGAGGATCCATAAATAAAATATTGGTGCGAGTATTGGCATGATACTCGAAATTCAAACCCATAAGGAATTGATGAAGCTTGCCTATCTCTCTGCGATTGGCATGTTGTTGAGCAGCCGTGCAGTTTTCACAACAAGTGCAATTAATCAAAGGTTCATGGCTATGGAGTTCTTCCCAACACCCAGTCAATTTGCCAAAATATGTGGCCACCGACATGCCCTTAGTTTGCTCACAACGAGCAATAGACGCCTTCAATTGTTGAATACGTGGACCGTCAACCACATCATACCGATTTTTGAGAGAGTCCCATAAACGTTTAGCATCTCTAAATTTCGAGAGAGTGCTTTTGACATTATATTCAATAGTATTCATGATCCAAGAAATCAACATGGCATGAATAGTATTCCAATCGGAAGTGGTGCAAGGAAGAACAGGTTGAGTAATCGTACCATCTAGAAAACCAAATTTTCGGCGAGCTTCAAGAGCTGTTTGCATATCACTGGCCCAATCATCATAATTTTCACCATTGAAACGAGTAGGAGTAATAAAATCTCCTGGCTTATCTTGAGGACCAAGGTAAAAAGGAGAATTATATTCGATTTTAGGGGGATTATTGACGATAGCATCATTCCCCGCCTTGAATATAGACTTGTGTATGATGTCGCTCTGATACCATGTAGGAAAAGAATTTAAGATTTTCCCAAAACTTGAATTCTCATTGATCAACTTGTGAATATATATAGTTACAATGAAATTTGATAAAAGAGAGTTCTATTCTAAAGAGGAGAATAAAACCTAGGCTGAAAGGAATTAGGAAACTACTGAAAACAAGGAAAAAGATCCGCCAGATTTACGGGCCTGGGCGGTCGCCCACTTGGCCTGGGCGGTCGCCAGTTGTACAGACGTTTTGGCGTTGCATGGTTTTGATCTTGGGCGGTCGCCCACTTGGCCTGGTGAAATTACCCGGATCCGAGCAGGCCTCGCGGCCCCGGCATCTGGCATCTTTCGCGTTGGAGCGGTCTCGCCGTTTGTTTTCGCATTTGTAGAGTCGCCACGCCGTTTTTATTAAGCCCAAAACATTGAAAAAGGGCATCAGTTTAAAGATAATTTTAAACTGTTTTTGTGTGATGAGATTTTGAGTTCGGAGGTCAGATGACTCCCCGGGAAGAGAATATTAGAATATTAGAGCTCACCCGAGTAGCCTCGTAAAACGAGTCTTTCGGATACCCTAATATCCTTTAAATGTTGTGTGTGTGTGTGTGTGTGCTTTTAAAAATGCATCTTTGTATCGGATGTCTACATTGTATGCTATGTATGGAAATGTATTGAAATAGTATAGGAAGGAAGCCTTACCAATGTTGGTTCGTGTCTGTCTTCCGGGGGAATGGTGTTTGAGGTCGGAGTAGCGTTTCGATATGGATCGGGATTGCTTCGGGAGGGACCCGGTTGTACGCGGACGAGTTTCGGCGTGAGTTGAGGTTGTAGGCTGCGTTCGGGCGGAGGTTCGGCGTGCGTGGGGATCGTCGGGATCACTCGGGCGAGAGGTTCGGCGTGCGTTGTGGTGGCGTGGAGTCACTCGGGCGAGGTTCGGCGTGGTTTGGGATCGTCGGTTTGACTCGGAAAGAGCGGGACACCGTGGAAAGATCGTGCGAGGCCTCGGAGTACCACGAGGGGCCTCAGAGTACCTCGAGAGTGCCTCGGGGCAGCGCGGGAGCGTCTCGGGAGCGCTCGGGAGGCTTCGGAGCACCACAAGGGAGCTCGGAAGGCCTCGGAAGGATCCGAAAGGGGCGGGAGTGCCTCGAGAGGACTTAGAGGGGAGCCGAGAAGGCTAAGGGAGGAAGGGAGAAGAGGGAGATGTTTGAAAATGAGGAGGGGAAGCCCTCTATTTATAGTAAAAATTTCGGAGCAAAGAGGTCCGTACGGACCTTCTTGGTTATCCAGAATTTTGGATTTTCTCGATTTGAGGAATGCGCAATGATGGAGAATATTCTGGAATGATGGTGTTCCACGAGCAATAAGGTCCGTACGGACCATCTTGCATGCAAAGAGGTCCGTCTGGACCAACTCTGCTGAGGAAGTAATCATTTTCCCGGGATTTGAGGGAATATTGTGGACTTTAAGGGGATTCGGTAATCATTGAAACAAAGAGGTCCGTACGGACCTTAATTGCTTTTCTTCGATTTCACGAAAATTCCCAAAAGGTCCTTTTGTCCCTTTTTATCCCGAAAGGCTCCTCCCTTGGTTTGGTTGGGGGTTTGAGAGGGTTTTGAGAGGGTTTTGAGTGAGAGAGGTCTCACGAGGCTGCGTGGATGAGTCTACGGTGTTTCCCGTGTGTTTGAAAGGGGGTGATCCAGTTGGGGTACTTACGAAGCCCCTCGACGACGTCACTTATGAAAGAAGTGGGGTCGCCCAGATAAGATAAGGGTCCTAATGGATCGCGTCTTTGGGAGAGGAAGTGGCCAGTGAGGGTCAATGTGAGGACGTGGTGGTGTCCTTTTGTGTGACCGTTTAGGTCAATAAATTTGGACCCTGTGATAGGATTCCTACGTATCCTGGCGGGAATCAAGCACAGTCGTAGTTCGAGGTCGTGAATTTGTGAGTGCATGTGGGCGTGGTGGTGCCACGAAGTGTTGTGTGACCGCCGAGGTCGGTGGTAAGGACGTGGTGGTGTCTGGGATGTGGTGACCGCCGAGGTCAATTGTGAGGACGTGGTGGTGTCTGGGTGACCGCATAGGTCAATGGCTTGGACCGTGATAGGATTCCTACATATCCCTGGCGGGAATCAAGCCTGGTCGTAGTTCAGAGGTCGTGAATTTGTGAGTGCGGGCGTGGTGGTGCCCTGAAGTGTTGTGTGACCGCCGAGGTCAATTGTGAGGACGTGGTGGTGTCCTGGGATGGAAATTTTATGATTTTCCTAATCGGGTGGTTTAAGGCCTTCCGGGCCGGGGATAGAGTGAGGACTGAATCGTCTTGGTTGCGGTTGGTGCCTTGGAGGACTTTGAATCGTCTTACGGTTGCGGTTGGTGCCACGCTGGAGGACTTTGAATCGTCTTACGGCGGCGGTTGGTGCCACGCTGAGGACTTTGAATCGTCTTGCTCGGGCGGCGGTTGGTGCCACGCCGGAGGACTTTGAATCGTCTTCGCGGCGGTTGGTGCCACGCTGGAGGACTTTGAATCGTCTTACGGCGGCGGTTGGTGCCACGTGGAGAGGACTTTGAATCGTCTTCGGCGGCGGTTGGTGCCACGCTGAGGACTTTGAATCGTCATGCGGCGGCGGTTGGTGCCACGGGAGGACTTTGAATCGTCATCGCGGCGGTTGGACGTAATGCGCGAGGACTTTGAATCGTCTTCTAGCCGCTTGATTGGTGCCACGTTTGGAGGACTTTGAATCGTCTTACGGCGGCGGTTTGATGTAATGCGCGAGGACTTTGAATCGTCTTCTAGCCGCAGTTGTGGAGGCATGGCTGCCTTGTGCTGAGAGGCGTAGATGCCTTTGTGTTTTTGCATGTTGAGTAGAAGGTTGGACTTACGATGACTAGGTGCTTGCGTTGCCGTTGAAGTGGGCAAGGATGACGGTCGGTGATTGCTTCATCATTTGGCGTTTTGGAGGCGCTTCGTGCCTTGGGACTTGTACTCGGAGGTGTTGGCTCCTTCTTGTGCTTGTTTTGCCGTTGAGTGGGCAAGGATGATGGCGGTCTTTGAGGATTTGCGATCTGTATGACTTCCCTTTCGACTTGTTGGGGGAGGAGCTCGGGCTTACTTTGATGGCCGGTGCTTGCGTTGCCGTTGAAGTGGGCGAGGACCGGTCTTACGTTGATGGCCGGTGCTTGAATTGTTGGGGATGCGTGACCTTGTAGGGGCCCTTTCCTGTTGGGAAGATGACTTCGGACCTCTTTTGAGGGCCAGTGGTTGAGTTGTCGTTGAGCGTTTGGAGGCGTCTTGTGCCTTGATATTCGTGCTGGGAGGTGTTGGCTCCTTCTTGAATTGCCGTTTGAGTGGGCGAGGATCGGGCTTACACTGACTGCCGGGGATTGATTTGCCGTTGAAGTGGGCGAGGACCGGTCTTACGCTTGACGGCCGGGGGTTGAATTGCCGTTGGAGTGGGCGAGGACCGGTCTTAAGGCCGACGGCCGGGGTTGAATTGCCGTTGGAGTGGGCGAGACCGGTCTTACGGCGACGGCCGGGGTTGAATTGCCGTTGGAGTGGGCGAGGACCGGTCTAACGCAGACGGCCGAGGTTGAATTGCCGTTGGAGTGGGCGAGGACCGGTCTTACGCTTGGCGGCGGGGTTGAATTGCCGTTGGAGTGGCGGCGAGGACCGGTCTTACGCTTGACGGCCGGGGTTGAATTGCCGTTGGAGTGGCGAGGACCGGTCTTACGCTTGGCGGCCGGGGTTGAATTGCCGTTGGAGTGGCGAGGACCGGTCTTACGGCCGACGGGGGGGTTGAATTGCCGTTGGAGTGGGCGAGGACCGGTCTTACGCTGACGGCCGGGGGTTGAATTGCCGTTGGAGTGGGCGAGGACCGGTCTTACGCTGACGGCCGGTGGTTGAATTGCCGTTGGAGTGGGCGAGGACCGGTCTTACGCTTGACGGCCGGTGGTTGAATTGCCGTTGAAGTGGGCGAGGACCGGTCTTACGCTTGACGGCCGGTGGTTGAACTGCCGTTGAAGTGGGCGAGGATCGGTCTTACGTTTGATGGCCGATGGTTGAATTGCCGTTGAAGTGGGCGAGCAACGGATGGAGCTTCAAAGGAATTGGATTTCGTTCGTTCCATCTTCGAAGAACCCGGATGTCTTGTATCCGAATCCGGAGGTGCACAATCGTCGCTCTACGAACGTCGGGGAGGTAAGAAATCTGTTCCGTTTTGATTCCCTGCTCGAATTTTTGAATGCTAGGACTAGGTTTTAGTTTTTCGCATTTTTTGAATTTTTTGTTATTTTTTTATGCCTTTTTTTTGTGAAATTCTTGATGAATTGTTGAAAATGGACATGTGAAAATTGTGGGTATGTGTATTTTGTGCAGAAATGTGTAGATTAGCTTTTATTTGTGAAAATAAAGTGCTTCTCTAATGAAATGCATGCTTTGGTGTTTTGTACCGTATGCTATTTATGTATGTACATTATGAGAAAAATTATCGTGTAGTGATAATTTTTGTGAAAAAAATGTGACATGTGCCGTGTTTTGTGACGGGTTATATGTGAAAGTGTGTGCCGTGTAGGGACGGATTTTTTTTTTTTTGTGTTATGCATATGTGTCGTGCCGTGTTTTTGGGTGACGGACTCTGTGGGGAAAATATGTGTAATATGTGCTGTGTTGGGACGGATTTTCTTTAGAAAATGTGTCGTGTAGGGTTTAATCCCCCCCCCTTTTTTTTTCTTTTGAGAAAATGTGTACAGTGTGTGCCGTGTTTTTGTGACGGACTGCATGGGAAAAATTATATGCATGATATATGTGAAAATTATGTGCATTATATGTGCATTATATGTGAGAAATATGTGCATTGTGTGCCGTGTTTTGTGACGGGTTACACGGAAAAATTATATGTATAATGTATGTGAAAATTATGTGCAATATGTGTCGTGTTTTGTGACGGGTTATATGTGCCTTTTAAGTACTGTGATTGACGTACCTTTGCTGTGTTTACCTGCAGGATGCGGGGCTTATGGCCAGGAAGGCCAAGAGGATGAAGACTCGGGGATCGCTCGAGGTCATTGTGGAGCTATGGCGGCGGATGCCCGATATTTCCGTGGACGGTAGGCCGAGTCCGGAGGCTGGTTTATGCTTCGGCCTAGGTGTGTTCGTTGAGAACACATTTGGAGTGTCGACACGAGGAAGAACAAGAGTGTCTTCACGGGTTTATACGAGTATTGGTGGGATACCACCCACACCTTCCACACAGTGGGGCGAGGTGACGGTGATGGCCACTGATTTTTCTTTGCTAATTGCAGGGCTCTCCTTGAAAGGGGAGCACATGCGGTGGAGGGATATGATAGGCGATGATGTGTTGGCCGAGGCTGCTTTGGGCTTTGAGCCTCGTCCTCGCGAGGGCACAGGGATCTTTGTATAGCGACGTGGAGATGAGGATCACGGCCGGTATTGGGGCCTACATCCGGGTACCGGCCGGGTGGCGACGGAGCGGTTGGCGCGCTCCTTTTTGTGGTATGCCTTGTCAGAGACTTTGTTCTCGAACCACGCGACCGCGGCTCCCTTTGCTCTGCTGGAGAGTTTGATTGACTGGATAGGGTGCGTGACATTGCTTGGGGCGAGCGAGCTTGGGCGAGCTCTACTTCTCCTTGGACCGGTTTAGCCCAGGGTGTGGCTTGATTCGTTGGTTTGTTTTTGACTTTGCTCACGGAGGTATGAGTTTATTCTTTGTTTTTGATTTAGCGATCTGTCATTTCTCCATTGTCTTTTACCTTGAGCCTTCTCTGTTTTTGTCACAGTGTGGTTTTATGAGGTTTTCAGGTGCTTCAGTGGGATAGGGATCCACAGGTACATTCTTTGCGTATCTGCTATGCTAGGGGCACAGGGCTCGTACGGCGAGGAAGAGGAGGACCGGCGGGGAAGCTCACCATCGCCTACGAGGGATGTGCGGGAGCGTTTGGAGAGGGATAGCCGGAGGGGTTCGTCTTGTTCCGTGGGCTCGGTATGAGGGGATGAGTTTGAGGGCTCCCGAGGTGACAGCGCGGCGGAAGATCTTTGCGGGGCTTGACTTGTGACGTCATGTACCTGGGGAGCGGGTCTTACGCGGCGTGGCCGGTGTGCTTCCCGTGGCTCAGAGGACCCTCCCTTTGGGATGCTTGACTCCGGGATATGGATGTGCTTGACTTCGAGAGGTACCTTGGCGGTGTCGGTGCCGAGGAGTTCATTTTGTATGGAGAGGAGTACGGGGCCTTCGTGAGGAGGAAGGCGAGGACGCCGCGAGTGCGGCGCGGGAGAGAGGGCGGCCCGCGAGCTCCCCCGGAGGTTCCCGATGCGGGGCCGAATTTCACGTACGTCCGCGAGGGACGGATCGAGAGGAGGGTGTGCATGCCGTTCTGGCGAGCTCTGCTTGCATCTGAAGTGGATCCCAGACAGATCGGTGAGTGTGCGACTCTTTTCCATCTTGGCATCTTTTACGCATTTTCTCTTTTTGTTGTCGAGTATAAGCGTATTCTTTGAGCGTTTCCTTGGCCGCTTGTTGGTGCGGAGTCCGGGGAGAGCCTATGATATCTTGACTCGCCGTTACGTGGCGATGAGGTCGTTTGCGAAGAAGATGGCTTCGAAGATATCTTGCCGGTCTTCGCGACGCGTGCCGGCGTACGAGCCTATGCCTTCGAGGCACTGTAGACGTTCCTCCGCCTAGAGCGGCGGAGCCGCAGCGGGGAGGGACCTTTGAGGCGGCATAGCATGGATGCGGGGACATCTTCGGGAGGCTGCGGGGCCTTCGAGGAGCGGCCCTTTTATCGGTTCATGCCTCGCATGGCGCACGGGGTGAGGGTTCCTCGAGCCTTCTTTCTTTGATCCTTTCGCCGGATTTGATCCTTGAGTACTTTTCGTGGGAGCCTCCGTGGGTGCTCGGTATTCGACGACGAGGATGTGACGGGCGAGTTATTTGGGATGCCCGACTTTTCTTTGGAGGACCTCGGGGAGGATGATGATGCTTGAGGATTCGATTAGTATTCATTTGCTTTCCCTCTTTTCATATCCCTCCTTTTTTTTTTGTTTAGCAGCAGACATTTATGGGTACACTGTAATAAAACACATGTATTTGCATGGCAAACAGTATTTTATTTTAAGATGTAATGTCATTTTTTGTGATTCCGGGATTGTCCTAGAAATTGTTGCTATTATTATTTTTTATTTTGTGCATGCCACGTGGCGAGAGTGTGTTTGTGGGTAGTGTTTGTTTGCGGGAATGGCTTTGGCAGGTGTTTGGGCGATTTGGAGCAAGGTTTCTTGAGGCTTTCGCGGAGAGGCAAGCACACTTCCTTGAGCGGTTGAAACGTGGATGCGGCGCCGTATGAGGCATCGAGAGACGGAGCTTTCGAGGTAAGGTTTCGTCTTTGCTCGGTTTGGTCTTTTAAGGAGTTGGTTCTGATTGGGATTTGTTGCGGGCTGCCGCGAAGTTACAGGATGTTAGGAGGCACGTGTCTTTGTTTCTCCTATAATGAAATGGTGCCCACTTTTGAGGATTTTCGGGCTTTGATTGGAGGGCCAGGAGGTGGAGGCCATCTCGCTTCCTTTGATTGGTGGTGTTCTTTGTGAGCGTGAAGCTTGCGAGACTTTCTTCGTACTTCGTTGGAAGAAGTGCGGGGCATGATCCTTGATTCGGGTCATATCGACATTTACGAGGCTGTAGGAGCGGTTCATGGTTGATGATGAGTGACGTCTCTTGGGATGTATTTGCCTTGTGCGTGATGGCGACGCTTTTACGAGTCGGTTCCACTTGGCATTTGTGATGGCGCTTTGCTAGATGTGGTAGGGCCTGCAGTGGAGAGGATATTGTCCCGTTGGTCTTTGGGGAGGCTCTTCATGGTATCGGCCAGTCGCGGCCCAGGGATCGTTTTATGAGAGGGAAGCCCGCTTTGCTCACCTTGTGGGCTGCGAGAGAGACTTCGAGCCATGCAGAGGCTCAGACGTCGTTTAGCCCGTGGTCATTTGCTCGGCGACCTCTTGTGTTGGATATGGATCGGTCACTTTGGGAGAGATGGATGGCACAACTTGGTACGCGTCGGATCATTTGGTGGGTTCATTGCTGGAGGATTGAGACCGGGAGGATCTTGCGGGAAGGGTCCTACGTTGTCGAGTTCCGGGTTTGTCTTGGTCCTCCTTCTATATTCCGTCGCTTGTTTCCGGCGGTTTGGGATGAAGCAGAGGCCTTTGTTGGGGCAGGATGACCTTGCTCTGCGGAGGTAGTTCCTCTTTGTATGGCGGCTTAGGTGCCTTCTTGTATTTTACGAGGGTATGGAAGTATTCCGCTTTCCCTCTGTGGTACTCCTTAGACGTCGGGGAGCGTTGTATTGGCGACTCGGTATACGGCTTTGGTATGAAGCGGCGTGTTGGGCGATCCCAAGTGGTCTTGGGAGAGCGAGGCGTGTAGCGATTACGGGACACGGTTGCCGTAGCGGCCTATTGCCTTAGGAGTTCGAAGCACAGTCGACCCTTTGGATGTGACGGGAGACACTTTGTTTGACTACGAGACTAGAGTTGACCGGCCGACGGGGAGAGGTCCTCTTTACGGACTCGCGGGGAGGAGATCCGAGCCGAAGCACGGGCGAATGAAGCCACGAGAGCTCTTGGATTGTTTGACTCTACGGGGAGGACCCCGGATCTCGGGCGAGAGACGCGAGTTGGTTCACGTGAAGCGAAAGAAGACTCGCCGGGGACGAGGGAAGAAAGGAAAGAATGGCGAGGGGACAAGCGCGAGATGGCGCGGAATGACCTCCTAGGTATCCATTCATTGCATTGCAAACACATTATTAGTTAAATGTATTAAATTTGTCTTTTAGCATGTTGTGAACTTGAGAGTAGACCGTGCTTGAACTCATCAAGAAATGTTGTAACCGTTAGTGATTTGTGATTTACTTTTAAAGCTTTGTCGAGACGCAAGATCTCTTGTTTGCCTTTATACATTGTGCACTTTGTCGGCGCCCATCTTTGGACTTTTTGTTGCATTCGCGGGCCCCGAAACGATGCAGGCCACGGCGGCAATCCCCTTTCTTTGAGGCTTTGTGCTTGGTGAGAGGTTGAATGCTCCCTTGACAAGTCGTTTTGACGGTCTTTTCGTAGCTTCCTTGCCTCTTGTTGGCGTCGGGCTCTTGACCACCTTTTTTTTGCGGCTTACGCTTGAGCTTCTTTTTTTTTTTTTTTGTGAGTCCTTGCTCGAGCTCTCTTTTTTGTTTTGTTTTTTTGTGAGCCCTTGCTCGAGCTCTCTTTTTGTTTTGTTTTTGAAGCGCGTGAGGCGAAGACAAGCCTGGCTTGGAAGCGGACATGAGTCGGTCGTTTGATCTTTGAGTGACCCTCGGATGTCCTTTGATGTTGCCGCCGTCGTTTGACTTGGTCAAGGTGGCTCTTGGGCGTGTTCTTGAAAAGTGCGGAGCTTGATGGAGGTCTTGGTTGACATTGAAACTTTTGACTTTTTGTGTATTTTTAGACCGGACCAATTAAGGTTGCCTACGTTCCCCGGACTAGAGGGCTCAGTCTGCGTAGTTCGACACTACATGGAGTGCCAAGAGATGCTGCAATTTGTTCTTCTTTAGGCGAAGTATCTGCGAAGTTTGCTTAGTTATTTGGATTCATGAAGGGATTGCCGTCCAGGTGCATTAACTTCATGGCGCCTCAGGAGAAGATCTTTTGAACCACGAAAGGGCCGATCCATGTGGGTTCCCATTTTCCCAGTGGGTTGGTTCGAGTGGGAGGCTTTTCTTTGAGTACAAGGTCACCTTCCACGATGTCTCGGGATTTGACTTTCTTGTCGAAAGCTCTAGCCATCTGCTTTGATAGGCTCGGACGTGTTCCATGGCCTTTAGTCGTCGCTCATCTAGCGAGCCAATTCGTCATGTCGGCCGGAGCCATTCGACTTCGTTGATGTCATTTTCAGCGGCACTCGGAGTGAGGGAATTTCTAGCTCGATGGGAAGGACCTTCCATCCCGTAGGTCGGGGCAAATGGGGTTTCTCCGTGGTACATTACGGCCGATGTGCGGTAGCCCCAAAGTGCAAGGTGCGGCTTCTCGGGCCAATCTCGTCCTCGGGTGGTCATTTTTCGAATGATCCGTTCGAGGGTTTTGTTTCTTTGCTTCCACGGCGCCGTTTGTTTGTGGCCGGTAGGGAGAAGATTTGTGGCGTGTGATCTTGAATTCGGCCCGATGCAGTCGAATTCCCCTTCGAAGTGTGAGCCATTATGCGATATGACCTCATTTGGGATGCCGTATCGGCGAGATGATGTTTTCCTTGAGAAATGCGCGACCTTCTTGGAGGTGAGTACCTTGTAGGACTTGGCTTCGACCCATTTGGTGAAGTAGTCGATGGCTACTAAGATGAACTTCGTGGCCAGATTCTTTGCTGGCGGAGCGATTTTCCCGATGACGTCAATTCCCAGTGGCAAAGGGCGAGGTGTAGTCATGCGGTAGAGATCGTGAGGTGGTAGATGATTGAGGTTGGAGAACCGTTGGCACTTATCGCGGCTTCGGACAAAGTGGATGCAATCTGCCTCCATGGAGATCCGGTAGTAGCCCATCACGAGAATGATTTGCATCGGGGCTCTGGCGTTCGTATGGGGACCGCAAGCCCCGTTGTGGACTTCGTTCATGAACTTGCTTGCTTCTTCTTGGGCGGCGGCGTAGGAGTGGCCCGTGGTAGCGTTTCTTGTATAACATGTCCCAGAGGATGACGAAGTGAGAGGCTAGGCGTTTAGGGCCATGATGCTCTTGGTTTTGACCCCTCACGTGTGTGGGTCTCCCTTGTTCTGAAGGTGGCTTCCCGCTCTTGAGGTATTGGAAAATCTGGTTATACCGTGGCTCGTTGACGGGCTTAGGTTACGGTTCGATCTCACAACGGTAGGCGAGGAATTTCCTTTCGTCCAGAGCTTTGAAGGGTTTGATTGCTTTTCCTTCGGGGATTTCCACAAGGGAAGCGAAGGTGGCTAAGGCATCTGCAAACTGTTTCGGTCTCTTGGCAAGTAATGGAAGGTGACCTCTTCGAATTGTGTGATGAGGTCCTACATGCGGGCATGGTATTTTTGCAAGCCGGGTCTATGGTTTTCCACTTGTTGGAGACTTGGTTGATGATCAAGGTGAGTCCCCATAAACTTCGAGTTTGGACATTCCTCTCGAGTGCGGCTTGTAGTCCGGCGGCGCGAGCTTCATATTCGGCGGCATTGTTGGTTACCTCGAAATTGAGCTTTATAGCAATTGGGGTGTGCTCGTCCTTGGGATCCACCAAGAGCATACCGATGCCGTTTCCCTTTTGGTTGGCCGCTCCGTCGAAGAACCGGTTGCCATCGGTTTTCGCCTTCGATTGCGAAGATTCCCTCGTCTGGAAATTGTGGTTCGGGGCCTCGAGCCTCGTCGGTTGGGAAATCGGCCGGTTGTTCGGCCATGGCCCGTCCCTTGATTGACTTTTTGGTTTACGTACTTGATGTCAAATTCCGCTAGGAAGAAAGACCATTTGGCGAGCCTCATTGACGAGAGATGGTTTGTCGAAGAGGTACTTGGCGGGTCCATTTTGGAAACCAAGTGTGCGTGTGCGGCTTGCATGTAGTGCCGTAGTTTCCCGACAACCCATACAGGCTGCGCGAGGTTTTCTCGAGGGTGAGTAATTGAGTTATTTGCCTTGAAACTTTCGGCAGCCCGAAGTAGATGGCGTTTCGACCCGTGACTCCTTCTTTTCTTGACGAGCATGGCTCCAAGCTGCGGTGTCGGTTCTGATTAGGTATAGCAACAGTGGCTTTTCCTCGTGGGGAGAACAGAGAATCGGAGGACTCACAAGGTATGCTTTTATTTTTTCAAAGGCATCTTGGCATTCTGAGTTCCATTCGATGTCGGCGTTCTTCTTCATCAGCTTGAAGATTGGCTCGCACATAGAGGTCAATTGGTTGACGAAGCTGTGAATGTGTGCCCAAATTCTTTTGTTTATTGGAATTCACGCGAGTTTGAAGACATCCGGGTTATTTGAAAAACGGAGTCGCCACGCCATTTTGATTACCTCAAAACTTTGAAAAAAAGGTTTTATGGGTTCGGAGGTTAAGTTACCCCTTGGGAAGAACGTTTGGCGTTCACCCAAAGTGCCTTGCCGGAGCAAGTCTCCCTAGATTTCATTAATCGTGTTTGCTTGCGTGCTTTCTTTGTGTGCATGTGTTTGAAAATAAGGGGGAATGTCCCAAGTTGTCTTCGGACGTACAAACCATTTGTTGGTTGTCGCTCGGGATTCCTTGGAATTTATGTATTTGGGATTATGATCCCGTCCTCATCTTATGACTTATGATCATCGCATTTTAAACCTCGGGACCCTCGGGACTTGCGTGATCGAGAGAATGACTCTCTTTTGGGTCAAAGATGAGGTTCTTTAGGAAGGAATGTCCTTAGCCCATCAATCCTACGCTTTAAGACGGTCGAGCTCGTATAGAGGCTTCATACTCATTCTTAAGCGATAATCGGAGATATAGGGTTCAAGGTTATCCTTTTCCTAAAGAAATCATGAACCTTTAATGGAAGGAACGATGCAAAGATGAGAACTTTTACACCGGTCCGTTCCAAGGTTGGGGAAAGGGGAAATGCATGATAAAAAAATGACTCTTTAATGAAAAGATGACATTTTGGTTTTAGCAAATGATGCTTTTGATTTAAAGAAATGATCTTTATGCAAATGATGCATAAAGACTAGCATTTTATGCAAATGATGCATTGAAAAAGGGGTTTTGATGCAAAGGATGCGTTTTCATTGAAAAAGATTTGATCTTTATATGCAAATGATGCATAAAGATGACATTTTTATTGGAAAATAGGGATTTTAGGTGCAAAGGATGCACCTTTATGAAAAAGACTACATTTTTATGACAAATGAGGTCTTAATGCATGCAAAGGGAAAGGGGTGATAAAGATATGATCTTTATGAATAAATGCCAAGTCCCAAGCAAGATATATGAATGCGATGAGCAAGTATATCAATTAAAATGCAAGGTTAGGGCGTGCGAGGTTACCAATCGTTTCCTTCGCTTCTTCGGACGGAGCTAGGAGGAGAGGTTCTTCTTGGGTCTTCAAGGAGGAGGGAGATGGCTTCTTGAGCTTCTTCTTCGCCTTCTTGAGCCTTGAAGGGTTTTTCTTCACGTACGGACTGCTATGGAGTGTGTGTGTGTGATTGTTGGTGTTGTTGTTGTTGTTGTGTGGAAATGGGTAGAGGAGGGCTCTATTTATAGGCGATGCGGATAAGGCTAATGAAGCCGTGCGGCTGCGAGCTCTTTGCAAATGAGGCCGTGCGGTCTTATCCATTGTGACTCGGCATTCTAGAACCATGCAAGGTGGCATCATTCTAGAAGCTTCTCCTAATTAAGAAAAACGTGTTTTCTTAATTAGGAAGGCTCCTTACAGCCCTAATTTAAATTTGAATTTGTTCCGGGACATTCAGGAACACTAGGAAGGTCAGGGGAATTACCGGAAATTTACCGAAATGTCGGGAAAAGAGTGCTTAGGAAGGCATGAGCGGATTTGGGTACTTACGAAGCCTCGGCAACGTCACTTGCAAGGCGAGTGGGGTTGTCGATAGAAAAGGATCCCGATACGGCGAATGCGAGACGGATTGGGAGACCAAGGTGGTCGAGTGGCTGAACCTTTTGGAAGGCTACCTACGTATCCGGAGGAATCAAGCCGGGCCGTAGTTCGGAATTAGGATCCGGCGGGGAGGAAGAAGAGAAGCTGGTCTCTTCTTTGGGTATATAGAAGAGAAAATGACCTAGGAGGTCAAGCAATTGATCCTCGGGGACATGCTAGGAGTGACCCGGGTGGTCGAATATTTGAACTTTTATGAGGGCGCTTTATCAACGAGAAGTGACAAAGAAACGGGGGTGACCAAAGTGGTCGAATGGCTGAACCTTTTATAAAAGGCTACCTACGTATCCGGAGGAATCAAGCCTTGATCGTAGTTCAAGCATCACTAGATAGTTAGGAACGATGTCTAGGATCCTTGAGATTTTGACAATTCGGAGGCTGTCACCTGAGGAAGCTAGAGCTTATGGCGCTATCTCTTTATGACGGAGATAGAGGTAACTTAAGTTGGGAAACTTGAGCGTACGTCACTATTCGCGGATAGTGGTAGCACAAGTTGGGCATACGTCACTATTCGCGGATAGTGGTAGCACAATTTGAAATGACTTGGGCATTCGTCACTATTCGCGGATGGTGGTAGCACAAGTTGAAATGACTTGGGCATACTTCACTATTCGCGGATAGAGGTAGCACAAGTTGGAATGACTTGGGCATACGTCACTATTCGCGGATAGAGGTAGCACAAGTTGGAATGACTTGGGCATACTTCACTATTCGCGGATAGAGGTAGCACAAGTTGGAATGACTTGGGCATACGTCACTATTCGCGGATAGAGGTGGCACAAGTTGGAAATGACTTGGGCATACTTCACTATTCGCGGATAGAGGTAGCACAAGTTGGAATGACTTGGGCATACTTCACTATTCGCGGATAGAGGTAGCACAAGTTGGAATGACTTGGGCATACTTCACTATTCGCGGATAGAGGTAGCACAAGTTGGAATGACTTGGGCATACTTCACTATTCGCGGATAGAGGTAGCACAAGTTGGAATGACTTGGACATACTTCACTATTCGCGGATAGAGGTAGCACAAGTTTAGAGTTCTGACAATTCGGAGGTTGTCACCTTGTGTTATCCCGTTATAACGGAATTAACGGAGGCGACTGGGAATAAAGCTTGATTGCTAAAGAGATAAGGGATATTTTCTGAAAAGATGTTATCTTGGTTAAAAGATAACGGAAATTGCATGCCCAAGTGGAAGGTCCGGGCGGGATTGTAATTTATGCTCGGAGCGAATGAAGCGCCGGCATGAGATGGAGAAAAGAAGCCGTACGGCTAGAAGCCTGTTTTCAGATTATTTAAAATCGGGTTTTGAACGGGCATTGGGCACTTGTTGCCGCCCAAGAACGAGAGAGAGAGAGAGAGAGAGAGAATTTCGAAATTCTTCAACCCTTTTGCTTCCACTTTGATTTGAAATGGATCGGAGGGCAATCCCATACCAAGGCAAGCAGGAGAAACATCTCGGCGGCCGCGAGAAGGAGGAGGAAGGAGCTCGTGAGGACGGAGAGGAAGTATGACTTCCTTACGCCTCCATCGGAGCTTTATCCGGGAGAAGGGAGCACAAATCAACGAACCGCGATCGGTTGGGGTAAGCATTCTCATTTTGCTCAAATCCGATGATTTTGCTTGATTTTTGAATGATTTAGGGCTTGACCCGAATTATAGGATTTTGAATGATTTTTTTTTTGAATGATTTTGAGATGCATGAACAACCTATGAGGCTAAGAATATGCATGTGCAATTTTATTTGATGAAATTATGAGAATGACTCACTTTTTCTCGCAAAATGAAGTAAGAATGAGAATTTTTAAAATATGAGACGGAGTTCTTGCCTTGTGCTAGAACTAGGTCAAAATTCTGATTTTCAATGAGAAAACATGATTTTGGAAGATGAAAATGATTCATGCATGCCATTTTTTGAAAAATAATGCTTATGTGCAAAAAATTGTGATTTTGTGCTTTAGGAAAGCAATGACGCGTTTCAAGTGATGAAAGACACGTTTTTGATGCAAAAGTTATGCTAGAAAAACTTTTATGAATGCTTTTCTTTTGAAAATATGTGCACTTTTGAATATATGCATGCTTTTGAAATGATATGAAGGGCGACGCTTCTTTTGATGTGCTTGTCTACGAGGAGAACAAGTCTAGAGGACCGTCGGAGATAGCGGTCGAAGCTTTGGCGAGAGGATGCGGATTTTGAGAAGGATGGGGCAAATCCCAGCGGTGGTGAGGGCTACCGGCTTGGATGCATTTGTAGAGGCTATCGGTAGGGGTGTCCACATCACCTCGAAGAGCAAGGGCTTGGTCCAGGCCCTTTACGAGTTACAGTGGGACGGTACACATAGCTTTCACACAGTGGGGAGAGGCTGACGGTGACTCTGCCGATTTCACCGCTATTACGGGCTTACGGTTCAGCTGGGAGGCCCGTGACTTGGAGGGACCATATCACTGGCGGAGGAGTTTCGAGGCTTTGGTCGGGTTTGGCTGATTCCAGAAGGTGGGGATGGAGACACGGAATGTCGAGGTGGCGATTCGAGACTAGCATGCGAGAATTTTCTTTGCTAATGATGTGGCCCTTGACGGTAGCTAGAGCATTCATATGGTTGATGCTATCTCACCATCTTTGCCAGTGCAGGACGATAGCTATGACTTGCCTCCTCGACTCTACGGAGGATGTTGATGGGATAGGGACGGTCTCTTGGGGAGAGGCCGGATTGGCGAGCTCTACTTCTCGTTGGACATGTACAGGTCGGAACAAGGCTGCTTCCATGGACTGCTTTTCTTTTGCCCTTGAGGTAGTCTCCTTTTTTTCTTTTCTCTTTTCTGTCTTGAGACTTTTATGAGAGAAAATGACCTTTTGATGTTTTGAACATGCGGGCTGGTTTTGCGAGGTGATCGGGTTCTTCCCTTGGAACCCGACGAGTGATGTCACCATCTTCCTGCTATGGTTATTTGGAGGAGATGCGAGAGATAAATTCACGGGAAGACCCGGATTACCTTCGACTACAAAATGGTGAGGCCGGTCATCAATAGGGATGGGCACGATGGAGTGGACTTCTACCCACAGGGCGGTATCCGAGAGATCTTCTTTGGGAGATGCTATAGAGGTGACGAGGCGAGAGGAGGTGGCTTACGGGGCGACATGTGATGTCATTTACTTGGGGGACCGCTTCTCGAGCGGCGTGGCCATGTCCCTCCATTAGATGCCATTACTCCTTCGACCCTCGGCACGGATCTGCCGGCCCGGGGGCGCGGCGGATGAGATTGCTAGGTACCGAGGCGAGGCGTAGGCTGCGGAGAAGTACCGACATGGACACCCTACTGTTGTGTTTGTGGAGCGGCGCACGAGGGCGCCACGAAGCTAGTGAAGCGGCGGTCGCTCGGGGATATGGGGAGGATGAGCCTCTTGACCGCCGATCCCTCCTGCACATTTGTCCTACGTGGTCCATGGAGTGCGAGGAGGATGAGGATACTGTCACACGATGCTAGGGAGCCCCGGTACACCTTGCCGCTGATAGCCTTTGTAAGTGTACTCTTAGGGTCTTATTCCCTTTTTAGCTTTGATTTTACGCTTTTTGCTATTTTACGAGATTTTACGAGATTTTTCTCTTCTTTTTCTCGGAGTTCCGGCTCGCACTTACGATAGGGTGGTCGGGCGAGAATAGGAGTTTGGAAGGACATGTGCCGGTCTCTTACGAGGAAGGCGCTGCGCTTGAAGGCGGCGGCGGATGCGCGGGGCACAGGCGCAGAGACGGCACGTCGGGGCACAGCGTCTACCTCATCGGCCTCGGAGTACTCTTCCCGGTGCCATGCCTCGGGGCGGGGACCCAGCGGCCCGACATGCAGGCATTTGGTGAGTATGGGCACGATAATGTCCATCTATCGATGTGAGCGACCAGGAGGACTTGATGAGGGAGGCTAGCATTTATGAGCTGAGTAGCGATGAGGAGGAAGAAGAATCGGAGGCCTAGGAGGTCTCTAGAATAGACTTGGAACAAAAACAAACAATTTACAATTTGATGCACACTTTGCTTATTTTTTGTTTTATTTGGGCGCCGATGGGCGAAAACATTGTATTTATGTTTTATTTGCTTTTCTAATTCATGCTTTTTCAATTTGCATATTATCGAGCCTTGGGGCGACTTTTTGCTTGGAATTGGGGTGGCGGGCGAGAATGATTTATAATGGTGTATGAATGCTTGAATGGCTTGGATATGTTTTGTACGGGTTTTGGTTGAAAATGTGGGGTGAAAACTCCCTTGGGCAGCAACTTTGGTTCTTTGCAGAATTTTCTATGAGAGAGCTAATGTGGCCGTGCGGCATGGCCTTGAGGGCAAATGTAGCCGTGCGGCTAACGGTTCTGTACGAAATTTGGTTATTTTACGAATAAAAGCAAGGCTTGGCCATTTCATTTCATTTTCACTCTAGACTTGTCCCAATTGTTTCGAGCATATTTTGGACCTAAAAAGCACCATCTTTGATCACTTTGCGATGGAGAATCCCGTTAGATTGCAAAGGGAAAGCGAGACCATTTTCTATCCGGTCTTCAATCTTGGGCGAGATATAACTTCCAAAATCACAAGGGGCTGCTTGATTCTTCCTTCAAGATCAAGTCTTTATGGCATTTGAGGGATCTCACCGGATTGGGATACATTGATAGCCGCGACAAAGTTACAGGACGTCAGGAGACATGTTTCTTGCTTTTCTTACAACGAAATCGTCCCAACGCACGAAGACTTGAGCCTTGATTGGGAGTCCGAGGCGAGGCTATATCTATTCCGCTGATCGGAGACGTGCCGGTGACGGTAAAGCTTGCATCTTTGCGAGATTCCTTTGGGAGAGGTGAGAGGATGATGGTAGCCCGGATAGGATTGATCTTTCGATATCCGGGCAAGTTTGGGTCTCCGAGATATAGGCTGCGACCACGGTGGCTATGGATGCTTTCATTCTCTGCGTATTCTCTATTTTGTTCAACTTTGAGTCAGTGGGGATCTGTCATAGTGGTCTCTTGGACATGGTCGAGAGGCTGCGAGGGTGGGCGAGGATATTGTCCCATTGGTTTTGGGAGAGACATTTCATGGGATTGATAGGATGGCTCGGGAGACCGTTTCATGAGGTCAGGAGTCAGGCTATGTTGACTTTGTGGGCTGCGGGGAGAGGCTCGGGGCTTTGCACGGGGCTTTGCCGACTCGGTGCCCTTGGGTGATTTCTCGGAGAGGTGCGCCTAGGCGGCGAGGAACGGGGGTAGGCGGGAGGCGATGATGGCTAGGCTATCCACTTCGGACATCCGTTGGTGGATACCACATTGGAGGTTGCGGACCCGGGAGGATATTTCGGGAGTCTTATCTTTGTGAGGGTTCCGGGATTCTGCTGGTCGTCCTTCTACATACCACTGCTTGGTATCCGGGCGGTTTGGGGCTTTACGGGAGCCATTGAGTGATTGGGAGGACATCCGGACCATGGAGGTGGTGTCATTGGATATGAGAGATCCGGCCGGCTTCTCTTTCTTCTCGAGGGCTTGGACACATCGCTTTCCCACCCGGGGCTATCTTCGGGAGCGGGAAGAGCACCATCTTGACCACTTTGTCTACTTGGGTGAGTACGAGAGGGAGATGGGAGCGACTCGAGGCTATCTTGGAGGATAGACGTCGAGCTTTATTGGGAGGCGGCGCGACTCGAGTAGGACTACGAGGAGGCGAGGCTAAGGCGAGTTGCCATAACCAATCGGGTGACTTGGTCGGGGATATGGAGGCTCGGTACAAGAGATTGTCAGGGTTGCTCCTTTGGCCCGAGGCTCGAGGGAGGAGGTGCGGACTCGTGCTCGGATAGAGAGCGCTCATTGACACGGGGTTGGTAGAGGCTCCGGTGAGGATACCGAGAGGTCGGGATGAGGGATCTGAGGCATTATTGAGAAGAAAAGGAAGAAGACTCGACGAGGCGGAAAAGGGAAGAAGGCGAAGAAGACTCGGCGAATGACGGTGACAAGTCTTTTCTCAAGATCCTCTTATTGCCATTTGCAAACACATTAGTTTATTTAGGCATTTTATTGTATTTTAGATCTTTTTAGCGAGGTTAGCGAGTTAAGAGGTAGGCAGGTGCTTGAACTCATCAAGAAGTTTTTAACTTGTAATGAACAAGAAATATTATTTTAAAAATTAATCAAGACACATTTCATGGAAATTCAAATGCCTTTATTGATTGGGACCCGTTTTATGAAAACTGAAATACCCTTTACTATTTAGGATACACTTCATGGAAGCTTAATCGTCCTTTTTATTGCTTAGGACACATTTCATGGAAACTTAATCGTCCTTTTTATTGCTTAGGACACATTTCATGGAAACTTAATCGTCCTTTTTATTGCTTAGACCGAACCATATATGGCTGCCTACGTTCCCCTTTTACAAGAAAGGCTAAGGGGCTCAGGTCTTCGTAGTTCATTCTGGTGAACTAATAATTTTTTTTTTCATGTGCAGCCCTGTCTTTTGCCTAGGCCCTTTTTGGGGTCTTCGGCCTAGGCGGGCATTACTCTTTTGCACTTTTTTTTTTTTTTCTTCTTTTTTTTTTTTTTTTTTTTTATATATATTTTTTATGTGCGACCTGTCTTTTGCCTAGGCTGCCCTTTTTGGGGTCTTCGGCCTAGCGGGCATTACTCTTTTGCACTTTTTTTTTTTTTTTTTTTTTTTTTTTTTTATTTTTTATCGAGACATAGTATCTTCGGAGTTTATCACCATTATTTGGGTGGACAAAGGGATTGCCATCCAAGTACGCAAGCTTCATTGCTCCTCACGACGGTATTTTACGCACCACATAAGGGCGATCCGGACGGGTTCCCATTTTCCCGAGGGTTGTCTACGGTAGGGGCTTTACTTTCGGCACTAAGTCGCCCTCTTTGATGTCTCTGGCCTTGACCTTTTTATCAAACGCTCTGGCCATTCGCCTTTGGTAGGCTCGGGTGTGTTCCATGGCTTTTAGCCTTCTCTCGTCAGCGGGGCTAATTCATCAATGCCGGCTGCGCAACCATTCCACTTCATTGACAACTTTGTTTTCGGAGGACCCTTAATGACGGGATTTCCAACTCCAGCTGTGTAACTTTGCTTCCATCCCAGTAAGTTAGGGCAAAAGGAGTTTCTCCTGTGGCACATTCGACAGACGTTACGTAGCCCCGAGTGCTAGGTGCGGCTTTTCGGGCCAATCACGACCACGGGTGGCCATCTTAGGATGATCCGCTCGAGTGTCTTATTAGCGGCTTCCACGGCTCCATTGGTTTGAGGTGCATGTACGGGGACGACTTGTGGCGAGTAACTACGGGTCGACGACCGATCTATCGCAGTCTCCTTCGAAGTGTGACCCATTATCGAAATGATCTCGTTGGGCACCCCATATACGCACATTATGTTTTCTTTGATGAAGCTGGGCCACTTTTACGGAAGTGAGGACCTTGTAGGACTTGGCCTCTACCCACTTGGTGAAGTAGTCGATGGCTACCAAAACGAACTCGTGCCCATTGCTTCTACTTGGGGATATTTTCCCTATCACGTCAATGCCCCAAGTTGCAAAGCGGCCAGGAGTCGTCATGCGGTACAGTCATGAGGTGGGAGATGGTTGAGGTTGGAAAACCGGCTGGCATTTGTCGCGAGTTCGGACGTCTTTGAACGCGATCTGTTTCCATGGAGATCCGGTAGTAACCCATTACGAGGATCACTTGCATCGGGGCTCTGGCATTCATGTGAGGACCGCGGGGACCATTGTGGACTTCGGTCATCAACTCTGCTGGCTCTTTCTTGAGTGACACATAAGAGGAGTGGTCCTTGATACCGCTTCTTGTATAGGTTGCCTCCTAGAATGACATGCGAGAAGCCAACCTTTTCGGGGCTTGCAAGCTTTTGGCTCGACTCCTTCTTTTGGTCTACCTTCTTCGTCTACGAAAGTGACTCTCCGTCTTTGAGAAATTGGTAAATCTGATTATACCAAGGTTCCTTTATAGGCTCGGGTCCCAGGTCCACTTCACGAGAAAGTGGGGCTTCTCTTCTACCCGCTACGAAGGGCTTTATGGCTTTTCCCTCGGGGATCTCTACCAATGAGGCTAGAGTAGCTAGAGCATCTGCGAATCTGTTCTTTTCCCTCGGCAAGTAGTGGAAAGTCACTTCTCGGAGCTGTCCGATCAACTCCTCCATATGGGCATGATACCGTTGCGAGATTAGGGTCTACAGTCTTCCACTTGTTGGAGACTTGGTTGATGTCAGTGAGTCTCAGTAAACTTGAGCTCCTTGACATTTCTTTCTAAGGCGGCCTCCAGGCCAGCAATGCGAGGCTTCATACTCGGCGGCATTGTTCGTGGCGGGAAAGTTCAACTTGAGGGCTATGGGGGTATGCTCGTCTTTCGGATCGACCAATAGCATTCCTACACCATTTCCTCTTTTGTTAGCGGCTCAGTCAAAGAACAGCGCCATCTATTTTCGGGCTCATTGCAAAGATCCCTTCATGGAAATTGGGGTTCGAGCCCTCTGTCTTCATTCTGGGAAATTCGCTAGGTGATTTGACAATGCTTGACCCTTGATGGCCTTTACGGTCACATAGTTGATGTCGTATTACGCCAAGAAGAAGGACCACTTCGCTAGACGCATCGATAGGGAAGGCTTGTCGAAGATGTACTTGATGGGGTCCATTTTCGAGACCAAGTTCACGGGGTGGGCTTGCATATAATGCTTCAACTTGCCGACTACCCGGACCCGATCCTGCACGAGGTCTTTTCACACGGGAGTAATTGAGCTCACTCCACTTGTAGCTTCCGGTGACAAAGTAAATGGCATTTTCTACAGAGTCTTTCTTCTCTTGAGCAAGCATAGCCCCAAGCTGCCGTGTACGTGACATTGAGATAGAAGCGAGAAGAGGCTTACGTCTATGTGGGGGCATAGTGCGGGGATGTACTAAGTATGCCTTGATGCGGTCGAAAGGCGTCTGGCATTCTTCGGTCCATTACGTGTCCACATTCTTCTTCATGAGCTTGAAGATGGGCTCGCAGCATAGTAGTCAGTGATTGACAAAGCGGGCGATGTCTTGCAATTTACCCATGAAGCTTTTGACTTACATGCAGGTTTGAGGTGGCCTCATATCCATGATAGCTTTGATCTTTCGGGGGTCAACTTCTATACCTCGCTCAGTGACCGTGTGCCCGAGCACTTTTCCCCTTGTCGCTCAGAAGGTGCATTTGGCGGGGTTTAGTCTCATGGAATCTTTGTCTCGGCCTCTCGAAAAGAATTTTCGTAGGTCAACAAAGTCTTGCCCACCTTCTCCTTTGGAGTGGATTATCATGTCGTCTACGTAGACCTCAATCTCCTTGTGGATCATGTCATGAAAAAGTGCGGTCGCTGCCCTTTGGTAAGTAGCCCCGGCATTCTTGAGCCGAATGGCATTCTTGTATAACGGTAGGTTCCCAGCGGTGTGGTAAAGGTACATCTTTTCTTGGTCTTCCTCGGCCATCTTGATGCGGTTGTAGCACAGAAACCATCAACGAAGGATTTGACTTCGTAGTTGGCGGTGGAGTCCACCGGGATGTCTATGTTTGGCGAGAGGTAGTCGTCTTTGGGTGGCCTTGTTCGGATCTCGGAAATCCACACGGCGGCGCACCTTCCCATTGGCCTTGGTTACGGTCGCGATGTTGGACAACCATGTCGGGTATTCAATAACTCGATGAATCCTACCTCAGTAGCTTCTCAATTTCTTCTTTGACTGTAGAGACCATTCCGGCTTGATCTTTCTCGGTTTTACGCTTTGCGGCTTGGCATGCGGTGCTAGAGGGATTACGTGCTCTACTATCGAGCATCTAGCCAGCCGGCATATCTTTGTATGACCATGCAAACACGTCGACGTATTCTACGGCGGCTCGATCAATCTTGTCCCTTTCAACCCCACGGAAGAAGCTTCCAATCTGTGTCTCTTTAGGTTCCTCAATAGTACCCAAGTTCACACTTATCAAAACCTCCTCGGCGGCTTGGGCCCGGTTTTCCTCTTTTACGAAACACCTTAAAGATTTCTTTAATGTATTGTTCGTTTAGTGTGTTTGCATCTTGTTCAAATGATTCATTATTAAGCTTGTTGTTAAGTTTTGAGTTAATTTATCATTTGTTAAGTTGGCAATAAGAGGATAATCGAGAAAGATTTGTCATTTCATTCAAGATAAGGGGAAAGATGACATCGATTACATTTTCATAATCCTCGGGCGTGAGGCCTTCGGATGACTACGAGGGCTGGAATTCGAAGATTCTGACTCATTGAAAAGACAACATAGACTACGGACCTACACTACTTATTGACTCGAGGGGAACTTGACAAGGGTTGGGCCAGGGATCTCGCTCCTTCTTCTTTGTTGCCACAGGAGTAGCGGATCTTGACCCGGCGTTGTTGAGAAAGTTGGAGACTACGGCCCGATCAAAAGCTTGCCGGAAATCATTAACGGCCGATGCTTGTGGAAAGATGGTGAGAGGAACTAAAGTAACTTGTTGCAATCTTTCGGCTAGCTCTTGTAGCGGCTGGACTCATTGGTGAAAGTCTGGCTCATCTTATCAATGCCTTGCGATAACTCATTTTCTCTTTGCGATCTTGGACACCACGACCTTGTCGGTGTAGCGATAGAAGGGTTGGCTTGGATAATGCTTTGATGAAGTCTTCTTCGAGAGGGGGTCTTAATTCTTCCTTGGCGCTACGTATTGATAGGCTTTACGTGTTACGCTTCTAGATGCGCTAGCTTCTCATTGAACTTTACGATGGCCACAAATTCAGCACTTTACGCTTAGAGGATCGCGTTGTCTGCGGGGGGTATCGAAATTTGGACTGTGCTTGGGGTGACGGGTTCCTTGACGGGTTCCTTGGCATGCGCCGACATAGTAGTCGAACTTGCACGAAGGCTCTCCTAAAGTTCCTACGCTCTTGTCCCCGGCTTCATATCTTTCCTTAAGCCTGGCTGTGTGGACTTTCTCTTCTTCTTCTTCCTTGAAGGAGCGTCCTCATTGATCCATTCTTGATACTCATACTCGGCGGTCTTCGCAATCACATACATCATACCGGATGTGAGGCTTGGGTTGAAGCTGGGATAGCCCCTCCCATTGCTTGGTCATTACCGTGGTGGATTACCATGTTGGCCATTTGACACTGAAAAGGCGACAAAGCGAGGATTACAGCGGCTGTGCGAGGATTACGCGCTAACAAGTCGGCGACCCGGTGTTCTCACCCACTTCTTTCTCATTGCGGGAAAGGGATAGGAAAGGTTTAGACTCGGGGTAGGTGTTTAGAGTGAAGGCTCGGGCAATATGCAAATTAGAATCTTCAAGTTTACTTAAAACAGTGTCTTTTATTAATATCTATTTGGTTGGAAAAGGGGTTACGCCCTTCTTTTTCCACAACTACTCTAGATCTGGATCGGTGGGTTCCGTCACTACGTCTATAAGCCCCTCGTATTCCACGTATTTCGACCTCCCGGGGTGGACGGCCCAGGGCGAGGTCTATAGGGCACGCGGATCCCACCCAGGCCAGAGAGTAAAGAACAGCTCCTATCGGGTCTAGCGGGTCATAGGACCTTTCAACGCACGAGCGATGCGGATTATAGTCAAGGCAATGCAGGGAAAGTCTCGTCTCTACGCCTTGACGGATCTTTGACGAGTTTCGCTTGAGCGAATGACGGTTTTTGACTTTCGGTAATGTCGAGAATATAATAGGCATGGGTCGGGCGGCAAAAGCCGGATGACACGGTGTCACATTGAACTTCGTTGCATACGCGGTGCGCGAGTCGGAATCGAAGTCAATGCTAGGGTCAAGATCTTGCCAATTTTTCCTTGTCGGAATTTTGGCGGAGCTTCGCTTGAGCGAAAGATCTTTTATTTTGGCAAAGACTTGGTCTTGACTCTTACGCATTTCGTGCGGGTCAAGGTCAATAGTCAATGTCGGAGTCGAATCCCACCGATTTTTCCTTGTCGGAATTTCGGCGGAGTTTCGCTTGAGCGAAAATCTTGGTTTCCGTTATGGTAAGGCTTGACCTTTACGTGGGTATGCAAGCTGGGCTATATGACACGGACTAGACCAAAAACCAACCAAAAGTCACGGATTTTGAAACGTGTGACACGGGTGTGCATTGGTCGACCTTTGTTTGCCATGGGGAGGTTGGGATGATTCCGTGCGCGCCGGGAGCATCGTAAGGCTGTCCGTGGCTGCAGTGGAACCACCCTCGGGTTTGAAGGACGTGCGTGCAAAAGTGTACGGGATATATCGGGTGCGCGTAGTGTGCGGTCACTAAAAATGTTCCTTTTTGAGTTAAAACAGAGATTTTCATAAATGTGTTTTAAAGGAATGATTTTCGGGACGGGGGAAAATGCAACACATAAGCACGTAAATTTTAAGGAGCCGATCGATCATGGAGCTGAATAGCCCCAAGGCGCTAGGGCTGCCCAGTTAACCATGATTTTCTGGTGGAATTGCCCTTGAGGTCGTATGGTCGAGAATCCTATGAGGATTAGCCGTACGGCTTGCATGGATCAATTTTCCGAGGTTCCGCTCCTTTTGCTATTTTTTTCGGGTTGTTTCCGTTTCAAAGTATGCCTGAGATTCCAAGATGCAAATGATGCAATGCATGGTAAAAGAAAGCAAGCACGATTAATGAAATCGGCGATGGGAGTCTAACAGCTCAAAGGGAAAAGCTTTTTGTATTTTTTCAAAATTTTTTTTCAAAAGGGATCTTGAGTACGTGGGATTGTTAAACCACCTTGTTATCCCAAGCCGGGTTAGGGAAGCGATACGGGAAGGGTAAGTGGGGTCCACCTATATACCAAGTATCGACTTTTTGTTTTGAAAATAAAGCTTTTCTCCTTTGGGATGATCCCAGTAGTCGCATGGCTGTGAATGTGTGCCCAAATTCTTTTGTTTATTGGAATTCACGCGAGTTTGAAGACATCCGAGTTATTTGAAAAACGGAGTCGCCACGCCATTTTGATTACCTCAAAACTTTGAAAAAAAGGTTTTATGGAGTTCGGAGGTTAAGTTACCCCTTGGGAAGAACGTTTGGCGTTCACCCAGTGCCTTGCGGAGCAAGTCTCCCTAGATTTCATTAATCGTGTTTGCTTGCGTGCTTTCTTTGTGTGCATGTGTTTGAAAATAAGGGGGAATGTCCCAAGTTGTCTTCCGGACGTACAAACCATTTTGTTGGTTTGTCGCTCGGGATTCCTTGGAATTTATGTATTTGGGATTATGATCCCGTCCTCATCTTATGACTTATGATCATCGCATTTTAAACCTCGGGACCCTCGGGACTTGCGTGATCGAGAGAATGACTCTCTTTTGGGTCAAAGATGAGGTTCTTTAGGAAGGAATGTCCTTAGCCCATCAATCCTACGCTTTAAGACGGTCGAGCTCGTATAGAGGCTTCATACTCATTCTTAAGCGATAATCGGAGATATAGGGTTCAAGGTTATCCTTTTCCTAAAGAAATCATGAACCTTTAATGGAAGGAACGATGCAAAGATGAGAACTTTTACACCGGTCCGTTCCAAGGTTGGGGAAAGGGAAATGCATGATAAAAAAAATGACTCTTTAATGAAAAGATGACATTTTGGTTTTAGCAAATGATGCTTTTGATTTAAAGAAATGATCTTTATGCAAATGATGCATAAAGATTTGATTTTATGCAAATGATGCATTGAAAAAGGGGTTTTGATGCAAAGGATGCATTTTTATTGAAAAAGATTTGATCTTTGTATGCAAATGATGCATAAAGATAACATTTTTATTGGAAAATAGGGATTTTAGGTGCAAAGGATGCACCTTTATGAAAAAGACTACATTTTTATGACAAATGAGGTCTTAATGCATGCGAAAGGGAAAGGGGTGATAAAGATATGATCTTTATGAATAAATGCCAAGTCCCAAGCAAGATATATGAATGCAATGAGCAAGTATATCAATTAAAATGCAAGGTTAGGGCGTGCGAGGTTACCAATCGTTTCCTTCGCTTCTTCGGACGGAGCTAGGAGGAGAGGTTCTTCTTGGGTCTTGAGGAGGAGGGAGATGGCTTCTTGAGCTTCTTCTTCGCCTTCTTGAGCCTTGAAGGAGTTTTTCTTCACGTACGGACTGCTATGGAGTGTGTGTGTGTGATTGTTTGTGTTGTTGTTGTTTGTGTTGAAATGGGTAGAGGAGGGCTCTATTTATAGGCGATCTGGATAAGGCTAATGAAGCCGTGCGGCTGCGAGCCCTTTGCAAATGAGGCCGTGCGGTGCTTATCCATGATGACTCGGCATTCTAGAACCATGCAAGGTGGCATTATTCTAGAAGCTTCTCCTAATTAAGAAAACGTGTTTTCTTAATTAGGAAGGCTCCTTACAGCCTAATTTTAAATTTGGACTGTTCGAGGACATTTCGGAAC